>VXBB01015257.1:96363-110378 GCA_013399915.1 Illadopsis cleaveri
ACATTTACTCATAAACCAGGTTTTGTACGGCTGCAAGGATTTGTCTCTCTGAGAAGGAGATGGCTGAGTTCAATGACTGTAAAGCTCTATGGAGTCGTGAGAGTCTACAGAGTGGAGGAACTCTCTTGGTAAAAATGGCAGTGTTAGAAAAAATAGCAACAATCAATTTCAAAATAAAGATAAAACAAGGTAAAGTTTTCTCAGAGGAGATGTAAATAGACTGAGAGCAGAGTTTGCACGACCTACAGGTGAGACTGGGCAAGTTCAATGAGACCTATCTCACAGAAATCCTGTGCATGGAAATCCCTGAGTTAAAAATGGCTGGAGGCTTGGTAAACACCCAGCACAGAGTAGTACTGTGTACTTAGATCTCTTCTTACACTTTTACGTCATAATTTCCTTTTTTGCTGCCATCAGAACCAAGACACAGCACTTCACAGATCTCTCATCTGCTCCTGTGTGGTAATTTTCACACTTTTCACTAGCATATGTTCTCTCCACAGACATTAAGTGTGTCACAGTTTATTTCTGAAGACCAACTTCTTTAATTTACATTTGCAGTGGGAGTGGAGGGTAGAACAGATCATGAGTGCCCTGTCCTCCTTGCACATTGCATGACCAGACAAGACTTCAATAGAACCAGAACTCAGCCTGAATGCCAATGGCCAGTATGGGACAATGTATGTGCCAGATGTGCCACATGCCAAATACAATGGAATACCTTATTAATCCTCTTTTCAGGGAACACAGAGTCAAGTACAATGCAGACGCTGTAAACAGTAACTCTTTTAAACTGCTCACCCACACAAAAATGATTTCTTAACTTTTCAAGGCAGTAAAGCAAGTCATTTAATCTTATGGAAAATCACACTACAAAAGAAAACCCATATTTAAAATAAATATAATAATCTATATTTTTGTTGAATTTGCATATTTGTAAAAAATTCATTCAGTTCCTTTGACTTACATAATGAACTGCAGCAAGGAAACAGGTGATACAGAAAATTCTTTTCCCACTTGTATATAAATAATTATCACTTATTTTTTAATTTTGCTTCTCCTGAAAATATGAGAATGACTTTCTTACTGACGAGGCCCAACACAGGTAGGCCCACTGCTCTATTTTATGCACCAGTGGCCAACAAAATACAAAAGCAAATATCCAGTGTTATTGAGACAGGAAGATTCTTTTACACTTTTGAAAATTAAGTTGCCCAGCTGATCACAGTATCAACTCACAGGGTATACACCACTCATCATAAAAGAGCTGAATTTTTTCCTCTGAAATGGTTATGACTTCACAGATCACTCATTACTTGAGAGATATGTGCAATAAATAAGTGCAATAAACAGATTCCAAAATGCTCATGGCCATAAGCAGACATCAAAACAACGCATTAATCTTCATCAAAATGCTGGTCATAAGGAGGGGGTTACCGTAATCGGTACCAGGAACCAACCAAAGCCTCATCCTCACACAGAATGAGAAAAACTACTCAGGTATTTTCAGCCAGAGTAGGCCTGATTGATTTAGAGCACTTAAGAGCTCGCTGATGCAATACAATGCAATGTTATTAACTGTCTTTCATTATTTGCAGAGCACAGATGAGATCTTAAAAGATGAGAAACCGCAAAACCATTTCCTATTATTTATTAAAAAGGGTAAAAAAAGGAGTGCCAGAGAATTATAGAGCTATCAGCTTAACTTCAATTCCTGGAAAAATAATGGAACAAAGGAGTTATTTTTAAGCATTTACGATAAAGCAGAGAGATGAGTAATAACTAAAATAGACGCCAACGTTGACTTGGCTGACACTGACTAGAATCAGACGTAAGTCAACAATTGCAAGGTACTGCAAACAAGGAAGACTTCACACAGAACACATAAAAAGCAGTAATCTTCCCCATTTACTCAAAGCTAGTAAGGCCCTAGACTACTTTCTCCAATTTTTCTGTATTCCATTTCAAGATGGATGAGAGTAAAACTAAAATACAATGACTAGCATCATGAGCGTAGTCTACAAAACATGACTAAGAAAATCAAAAACATACTGATTAGTAGTAATGCCTGCTTGGTCTGAAGAAGATTGGCTATGGAGACAGAACGAGTATTCTTCAAACACAGATGTCTCAGTGGATGAAATTTTCCAGTGTGGCAGATCTGACAACTGTCTAATTCATATGATACTGCACAGGTGATAAGACTCCCAAGTGAAACAGGGCTTCTGAAGATCTTTTCCAATCTTGTGATTCTATGAATGAACCATCCTTCTACCATTGTAATTTAAATCTCTAACCTTACAAGTAAATCCTTCAACACTAATAATTGAACAGGTCTACAATTAGCAGAACTGCAGATTTTTGTTCCAACATTTCTTCCACTCATCAATAATCCCATTTCTGCAGCTGAAACTATTTTCAGATTTAAACACCAACATGCAACCTTTGCTTCCTATGGCTGTAACCTTTAACTCGCGTTCTAACTTTCTTCCAATAACATAAAACTCCCAAACTCTCTCTCTTCAGACTAATGCCCTCTAATATTCTGTTCTTTTCTTCATAAAACTTTGTTGACCTTCTGTCAATTACTAGCCTCTGGAGCTCCCAAACAAAGGGCCCACTGTACCCTTTGATTCAGCTGCCAATCTGATTACTTTGGCTGGGGGAGGCAGGCTGCTTGGGTTGCTGAATCAGGGCCTTTCATTGAAATTTCTCTTTTCCAACATCTGCAGCCCCTGGCAACCAATTGCAGAGTGGGCTTGGCAGACCTGTAAAGGGTGGTGAATAGGCTACAAAAGATGCAGTTTGTAGCACAAAATCAGTGCACCCCTTTCATAGTGATGGCAGACTAGAACCTTCACAGCACACCTTTCTTAACTGCTGCAGCTTCACATAAAAATAGCGGAAGGTGGAGGAAATAACCTTCACTTTCTCTTGCAGCTGCTCTACTGAGACAATTGAAGTCTGCAAAACAGTCACTTCTTAGCTGGCTATAAGCTTGCAATGCATATTGTTCATAGGTTAGCATGTTAACTAATTAAATGTATTCTTTGGGCATCCAAAATTCTTCAAAATTACTTTCAGCTGAATTCATAGTAATAAAAAATTCTCACCACGAGACCATTAGAAAGGGAGTAAGTTCTTCTGAGCCTGCTCTGTTAAAACATCAAAATAACATTTTAAAACTATATCTAAAGTAAAAGCAACACCAGCCTAAAAGTCGCAGAACCTTCAGAAAGTTGGTATATAACACAGATAAGAAACCTTTTAAAAAAGCCTGGGTTGAGTTATACAGAATAAATTCCCACAATTCATAAGCATTCCTTGTTAAAGCAAACATCTTGTTTCATTAGCATGGATTTTCCACACTATTAATTTTTTTCTATTTCACCTAATAGCTATATTGAAATATTTTCATTTCCGTAAGTATGAGGAAAAACATTCTATTGCAAAATGTGGGAACTACACTATAAGACAAGGGCAGATAAAAGGTTTATCATCTATAGTAATAAAAAGAGTATCATCATTTGGGTGGAAAATATATAAATTTTAAATAAAATTTTAAAAACCCATTGACATTAAATCACTTTTATTCTGTACACTGAAGACTCATTTCTCAAACACATTAGGACAGATTCAAAATTTTGTATTTTGTCACTTAAATGCATAAAGAAGGAATCTGCATATTGCATTCATCTCTGTTGCTGTGAATGTTTGTTCACAGACTGATCCAAGACAGACTAGCAGTCTGTTTCGGACCACTTGTTGTTAAGTGCATGATGAAATTTTATAAGTTTCACGATGTTCCTGCAGGAACTTCTTCATTTAATTAAATAATCTTTATTAACCTACCATCAAACCACTCTAAAACATAGTAAAAAAGATCAGCTGGTCATCAGCACAGAACTATAGAGGAAGAATGATTCTTGATTTTCACACAGAGCTGCAACAAACCCTCAGAACAAAGTAAACTGAAGATGTAGTTTATCTTCTTAGTCATCAGCCAGGCGCCTTAGTAAGTATGATGATGTCAGTGTGAGAAGAAAGAAATCAGATAAGTCATTTAAAATATTATTAATAGGGATTCAAATGCAGACTTCAATGAACACCTTGATTTATTTCAACACCTCATACTGTTAAAACATATTTTACATTAATCACACAGCTGCATTTTCAATTGCACTGTCAATCTTCATCCTTTCATTGCACAACTTTCATCATCGAGATTAGCTATTAAATAACTTAGATTCTTCCTCCTGCAGCTCCTACTTGCCACTTAATATGAGAGTTCAGAAATGCTAGTGAGACAAACCAGAGATAAAGATTTGTTCAGATTTCAGTCACAGAAGAAGCCTCACTAACAGCTATCAAAACATTACAGTGAAAGCAACAAGACCCATGGAAAAGAAGACATTCATTTGAAGTCAACATTTTCAGTATGCAACAAAGTTTTGAAGATGTTAAACTTTGGATAACAAATTATTCTATTAATTCATAGCCGAAATACTCCGATAAAGTTACCAACGAAGTCCAGGTCCTCTTATTTTACAACACAAAGTGGAGAACACTTAACAGAACACAGCCTACATGATGAAGGAATACCCAAATCCTATTTTCAATTCTTAGCACTTCCTGCAAAGTCCTGGCCAAGTCACCTTAGGCCAGATTAGAAAAGAATTTGATGCCAAAGGATGCACACAGATGTCTACCAGGATTTTCAAAAGCATGTGGGCACCTGAATCTCATGTCTGCAGTAAATATCACTTAATCTTTTGTACTTCAGTTGCCCAGAGGCTGAGAGGGGAAAAGGTTAGCTCCCTGATGTGGTTCCCAGTGCAGCTGCATGAGTGTTTCAGTCAGCACAAAGAAGGGAGCAGCTTGGAAGCAAGAAACTAAGACAGAGAAGAGGAGGAAGGGAGTTTTTTGGAAGACTATTGTGATTTATATTACTACAATTCACCACAGAATTTCAGACAAATCTGTGACAGAGAAACTACACAGCCTCCCAGAGCCCCAGTTTTGCAAGAAAAGCAAAACATAAAGCACTACTTGGAAACAAATTAAAATAATAAAACTGTTTTGAGTGTTTAATAACTACGAATTAACTCCATGGTATTTACAGTGAAAAGTACCTGAGGTTTCTTAAGCCACAAATGGATTTCAATGTAAATTCTAATTTAGCAGAAATGTAACTAAGGCTACTAGCTAGCCCAAACACAGCTTTTCTGCACAATTGTATGCTAAACAGTCAGAGACAATATACCAGGGAGCATATAAAAGCTTTGAATCATAGAAGAAAACCCTGAAAGTAATTACAGATTTCATAATGAGTGGTATTTGTTGCTAGTGCATTATGCTTTGGGAAAAAAAGAAAAAAAAATTAAAGCAATTGTGAAGCTCTTCACCATCTCAGTTGTAAAATTACAGTTTAAACACAACCAGTAGAGGCTCTGAACACACCTGCGGTAGCTCAAAGAACACCAAGCAACATGATAATTATCCATGGCATTATTACATGATTGATTATTTTACTGCTTCTGGCTGTGAAAACAAAATAATCTCAACCAAAAGGTTGAAAATAATCATGATTTATGAGTATAACACTCCATCAACTGGGATAAACAATGATTTTCACAGTGCTCTTTTTTCCTGAAAGAAAAAAAAGGCATAGAATCCAAAAATGCCAGTCCTGTTTGCAGCCTTAGGCTGAAATATTTAACACTTCGGTTCAGAAAAACACCCTGAGTCAGAGAAACACTTGAAAATAGGCTTATTTCTAAGCACCCTCTTAAAGGTTTTCCTATATTTGAAACTAAACAACAATAATAATCTCCCTCAGCCTAAGAGGCAAAATAAAAATAGCACCGACAACAACCAAGTGCAACAGAATATAGTAGAACTTACTACCTATTCTAACCATTGTCCTGACTGCATTGACAACAGCAGAGGAACAGTCCTAAGTGCAAAAAAACCCTTCTACAGGTTGTTTCATTTTCATTTTGTAATTTTATTTCAAAAGCAGGAACTGTAGCACCAGTCTTTGATGGTAAGTAGGTTACAGCTAGCCCCTCTCCTCTCTGGAAAATAATGAGAGTAAATAGCCTATTCATATTAATCAGAGTACTTTTTCTATTATTTATGGTAAGTGTAATAAACATCTCCCTGACCAACAGGATACAGTGAAAACCAAAGAATAATTACTTCTCAAACACTAGCCGCTCATACTAATTTGAGAAACCTGGACACCTAAGCAGGACATCTGGCAAGTGAGCCAAAGATAGGGCACTAGTCATCCTTCAATAAAATCATGAAATAGATGGTCATGCTCTTTTCTACCAGCAACAATCACAAATAGATGTTCATGGTCTTTCCTACCACAAAGCATCAACTATTTATTAAAGACCCAAGGTAGATAGAATACTATATACTAGCTATCTGAAGCTTTACCTAAGTACTTGGGATTTGTCTGCCCTAAGTCAGAGTAGAATGGAATTTTACAAAATTACACAGCTAAAATTAACATCAAATACTGTGTTCAAAGAGAAGGAGCTGATAACAAGCAAACTTTATTTCTTACTATTGGTTTTGATCATGACCAGTAAAAGAATAAGTTGAAGATACCAGATTCAATTGTTAGAGAGGGAAAACTCTTTATCAGAAAGTTTTATGGTTTTTAGATCAAGAGTTTAAAATTCAGAACTTTCCACTGGATATTCTCTTTATAATCAGTAATTAGTTATAGTTTGTATATACAGAAAATATTAACTCCTCTCCCCCAATAACATGTACAGCTCTGATGGCCATGGGGCAAGTATGGGGAGAGAAAGTTGATGTGCAGTTCGTGTGGCCAGGCAGGTCACAAGTGAGCACTCCCAGCACTTTTGACCAGATAAAAATTGTAGCTAAACATTACTGTGTGTGCACACAGGCATGTACATGTGTGAATACTTGCCTCTGTGACTAGAAAAGGGAGGAAAAAGATAAGAAAATGTGCCAGGATATAAAAGAAACTAACACCTGACCTATACTTTAGCCATTGAAAAATGCAAAACAGTTATTTTAATTGGAAGTTTTAAGATATGTTATTCATTTGTTTAGTAGGCTTTTCTACATTTCCCAGTATGAGGTTATTTATTTAAGTAACACTAATAGTAAAGTTTAAGTAGTATTTTCTCTTCATTTGAAGGTAGATATCTAAACCCCAGATTATTTCTGTTGACAGGTTTTGTCCAGTCTACATTGGAAATATCTTCTTCCTTCTTGGATTACAACTGAATGCATACAGTGAAGTCATAATACTTGTCTGCTCTGAAAGAAACTCCCATTTCTCTTTCTGCTTTTGTTTACACTACCTTTTCTTCTCCAGAGGGCGGAAAAAAACTCAGATGCTTAAGTGGACTTTGATATAGTTCCTCTTCATTATTTAATTAACAGAGCTAAGCAACAGTCTTCTGGACAAAAAGAGATGGCATATTCTTTGCTTATGTTCTTCTCAAGGAAAATAATAAAACAAGAGTAGAGCCCTGAGATGAAAAACAGTGTGTTCAGAATGCTTCCAGATGTGGATACACACTATTTTCAGGGAGTGGACAGTGAAAGAATAAAATGAGAACTTGGTCAGAGTCCCATTGACAACAGCCAACATGGTCACAAGGATGCACAAAAACCCCTTTCTGCCGTGCCTGCCTGAAAGCAAAGCAAGGAATAGCTTTGTTAACCCTGCAGTGCAGACAGCCCAGGCATGTACCCATTAGTAAGCAAGCTCAAAGCCTGTAGTGGTTTCCACCTAACTCACCTATTTCTCTGTATCAGGAAGGAATTTCCTGAACTCCCACTATCATTGTTCATTATCCAGTTTAATAACTTAACTGGTCACAAGATCAGACTTAACCTTTGTATTAGTATTTTGTTTCACCCCCAACATTCAAGGCTGCCATGTTAATATTCTGAAGGAACACTTGGGTACAAGTGCAGTGCACTTCCAAAATTTTATCTTCTCTCGAAGAGGTCTGAATCTTACATGTATAAACTCTTGTTTTGCAAACTACAATCTTTGCCACCTTTTTGTTACTCTGACAGCAGGACTGACATAGGTTTTTGCTCATCACATGGTCAGTCTTGCACCTACATCATCAAAAATACTGTGGCTGTAAAACACCTGCTTTCATGACATGCAAGTGAGAAGCAATTTTACATTGCAAGGTTAACTCATGGCCCAGTGCCGTGACCTTGAACTCATACTTACATATTGAACAAAATCTACCAGAAAGTCACATACAACCACAGCTGAGATTTCATTAGATGTTTTCAGAAACCCACTCACTTGAAGTGATAGCCTCTTATTTTGAACAAATGCAACAAAAAGCTCACGTCTGATCATGCAGAGATGATCATAAATGGGAGTGGAACAACCTGTGTGGAAGCAGGAGCAGTTACCAATGGAAAATTGTTTGGATCCACCCTTGAAGTGCAAAGCAAACAGAAAACAACAGTAACTACATGTAACTGCCAAATATGATGGTCTTAATTCCTAACATTTCTGACCCATAATGCTAACTCTAGTAAGAAGAAAAGGCTGCTAGAAGCAGAATATATCTATCTGCACTACAATCAAAACAGCCATTATAACGGAGAGTAACATTAACAAATGACATGATTTTAGGTGCTTGTAGAAATCTGAGAATTTGTTGATAATGAAGCTTCAGTGAAAGTGTCCCATTTTGTGTGATGTACATGGAAGTAACATTTGCAGAGCTGGCATTTACTGTGCCATGTAAAGATAGAAAGCTGCTAAGCTTAACAGGCAACTTCTTAATGGCAAATGTTCTTCTTTATTCTCAATACTAGATATTTTGTCAAATACTAAGTGGGTTTCATCTGGTTGAAAGAAAAAAAAAGTAGAATCAAATATTTTCATCCTTCCTAGCACATGCAGGAAAAACCACTTTCTCTGTCCTATGTGAATTTCCCAGGTCTGGCTGGTACAGAGCCCATCAGATAATAACCAGCTTGTTCTGCACTCCCGCACAGGCTGTGATCTGTGGTACTTGGCACAGCAGCAGATTCAGAGAGGGAACTGCCACAGATGGAGAGGACAGCATTTTGAGCTCACCATGGACAACTGAGGGGCTCAGTCAAGACTGGAAGGAGCCAAGCTGTAGGAGTGACAGTGGCATGCCAGTCAAGCAGGATGGAAGAGAAAAACTCACAATGGTACAAGATATTTGGCTGGCAAGATGACTTGAAGCAGAGTGCAATTCTTCTCATTCATCTGACCATTCTGCTGCCTACAGAAGTCAAAACTAATACAAGGTGAACAGTTGTTTCCCATCAAAAGTATAAGACTGTCTGATACGAAATAAGCCCAGTTGCCTAAGTTCACCCTGGCAAAGGGTCACAGCAATAGAAATAGTTATCTAATTATTGCCTGGGGGCTCGTCTTCATTTATGGTAGATAATCTTTACATGACAAAAGACTACCATAAAAATTAGCAACCACTAGCTATCTTTGCTAGCAGACACAGAGATGCCATCATTTAAGTGGTCAGAGTGATCTGTCATGTTACCTAAGACAAGGAAACTTTATTACATGTGCATTTGCTTAATGAAAACAAAGCTTTATGTTCTCTAGTATTATCAGGCATTAATTTCTCAGGACTTAGCTTCCTAAAATGTTTGTTATTTATAGCATTTTTTTTCTTTTGTGAACATCTAGTTTCTCTTCTTCACTCTGTGATTTGTGAGAATATACATCTTCCTATAAAAATTCAACTACAGATAAAATTTTAAATCTTGGTGGAATACCTACATTAGGTAGCAGTTACTGTGTTAACTAATTGTGTGGAAGATTTTTTTCCTGGCACACATGCATGTTCTCATGCTTTGAGAAAACATTTAGGAAATTTTGGTTAAAGCAGGAAGTGAGATGCTAACCACAGCCTACGCATTAGCTGTCTGCTGCGGCACTGAAGAAAAGCATCTTTGAAAAGTCTGGAGTGGTTATTTGCATGCGCTGCACTTTCTGTTGGTAGATATGAAATTAAGAATACACTGCAAAAAAGCTCCTGTGGATCCTCTACTATGTCCACTACCTACTGCCTCTCAGACTTTCTGCAAAGCAGCCAACTTGAAAGAGATTGAGTGATTTACAGTCCCGCTCTATGAATGTAGATAAGATCTGGTCAAACATCTAAAACAAAACAAAGAACTCTGTATTACTCTTGGAATGGATTCTCAAATATTTAAAACTACTATGACCCAGAAAGCCAAACGATTGATATATTACCCTTGACCTTGTATTTATTGGCTAGTCTGTTTTGCTCTGTTCTGTCTCTGTATTCTGCTTTGTACATATTAATCTGAAATATCTAACCTCTCTCATTTGATAAAGTAAGCACTGTAGAGATAATTGGTTATTAAGTGCTCTACTCCTTTACTTGGCTGTCCATAGGTAACTCCTGACTATGCAATACAGCAGAGACATTTTGTTAGTGTCACTATTCAGAAGAAAAATACCATTAGAAAAGCCTACTAAGATTCCTTCCTTGCAGGATAATGAAAGCAATACCTAAAATATACACTAAGAGTATGTATTTTCATTTCGTGTATTGATTCAACAACATTATATATTATTTGGGTTTTCTCCTACTTGGAAAAAATGTACAGTGAATTAATTTTTTCATCCAGAAAGAAAATTTTCTGTATATTTATAAACATAATTATGTCAAATAATAATAAATGCCAGTCAAACTGAAGGAAATCTTATTTATGACACAAGGTAAATGAACTCAATTTTCTCCTTATATTTGCCTCTAACACAGTGGTAAAAACTTGAACATGTAAATTCAGCAGCGCAACCTAAATATAATAAATGAAAAAAGAAATATCATGCATATAGAAGAAACAAATAGACTAGATTACATATATGTTTCTTCCTCCTGTTTTTCTCTTCTTCTTCTTAATGAAAATAAGTACACAACAAAACCCCAGCCCTCCCTAAAAAAACCTGTGAAAGAGTCTAAATTTCACATCTCATGCAGAAATTGGAAAAGAAGTCAGACCTGAGTATCTGGCACTGCAATTCTTGCATGCTTACAACTGCTGAAAGGAGTCTGAGAAAAAACCAATAACAGATGAAGTCCTTAATTGGCATGAAACACTTTTCTGGGTTTCCTAGAAAAGGTCTACAAAATGGCAAAAGTAAGATTAAATTACAACGATGAAGAAGGACATTCACAGACTGTAAAATTCAGCTTTGAAGAACACATATTCTGGCCACAGCACTGCCACTCAACTTTTAGAAGTCCCAGAAGGACTGAATTAATTTACCATAATCCACTTTCTCATCCATCAATTACCATGAGACAAAGGCTACCACAAACTTTCAAGCATTTGGCTTGGCAGGAGTTTGTGAAATTACTTCATATACAAAAGAAGTAGCATATATACAGGATTATGTTACCGTAACAAGGTTTTAAAGCAGATTTTAAGTGACCTTATTGGCCCAAGTCATAAAACGGTAATTCTTAGTGGACTTAAAATTCATGCAAAAAGTTGACATGCACAACAGTCCCTTGCTACTTTAGCCAGTAAAAAAGGCTATAGCACATTCTGATTTATTGCGTTCTAATTCCTATCATTTTAATTGATTTTTAAAAGAGATTTGTAACAATGTTACAGAACTCCAGTTCAATAGCAGCAAGCAAACTAATAACCGAACAGTTTCATATACACCTTGCTTTCCAAACAATGAATACAGCACTCAAAACCACAGCACTTGAAGTGCTAGCTTATCAGCTACAATCATTATATCAGTCAGATCATTAAGATCCAGTTATGTCAGTTCATTGCAAGTGTGTCTAATGAGGTGTATTCAGCAAAATCATTAATTACAGCATTCGAGTATGATTACAATACCATAGCTTTCCTACATTCCAGGGACTAAACTTTCAAAAGTAAATGCTTAGGCACAGTAATGCTTAACACACAGTAATAAAATAAGGTGAAGCCTTTGTGTTCCAGCATTGGGAGAAACAAACAACATGGAAGAGACAGATGGTCCTAGTTCATTCATACATGACTCCGTGACTGGTGTCACCACCAAAATGTTGTGGCTTTTGACATCACTGAAATATCTCCAAAAAATTAAGGGATGTTTCTCTACAAAGCTGACATGGCCAACTGCTCTGCTGAAGTGTCTCTACACCAATGCATGAAGCATGAGCAACAAACAGGGTGAGTTAGAAGCCGCTGTGGTGCTTAAGAGCCGTCACCTATCTGCCACCACTGCTAATTGGTGGGACAAATGCCACGTGTGGCTCCTGTGGGGAGCTATCAATGGCTACAGGCTGTTCAGAAGGGACAGGAGAGGAAGGAGGGTTGGAAGGCTTGCTCTCAACATCAGGAGGTGGATTGAGTATGGAGAGCCATATCATAAGAACAGCTATGAGCCAGCTGGAAGCCTGAAGGTAAGAATCAGAGTCTAAGAAAACAAAAGGAACCTTGTGGATAGTGTCTACTACAGGCTGCCTGATCCAGGGCATTTTGTGGATGAAGATTTCTTGCTCAGGTTATGGGAAGCATTATGCTCAAAACTCTTGTCCTGCAAGGAGACTTCAACCACTCTGACACTGGCTGGGAAAGTAGCAAAGCAAGCTTTAGGCAATCCAGGAGCCTCCTGTATAACTTCTGGAGCCAGGTAATAGAAAGCCCAACCACAGGGAGTGAGCTACTGGACCCACTAGTCACCAGCACCTGCAAGCTAACCGGGGACCTCAAGACTGAAGGCAGCCTGGGCTGCAATGATCATGCACTGGTGGAGTCTGCAGACCTGAGAGACATGACAAAGATCAGACAAAGAATAAAGATGGGACCCTGAACTTTAAGAAAGCAAACTTCCAGCTTTTCAAGAAGATAGTCAATAGGAGCCCCTGGGAAAACTGCCCTCAGGAACAACGGAACAGAAGAGAGCTAGTACATCTTTAAGAATGTCTTCCATAGAGTGCAAGACCTCTTGATTCCCAGATGCAGGAAATCAAGTCAGGAAGGCAAGAGACCAGCATGTCTGAGTAGGGGAGCAACTGCTGGTTAAACTAAAGGGCAGGAAGTAAATGCACAGACAATGGAAGCATGGGCAGGTATCTAGGAAAGAGTATAGGGATGTAGTCCAGCTGCATAAAGATGGAGTCAGGATGACCAAGGCAAAGCTGGAGCTGAACTCAGCAAAGGATGCAAAGAATAAAAAGAGGAGCTTCTACAAGCTTGTGAGCCAGCAAAGGAAGGTCAGAGAAAGCATATTCCCCCTGCCCCTCCCCAACTCTGATAAGCAAGGCTGACAAACCAGTAACAATGGAGGAAGAGAAGGCTAAGTAACTCAACAAATCTTTTGCCTCAGTTTTCACTGGCAACCTTTCTTCCCACAACTGAGACCACAATACACAAGATAAGTACTGGGGGACCAAAAGTCCTTCCCAATATAAGAGAAGATCAGGTGTGTGACCAGCTGTCACCAGCCTGCTTAAATTCTGTACCTTCTCTCAGTAACACAGCACAGCACCTTGGTAGTTTATGACTGCTGCTTGTGTAGCCATTTTCAGATTAACTGACAGTAAAGGAAGCTGTAGCCAGGTGAGGGGTCAGCCTCTTCTCCAAGGCAAGATACAACAGAATAAGACAATATAGCCTCAAGCTGCACTGCGGGAGCTTGAGGTTAGACATCAAGAAGAAATTCTTCACTTTCTGAGGGGTGTTCAAACTATTGGAATGTGTTGCTTAGGGAAGTGGTTGAGCCAATATCCCTGGGGCATCCATGACTGAACATGGCACTCAGTGCCATGGTGTACTTGACAAGGTGGTGTTTGGACATAGCTTAGACTTGATTTTGAAGATCTTTTCCAGGTTTAATGATTCTATAATTCTATAGACATCTGTGGTTCTGTAAGTATTCTGGAAAAGAGCCACAAAAAACGGACCATTCTCTGTGTATTTACAAAATTCCCGGGGTAAGGATACATTTC
>VXBB01015257.1:110776-126742 GCA_013399915.1 Illadopsis cleaveri
AATGGAGGAAGAGAAGGCTAAGTAACTCAACAAATCTTTTGCCTCAGTTTTCACTGGCAACCTTTCTTCCCACAACTGAGACCACAATACACAAGATAAGTACTGGGGGACCAAAAGTCCTTCCCAATATAAGAGAAGATCAGGTGTGTGACCAGCTGTCACCAGCCTGCTTAAATTCTGTACCTTCTCTCAGTAACACAGCACAGCACCTTGGTAGTTTATGACTGCTGCTTGTGTAGCCATTTTCAGATTAACTGACAGTAAAGGAAGCTGTAGCCAGGTGAGGGGTCAGCCTCTTCTCCAAGGCAAGATACAACAGAATAAGACAATATAGCCTCAAGCTGCACTGCGGGAGCTTGAGGTTAGACATCAAGAAGAAATTCTTCACTTTCTGAGGGGTGTTCAAACTATTGGAATGTGTTGCTTAGGGAAGTGGTTGAGCCAATATCCCTGGGGCATCCATGACTGAACATGGCACTCAGTGCCATGGTGTACTTGACAAGGTGGTGTTTGGACATAGCTTAGACTTGATTTTGAAGATCTTTTCCAAGTTTAATGATTCTATAATTCTATAGACATCTGTGGTTCTGTAAGTATTCTGGAAAAGAGCCACAAAAAACGGACCATTCTCTGTGTATTTACAAAATTCCCGGGGTAAGGATACATTTCACCTCGGTAGGCTTATGGTCAGTCAGCCCCCTCTTCCTTTCCATCCATCTTTCCTACTTCCCCTCCCCCTCTTTCTTCCTTTTCATCCCACCCAAGGAAATTTCTTGATTTTCTTCATGTTTTCACTTCACCAATATAAGCCAAAGGACTTGTATTAACCATAGTGAAAAATATTTAAATTTACTGACATAGAAAATTTTGTTTTCACTAAGATCAACCAAATTCTAAGGTGTGGTTAAGCCATTTTCCACTGAGCTTCCCTTGGTAACAGGTATGTGGTTATTTTAGGGTAGAGGATAGAACTGACCTGTTTCCATTTATCTCCTTAGACATGGGATCCTAAAGACTCAGATCCAAAGGTCTTACATCCTTCAATTTTCAAAGCATAAGAAACAACAAACCTTTAATATTATGATTTAATTAGATGCATAGGTCTGACTTATTTTTAGATTTAAAATAATTTTAAATATTAACATGTCAAGAAAAAAAATTCAAATATTTTTCCTCTTCTATTTTACCCAGGGAAAAGATGTTTATGACCAGATTTCTCTAAAATGTTGACTTGTTACTCATCAAGTGATAGAACATTGGGCTCTGTTTACACCACTGCAAAGCTTAAGGCATTTTGTGGAATTTTTTCTGCCAGATGTTGCCCTATTCAAAATTTGTACACAGCAAAAAAAACATAACAGTCAAGGTCTGCCTTTTGGCAAAATGACAAAATAGACATACATTAAATGTCAGCTTTCTAGAGTTTACATCACTCACACCCTTCAGTCTACAAGGACCTACAAATTACAGCTGTTGAAGTTTTTGCATAACCTAAACTTTCAGCTCTAGAGAACCCTTACTTGTCCACATTTATTTATATTCTTGGTAATGGAGTGGTTCATTATTTATACTAGCTGTTTAAACAGTAACTGGGTTGTTTTAGGAATTGTGCATTTGTGCAGAGATGGGCTGTGCATTTTATGTGTCTGAAGGAAATCAAGATTCCTCAACAAAGTAAGTAGAACTAAAATTGTGCAATCATAAGAGTAAAATATTTGTCCATGAAATCTTTTGCAATAGTTTTTGCAAGCAAAGAATGTACTTCTCACATCTACTAGTCATGTTTTTTGACTCTAGGATTAAACATTTTTAAATCTATAAACAGACACTGCTACATTTTCAAGTCTCCTTTCATTTTTACAAATGTGTAACTTTGCCCATGTATAAACAGCTCTGGAGATGTGTTATGGAAGAGTTATTACCTACACACTAAACAGTCTCCTAACTGAACTTAAAACCGAGACTGGTGCTCTGCAGACCTTCAAAAACAGCAGCGGGTGAACCTTTTCAAATAGGGAGCCTTTTGATCTCAATGATCCAAGAATCCACAGAAGTAGAAACTCTTACATCTCTTATCTCCAACATTTCCAGTGCATGTTTCCTTTCAAAACTGACAGCATCAAGAGAATTGATCATTATTTGTAGGCAACTGGAAACCTGAACAATGCGTGAATGAACAACAATCTGCATTACATTGCAAAGAGCTCATTAACAGAGGTAGGAATAACCTGCATATGCATAAATATGTACACAGTAAATATTAATTCAGAGATTTTTTCTCTGCAGTCCCACTCCTCCAGCATCTTTTAAGCATGTACGTTTTAAAAGATATTCAACAATGCAGAAATTTGAGTAATTTTCTGAAAACTAGCTCAAAAAATTAATAAAACAACATTCTTGATTTCACATTTCGGACCACAGATGCACTTAACAAGAAGTTAAGGGTTTTGTGATAAAGCACAGGTAGTCACCATGTGCCTAGCACAAAGGTGAGTGTTTATGACCTTGGTGAGATGGGATTTCCATTTCCTTTAATGAGCCAAGACATCAGACTCACACTTTTAAGTCACGCAAACACAGAACCTGCCCCTGGGACAGTACGTCTGTTTCTGCAGAAGCACAGGAAAGTAGGCGTGGAGAAGGAGGAGGGGAGACAGGGACAGGGATTTGCATAACCAAACCAAGACAGAGATAGCAGCTGTGACTTAGCTGATCTTCTGGCCAGAAAGAAGAGGAAGGAAGTACAACTGTGAAGTTTTGGATTGGGAGCTGATGGTGGCACTCTCCAGCGCTGGGTAGCACTGCATGCATTTTTCTTCCAGCAGCTGACACCATCAATAGTTCTGATCTGTGCAAAATTCTCTTTTCCAGTTTGCGCTCTCTGGAACAATGGCTCTTAAAGGCACAAAGCACAGTGTATTTTTCAGAGCTGCTTGGGTTTTGAGTTTGGTGGAATGGCAGATGCGTGTTACTTCAACTTCCCTGTCAAAACATTTAATACTGGCAAGGACAGTAAAACCAGATGCCAACTATATCAGAAATCGTCTGTGATATTTAAAGGCGTCTTGTTTATTCCTATCACTTGTTTCCTCATTAAGTCAACAGACACCTATCAGACCTACAACACATGTGGGCAAAGTTAAAACTCTGCCTTTCCCCACTGAGAGGCAGAATGTGGTGTTTAGCCAAAGGATCACAAAGCAGGCAAATCTGACAGGACAGTGGAGGTTGGCTGCTGAGTGAGGAAGGGCATATATGCCAGCTGTATGGCCCACATCTGGCCGAGCAGCCACACTCCTTGTCCTGTAGCATGTACTGCAACTTCACTCTGGCAAACCAAACAGAGCATAGGGGAAGAAATCCATATGGAGATTAATTAAAAGACAGGCAGGATGGAGGGACTGCAGGACTCCAGAAGAACAGGTTATATGTAGTGATATATGGGAAGAGGGAAAAGAAGACCCATCAGGAAAAAACAGGAAGCCATCTGGTAAACAGAGTTCTAAGCAGAACACCTACTCACATCCCTGGTATAACATAAGCTCCTTTAACCATATCACCTGAGCCTCCATTTCTCACATATCAGAGATGTCATGGTTAAAAGTAATCCCAGTCTTGGAAAGTATTTTAGAAAATATATGACACCAAGGGTTAAGGGGAAAAATTAACTGTGGCATTTGAAATATAATTTAGAGTCACAAATAGAAAACTCTTGATGGATAACACATAAAACATCAAATGCACAACTTCTTTGCACAAAGACATTCATAATTTGAAGTGTACATTGTTTTATTTTTAATCCCAGGCTGAAAAGATTGAATCTGCATGACCACTGACATTGAGATGGTTTCTAGAAGAACATACTAATAGCGTAATTTATAGAAGAGAGTGAGAGATGTTCAGGTAAAATACTTTTTAACTACAAAAACAATTAAAGGTTGAATGGCTAATCCTCTTCCTGGAGCTTTTCAATTTCTTAATATCTGTGAAAAACTGAAACTCATTTGTTGCAGCTGTAAAGTGCCATTAAGTGCCAGACTGGTCATGCCATTAACTCCTGTTTCTGAAAGAACAGCTTGCTAATTCTATAAAGTCATTCAACCTCCTGGTAGCACATGTGAGGAAACATAAGCCAACCCAAAGCTTTCCCAGACACTCTTTCTGAGAAGAGACTGGCAGTAACAGAAGCAGAATCAGGGAATGGGAAAACCGCATATGGCTTTTATCTGATCTCTCAGCCTTTGTCATAAGGAAACGTAATCTGTGCATAGAAGAAATTACACTCTAGTCAAAATGCTTGTTTATGTATCTGCTTCAATTTTGCGCAGGGTTTTAGCTGTAATCTACAAGCTCATGAGACCTACACAAGCCAGTTGTTTCACAATCAGAATAATGGAGCTTCTGCTGTTACAAAGAATGAAAACATTGTTTTGGATAAAACAGCCAGGTACAGACAAGTGTTAATTGTCTGGCTTATACCATGTGACCAAAGTGCAAGCAGAGAGAAAACGAAGATAAAAGGATTTTAAGGAAGCAGAAACTTTAAATGGCTTTAATCCTTAGCAGCCTATACTCACCACTTAACAGAGGAAAGACTTGTGACTGATTTAAGAAACAGGCATTTACTCCTTTTAAATCAACCAGCCCAGATCTCCAAAGCTATACATGCTAGTTTATGTGTGAAAAAGGACTACAAACATTCATCATTCATTATAATAGCCTTGCACTCCAGTTATTTTCTTTTGAAAAACAACTTTAAAATAAGTGAACAGTCTATTTTAAAGTCATAGCAGCATGCCTCAAAGCATCTTCTTTCACTAATACAGTTTGTAATTTTACAAAAACATATACTAAAGCTATTTGTATTCTACACAAAGCTGGAATGTAGGACTTGAAACAGAACAATCAACATTTAAGATAAAATATGTACACTTCCATTCCAAATGAGTAACTAAATCAGCCAAAACTTGTTTCTGTTGGACTCGTGATAAATTATAGGATTTTCAGTAATCTTCCAATAAACAAAGTGAACACTGTTCTTCACGCAGAAACTGCTGGTTAAATCACACATGACATAGATCTGGTATTCTTGCTGGAAAATATTATATTGCCTTGATTGTCAGACAGCCTTCTAGAAACACTCAATCTTCCAGCTTGCCTCTATGTAAGCACACAGTTTAAAAGAAAAATTATGTGATAGAAGTCATAAACTTACAAAACCCCTACCTAGCAATGTAGATCTTGAAAGAGTTTTCTATACTCTGGATCAAAGGAGAAAAATACTTTCATAAATACACTGTGAAGGAAGGAAGAAAGATTAGACGAAGCTGGAATTATTTTGCAGAAGAGAATGCAGCCTGTTGTCCTGCTCTAACAGGCTGTAAAGATGCCTAAGAGTAAAACTGGTGTCTTGCCCATCAGCGTTCTGCATGGTATTTGGAAAAAGACATGCTTTGCAATGGTAAGCTCCCTAAATGTTTGGCAGGGAAACAGTACCACCTGCAGTATATGGCAAAGCTTGTTTATTTGCGTACAAGGACGAGATCACATACTCCTTGATGAAAAATGTCTATTTTAAACACGCTTGTGTAGCAAAGACATGGTGTATTTACTGCTCCGTGCTTTGAAGTGAAAGTTTTACATGGCAGGAGTCATTCATAAAATAGTCTCAACTAGAACATTTATTTTTTTCTTTCATACAAAACAATTCCCTTGTAAAAATGGCAATTTGACAGAACTACGTTCCCCCCTGCATCTGTCTGCTTTCAAAGTGATGAGCAAAACTATGTTTACTGAAGTAGAAAAATCCATCATTCCTTTCTATTAAATTTGTTTTCTACAAAATGACACTTTCTCAGATCTCTGAGGGGTAGATTTTTTTTTTGTAATAGCTGCTTTTCAGATTTTTTTTAAAAACACTTTGTTTTCAAATACCCTATTCATAGTTAAATATTAAAATATTGTATTCTGTGCAAAGCAGTAACCTAGTAAAAACAATTAATTTAAGCTACAAAAATATTCAGTAGTATTTAAAGTGTTCAAGAAAAAAAGAGATCTCTGAAAAAACAGAAGCCAAGGACAAAGGAATTGGAGCCAGAATACGCTGAAATGAAACCAGCTTTTGACAGAAGCAGACTATTCCACAGGTGCATTGTGAGTCTCTGCTTCATTCCAAATTTCAACTTCATTCAAAGCTGAAAAACCAACTGGGATTTTAAAAGCCAGGAAACCTTATTTTTCTCTTACAATCTATGAATAAAAATGAAGTGAGCGGCTGAGATCCAGGTTTAAAATCTCAAAGTCCATGGTAACAAGAAACAATCAGTTCAATTCACCGCTACAGATAAAACTGTATTTATTAAGTCAACATGTTTCAAATTAAAAACATATTTTAGGAAAGTAATTTTCTCTTCCACATGAACGTTAAAGAGATTTTATTTTACTGTGCTTTTTACCAACACTTGTTTATACACAAATAGCACAACCATGGATAATAAATGCTTACACTAACATTGTTTAAATCTTGGGAAATGAGAAAACATAATAAATGTATATTAAACCACTCTACTGATGAAGTGCCTTGCCCCATCAGAAAAAAAGTATACTAGTAACATACTCATAAACTGTTAAAACTCTTTTAATTACCAAAGACAACAAGTACTACCCTAACAAAAACAAAGCAAAATAAAATTAAAAGAAGACTGAAAGTAACAATTTTCTGATTTTCCATTTTCAATTATAGTCAGAATTATATTACCTATATTAATTTTTTTCCACGCTGTTTTTCATTACCTGGAGGAAAAGATGTTGAGTTACACTGCTTGGAAACTGAAGGGCACAAGATTTCATTTTCTTCTTTTAACAAAATATAGCAACATGGAGATGACAGTGCAATTTTCTAATTGGCACCACCCTCCCCATTATCTCAACTTGAAAAAAAAAAAAAAAGAGCTCATTTCTGGTTTAAGACAGTTTTTTCCCCTTTCTCATGGTCTAGGAGAAGTATTTTCGCTTCATCTTTCAACAGCAAGGCATGGTGTACAGGGAGGACAATAGACAGAATTTCCCCAAAACTGAAGTACATCAATAAAAGTGACAAGAGAGGCACTAGCCTACCTACTGCATCTGAGGCCACAGAATAAATTTGCATTAAAGTCCTTGGTGGAAGTATAATAACTGTTTTGTTATAAAACAGCACCACCATTAGTACGTAGGTTGTACAGTGAAAAGACTTCATCAAGTTGCTTTCAATTAAATAATTTACTGTTAGAAATTCATCTTCTGTTTCCCTAAGAGAAATGAGGAGAGAGTTGAAAGGGCCTATTTAAGCTACAAGGAGGTGTTTTCTGCAGCAGTCAAAATCAGAACACTTCAAATTGATGGTACGGACCACGTGCCTAGCTGGCACTTGGATTCAAAGAGTTTGATATTAATTAATGTTAGGAAACATGTTAAGAGAAGCATTTAATGGAAAATAAAGGCAGAAACTAATGTTTCCTTTTTTTTTTTCCTATATAAATATCTAACAAACCGCTACAGCTGTGTTTATCAGCAGAAGCAGAACTAGCTTAGCCAGCTTTGTAATTACCTAAAAACCCGTATCACTGGCTCAGTTAATTTGATGCATACCTGATCCCAGTCTGAAGACCTATATTTTAACCAGGCAGTTTCATCAGTTAAGCAAAATGTAAGTTGCTTAAGAATGGAAATGGCATGTTATGATACAATGTAGGTATTCTTGACCAAAATCACAGTACTAAAATAAAGTACTAACCTTTTCCCAGCTACTTTGCCGATTCAATCAAGCTTTCCTCCACCAAGATTCACTGTTGTGCTAATATTGATTGGCATAAAATTTAAACATATTTTTCTGTTGTACTGTTTATTGGCATTTAAGGAACAAGAGGTTTTCCTCACAGTTTTGATCTGTGATAGCATGTGATATTATGGAGTTTATTTACAGTTCTACCAGTTCCAGGGAAAATTTTCAGTATCCTCTTAAGATAAAGTTATTTCTATTCAAATGAAGAAAGTCCATTCAGACAGCCACCTGGCAAGGCAGTCACCTGGCAAGGCAGAATAAAGAACACCATGGATTTTACTTCGGATGTACTCTCTAGACCTGATTTTGAGCCATAAATATAGATGTATACATAATATATAATTGCTTATTACAATCATAGATGAATAAATTTTAACAACTCTAAGTTATCAGGAAAAAGCAAACAACTTATAAATCCTAATTTGCTCACAAACCAGAATGAGCTACCTGAAAGGTATGAAGCTGATCCTGTTTGGCTATGCTGACATAATTAACTTCAGTTGCCTGAGCTCTGATACCATATTAGGTAGTAAAAATGTTGCAAAATGGCAAGAGTGTACTGTTATAAAGATATTTGTATCCATAATTTCCTCAGGTACCAGTGGCCCAGTAGATATTCTGGCAGCCAGTGGGTGGCCACCCCCGTCTTCCAGATATTTGCTCACAGGATCAGCAAAAGAGGAAACTAAGGACACATGAAACTGTACCAAAAATAAATGCAGTATGACAGCAGTAAAAGTTATTTTTCTGGCTAAGCTTTTTCCTCCCTGCACCACCATGAGACCTAAGTACATACTAAAATCACAGAAGAGCAATAACCACAGAATAGTCTGAGCTGGAAGGGACACACAAGGATCACTGAGTCCAGCTCTTAAGTCAATGACTGATACGTGGATTGAGTCTGACCTTGGCATTTGATAGTACCATTCCCAAATGAATTGAGCTAATCTCAAAGGAGCTCTCTGTTGCTCCCAGCACTAGGCATTTTGCAGATACTGCACAATACCAGGTATTAACCTCCGCTAGGATAGGAGATGGCTCAGCAGTAGAACTGGCATTTTGGGGCTTAGGATGCAGGAACAGAAGAGCATAGCAAAGCCCTGAGTGATGCTCTCTGAGAACTCTACTTGTTCACCTTCTCCCCTGCCCCCAAGCTTGCTTTCCATTCATAATCATCTTTCCCTTCATCTTCCTTTACAGAGACCTACGCACTGGTCTTCCTCAGAAGGCTTCAAGGCTGAGCAGATCAAACATCTAAGTCAAGAAACTCCGGCTAACTAAAGTTCATGCAGCAGTAACTTTAGGCAATGTAGAAGCCTCACTCTCCCATTCACTTTCAGTATCATCCAAGGTGGCTACCTGCACTTTGGGGTTCCAGAGGCTGACAGGAACATATTGCAGTGAGCTGGAAACCTAGTCAGGTTGCTAGGGAAGAGGTTTGCCCAGTCTTTCCTGGGAAAATCCTGACATTCACAGCACTGCAAAGTAGTGACACAGCATCTGACCTAACACGGTATGACTGAACATGGCTACAATTGGTTGGACCAGGTGCAAGTGAGAACAGCTTTCTTTTCTGGTACCTATAGATAGATTCTTTTTCTCCAGTACCCAGCATAGAGCAATAGAAACGGTCTTCTGTTGGACTGTAAAAAGGAGACAAGGAGCAGAAGTATCTGGGAACATGGATCTTGCAACATCCAAAAGCAGATGGAAAGGTTAAAATCATCTGCAGCTGGGTAAAAATGTAATAAACCCTACCAACTCAGTTCAGAAATACAGCTATGTTTGTTAAACACAAATCAGAAGTGATAGCAGTAATTGCTCAATCCCAGAACCTAAGTAGCTCAGATACATACAGCTAAAGCCAGGTTATTGTGGGTACATGGCCTGCATTTGAGGCAGTATGCATTCTTCCATCATTTTCACATTAAATAAAATCAGGACATGCTTTAGCAAAAATAGAAATGTCTGTGAGACATTCTACCAACTAACGTCTTTATTCATATATTTTTTTTAAATGTGGTAATTTCTTGCAGTGACCACCATAGGGTCCGCAACTGATGTCACACTGGTTTAACAGTCAGTGGACCATTACACTTCAATTTTCAGTGTTTTGCCAAGCATGTAAGTTCTAAGCATAAAAACCCTGCAGCACTGTAATTATACAGTAGCAACATTAAAATTATAATTGCACTAACCAAGCAGGGGCAGTTCTGGGGAAGAAAAGAAACAGGTAAGAACCATCACTATGTAACAAAATGGTAAGTACAGGATCCAAAAATGTAGTGCAACACACAGTATCTATCTCCTGTCATTCAACCAGAACATGCCATAGCAATCCAGAACATCTGACCAGAACTCAGTTGAAGTACATTTGGTTCACTGTATTTAATAAAGATTTCAGAGTATCTGGTTAAGCAGACTTTATTTTCTCTTTCTGTATTTAAAAACAATAATTTTAGGACACAAAAATGAAAATTTGACCCTTGGTAAACACTGTGGAAGCTAAAGGTTGGACTTTCAGCCTTTAGAAGTCAGCCTCCCTAAACTCCCTTTTCACAGGTGCTGAGCATTGAGAATATGGACTGTTACCACAAGGCTTTTACTTTCAATTGCAAAATTATGCACTGCATCTGCATCTGTATTCAGAAATAAAAGCTGGAGGATCTAACGATGCTGTGCAATATGGATTTATTGGCTCAAACTGATGCTAAATCAAGTTTCTTGGGGATTACGTACTCAACAGTGCCCCTGGTTTTGTTCTCTTTTATATCTTTGATTTCTGTTTCTATATTCTGAGCAAAGCTTTTTCAAAATTCTTGCATTCTGTCTTTAGCACAGATATGTGGTAGTTACAAGCTTTATAATCTCTAACACTTACCACCTCAAGAAATTTCCATAAACAGGGAGAAACAGAGTCTTGGTGGTTTTAACTGATATTCAAAAATTTTAAAAAAATTATTGGAGATCTTTCCGTAAAGATCTCATAATTTATAAGATAAACAGATTCTTAAAAGTATCAACCTGCCTAAACAGGAACATCATTATTATATATTAATTCTGTTATTTTGCATTTTTAATGAGAATTTTAAGCACATTTTTGCTCATCTGTTTTCTAACGACCTAACAAAATATTATGAATCTTGTGCTCTGTGAAATGAAAGAAACAAACCAGCTAACTCTTATGCTACTAGGCAGACATTTTCAGAGAACCCATCGCAAATATACATTAGAAATGTTCTTTCGCAAGCCAAAGGCAGGTCACTAGACAAATATGAGGAAGGACAATTTTCATGCCATTTATCCATCTCTTTCTCCTTATCTCATTAGTTAGGTCTCAGAAACATTAACTTAATTAAATCTGCAGTATCAATCAACAGTAGCTATGAACATGGGTGGAAAAGTGTTGCGTTAAAGAAAACTTAAAGCATCTATCTTCATATTGAACACTTTCAGTTCTGTTCCACATCTCTGTCAGCAGAATCACCTGAAACCAACAAAACTTAGAGGATTACACAGCAAGCAGGTGAGGATTTCAGCTGTTTCAGGTGAATAAAGAGAAGGTGCTTTAAGAAAAGCCTTCTGGGAAAGTGGTGTCTTTGGTGGCTCAGGTACTTCAGAGACATCTGTGTTCCTCTGAATTCAGCCATTTCAGCTATAATACCTGGGGATATTTGATGAGAGAACCTCAATTCCTGGAGTAGAGAGAATAGCAGCATTCAGTTGTTATCATCTGTAGCGACCAAAAAAAAACCTCTGAGTCTGAGGCAGGTGAGGCCCTAGCCAGCTCAGGCTTATCTCCTGAGCAGCAGAAAAAGACATACTACGGACACCCAGAAAAAGGTAACCAAGTGCCAGGCATGAGAAATAAGAAATACTGCAGCTAGCTCTACAACAAAAGAACCAGGGTTAAAGATAACTGTGTAACTGAAAATGTGCAAGGCCTGTAAAGACATCTGGCTTAGAAAAACAGATTGAGTCTGCAGATCCAGATTACCCCTTTAATTTGTGAAACAACCTAGAAGATTCAAGAGTTGCCTCATGCTTATCCATGGGATATGATCTGCTCCTAAAATGTACATGTAAACAAAGTCACAGCCTCCATTTTCAGTTCCCTCTTAAGTGTCTCTGCCTTTACACGTTCACTGAAATCCAGATTATGCTTGCAACGCATGTACAAGGCACCTCTTCACAAAAATGTCATAAAGAGATGTAGAAAAGTTTCTTTAGACCTTTATATCCAAAATGAAGACAGTAAGGTCCAGGATAGCTATCCAATGCACCTACTTCTCACTAGCTTTATGGTCCAATCTATTTTCTTAAAAACAGTGATAAACTGCCATGTTTGCTTTTCTGCTCTTATTTATTTTGTTTCCTATATTAAACAAAAAACAAACAGTAAACAAAAAACAGGGTGGTAAGAAAGAGGCAGAAAAAAATGAATACAGTAAGAAGCACCCAAAATATAATAGTCTGGTGAGAAAATAACCCACTCACAATAAACCTGGACATCTATGAGCTGAAGGGTTAACAAATCTGTTGCTAGCCTTACTTACCCTAAACAGATGTTCCACACAACATTAAACAGGGGCTAGAAAGAGGGGGGAGGCAGAGAATGAACTTTGGTGCAATATGGAATTTTTAAAGGCATTTCCTTCTCTGTAAGAGCCAAAAGCTGTGATCACTTAAGTCTTTGCTTTTTAAAATACATATTAATTTTATGGCCTTTGCCAAACTAAATGAATCCAGTCTTTGAAAGCCCCCTTTTTTAAAAAAAAAAGAAATCATAGTTTCCTCAGTCATACCTGAAGTCTGAGTTTTTTCCAAGAATGCCACCAAAAATGTATATGAATTTCTCTCTCTGAATAATTAATTCTTTAGTGCTCAGGTGTGTAATACTGTTCACAACAGTAACAGAACTGTTACAGTTCTTAAAACTTTCATATGTAAATAAATTAATTTCACTTAATAATTACAAAATTTCTTTACTGTTGGGGGAGATTTGTTTGTTGGCTGGTTTGTTTTACTTCATTGCTTGGGTTTTCTGACTGGGTTGGTTGATTATTTTTATTTGCTAAACATACTATCAAGTAATGCTATAACAGCAGTCCATTCTGAAATTCAAATGTTATTTTTGAGTATAGGATAATATTTAAAAACTTTATTAATCTGCATCTGGGAGTATTTTTCTTAATGAACAATTTAGAAGTTGATCACGTTTCCAAACACTGATCCAGTTTTCTGACGACACAGGTGTTTGATACACTTTCCTCTTCCTTTATCTGAAGTCCCTAAATGATGTATAAACGATTCAGGAAAGTGGACTGCTAAATGAAATATCTCTTTCACTCCTGAAGAGCTATAATATATTTTTAAAAAATATAACTTTAAAACATTAAATATGTTAAAAATGTTTAAAAATCAGAATACTGTTATTTCCCAAGTAACACTGTAACTCAGAGACCCTAGTTATAAGAGAAATTTCTTGTTTATTGCAATAGTGATACATTTGCTGATCTAGACAAATTACATGAGTTAGAAGGGAAAAAATTCACAATAAATATGAAAGATGTATTTGCATTACACATTAATGGCATTGTTCATGTTCTGCTTTCTTACCTTCAACCATATGCCTTTTACATTTAAGAAAATTAATCCTGAAAAACATTAGCCAATTTTAACAGGCATAATGGGAGGCAGGTGGTAAATGAAAACAACACTGATAAATTATGGATGATGTGATAAAAATTGTGGCTAGGTAGGACCCCATGTTTATGTGTATGTTGAAAGTGTTCACTATAGAAACAATCTTTAGGAAACTAATAGTAGTAAATTAACAGTAGTGAACTGGACCACAATGTAGGAAAAAAACCCAGATAAATAGTTAAATGCTCTGAAGAAAAAGAAAATCTTAGGTGTTCAAAACAACCAAAACTGAAGTAGCAGTAGATAATTCTCATTCACTGTTGGTGAGGACCCTCCTATAAGTGGGAATTCCCAATGCAGATCCCACCTATCCATAGAGCAGGAACCACCACATCACTTTTGTTCTAACATAGAAAAGGTATACAACCTGGAAAACAAATAGGAGTTCTTCTTCTGCTCTGTGTAATGCAATGGTCAACTCTTTTCAGACCGATTTATTTTTAATTAATTCAATTCCAAAACATTAATGGAATAAAATATATTGTTCATTATTTTCTCTTATTAATTTGTCTAGAAAGTATGCTTTCATCTCCCTTAATCAGTTTGCTGTGTGTTGGGAATTGATTTGTGTCCCAAGCTTCTCCTCCAACAAATGAAATATTTTGTGTCTTTTACAAGGTCAAAGAGTAAAGAGCATTTATTTCTCTTTCTCTGCCTATATGCTTGATTTATTTAGTCACTGTATATCCAATAGCAAAAGTCAAAATAAACAGAAAAACTATCAGACTCTCAGTAAATTGAGAATATGTTTTTTTGAATGCTATATAGTCCAGCACACCAATAAATGCTCTGAAAGTCTGTTATGCTACAACAACTTCCAGCTTTCTTTAAATGCAAACTTCTATCAGAAACCAAGGCACTGAAGACAGTGAAAAACTTCCTGGTTGTATAAAGCAAATACTTAATATAATAAATAATATTAATAATTAAAATTAACTATAATAGAAATAAATTAAAATAATCACTACTGACTTGACCACATATGGGACACCAAAGTTCCTGAAACTGTTGTGCTACTTCAAAACAGAAAATTACGCTACACTACAAGAAAAACAAGTACACGACACAGACTGGGCAGATAGTGATTAAATTAATCCTCAGTGTCAGATTTGCATTAAAATGATGTACTTTCTAGAAACATAAGTAGCATACTCTGAAAACAGAAGTCATTTTACCATACTGGAAGTATGAAGTCAGACAGAACTTGGTCCACACTCACAACATTTTAACATCCGACTCTTAGGAAAACAGGCAGTACACAGCCAGAATTTCTGGGACTCAGATAAGAGGCAGTTATATTCTCTTCTTCTCAAGCTCTTGCATGCCATTTTTCTGTCAGTACCTCAGACCTGAAGGAAATGCTTCTTCATATGCATCACACATGATGAAAAATAACGGCAAGGAAGCAAGGAATACCCAAAACACAAGCTGATTCATAGGCCACTCATATTTCTGATTGAAAGCATACACTAACATCTTCTGTAAAACAGGAGACATACCACTTGCCTTTTAACTGTAAGGAAATTCAGCCCAAATAGTCAAGATTTTTCATCCAGCGTAAAACAAAATGACCCTCACTAAAACTACAACTTGAAACTCTCTCTCAAAACCCTTTTTTCTGTTAAGCATGTGTAAGGAACTTTGTACTTTCTGGTGATGAGAGAGGTAGCTGAACAAAGGCCAAATACCATTAGGAGTTGTTTCAAAATCCCTGAACCACTGGAGATTTCAAAACTGGTTCCACAGACACCAAAAGACATCATGGGTCTGGATGGCTCCTCATGGAAACACCCCAAATGCTGACTACCTGAATACAAAAGAAATTGCTGGTAATAAACTAGGATATTTTTCCAAAAGCTAATCAAAACAGTCCTCAGAATATATTGAACATCAATTAAAATGGAAATTGTGTTCACTTTTCAACAGTGTTGTGGCAAAGGAATAGTAACTATATATCTATATTTTGCTCATCATTTCACATGAAAAACAAAAAAAACCCAAGAAACCAACAACCCCCCAGACACTAAACAGTGAATAAACTGCTATTTACATGAAAATTACTAGAAACTTGACAGCCTTTTTCTTTTTTTCTCCATGCTCTTTTTATACAAACATGACCTTTCTGGAGGAGAACAGTTCACAGGGGAAGAGAAAATGAACTATGTGTTCAGTGCTTTAAGGCTGTGATGTCAGGGCCCTGCTGTGCATAGGCCAACATTTGTATTACAGTCATTACTTATTCTTGCTAAGCATCAAGTAACACTGAAAAGATAACAGAAATACACAAGATTTCTGAATTCTCCTCAAATTTCCAAAAACAGACAATGCACTCATGGAAAGCAAAAATAAACTGTCCTTTTTAATTCTTAGCGAGGCAACGTTTTTTTCAAAATCTTTTTCCACTTAGCATAAGCTATTTTTATTGAAATATTTTGGGG
>VXBB01015257.1:130858-143158 GCA_013399915.1 Illadopsis cleaveri
AATTCAGCATAATTAAAGCCAGGCACAACCAAAATCAAGATTTGAGTTTGTAAGAGACCAGACAATAGGTGAAGTATCATTCCAACTGGCCCTTCAATTTCATCTCCAATATTTATATTAGTAAGTACATGAGAGGAACAGACCTGACTAGAAGTATAAGGACTAACTGGAAGTGTATTTTTAGTAGTATTCACTGTTGCAATTTTTTTTTTTAAATACTTTGATTACATAATCAAGGAAGACAGGGGGAAATCAAAGTAAATCCCTCATACACAAAAAGATCAGTCAATACCTACCAGACATTTACTGTCCTAGACTACCAAGACTGGGAGTCCTCCACAGAGAATTGAAAATCTGTATTGCTGGTTCTGTACAGGATTAAACTTTTCTGTGTCCACTCTTTTTTAAAAGGCTACAAACCATTTCACCATTGTGCAAGAAACTGGCTGAAAATTCCTGTCTCAAAATATTCCAATCAACCAGCAACTCCTGTCTACACAAGGAGGACTGCTTTATAAACAGACAGCGCAGCTTAACTACAACACTTTGACCTCTGAAGTCAATTGAAGCCTCACTAGAAACCAGCCCACCATCTCATTCATAGTTGAGTGTTGCAAAGGAATGCTTGCAATATGAAGGAGTAAGAGTAAGCAAGAAGATAAAAGGTAGTAGTATGGCCAATAACATGATTGCACAGCATACTCTGCATTCATCTTGAATTTCCCATCTGAGATACAGCTGTGGTCTTCAACAGCATTTGCAACAACCTTTGATTCACAGTTGCTAAGAGATGGAAATGTGTAACAGATCACAGTCATTCATCTCTCTGCCAATGGAGAATTACTTCATGCAGTATTTTTTTTAGTATTTATCCAACTGAGTTTTATGAGTTCCAAGAAACTGAACCTTTGAGAAACTATTCTGACAGAAACAGAAACCTTCTGATGCTACAGTGCATTGCATTGACACTAAAAATACAATAAAACCCCCAAAAAACCAAACCAACCAAACTCAAACCCGGATAAGTTTATTATTATTTTTCATTATTTTACCATAACCCTTGTCATCAGTGATGCTTACACCATTTAAGTATCTCTGCACTTGCACCTTCCTATGCCATCCTCAATTCCTCCTGCTGCTCACACCTGGCCAATCCTCTTCATGCATTTGTACACAAATACACAGGTCTGATTATTTTTGCTGCTTTACTTCAAGCTCCTTTCAATTCATATTAAGATCTCTCTATTAAAGGCAGATTCATATCTGCAACAACCTACACACACAGCCTACACAACCCTCCTTCTGCACAGTCTAGCTGCCAGCCCAGCCCTTCTCAGGACCATCCAGAGACCTTTTTCTTCTGAAACAATGCTGTCTTAAGTCTGCTTTTATCTCCCCTATCCTGACCACTTTTTCTCAGTATGACTATGGCAGCAGTGTATCAGTTTATCCAGCCATGCTGTGACTTAGGTCAAGTGACTAGCCAGGCTAAAAATAACACATCAAAAGATTAAAAAGTTATTTTTAATGCAAATCAGCCTTCCAATCCAGTTCACTACACAGCTGCACATCCTGTTGCACCAGTGGATGATGTGATCTCCAGACTGGAATAAGCAGCAGAAAGCAGTGGCTGTAGTGCAGAACAGCACTGCCAGAAAAGGATATAGCTGTGAAACTACACAGTCTTCCTGTGAAGAACATCTTGCCAGGGAGTGCCTGGAACTGCACATCATCGCCTGCCCAGTGAGTCTGTGCTGTGATGAAGTGCAAACAAACATTCACTGGTGTAAGTGAGATACTGGTGAAATCAGGTCTATTTTTATTCTCCATTCCAAACAAAGCAATGTACATCTTTAAAAGTAGAATAAGTCAGTACATTTTCACCGCCAGTAAAGTTAGTGTAAGAATTTCTATCCTTCCTCTCCATAGAATATTTTCCAATCATTTCAGCCATGCAAGCAGGATCACTGATATGATGGCTTAGAAATACCCCAGCTTTGATAAAAGACATTGTTCATTTAAAATCTCATCTTTTAATAACTGTGACCTTCAAAACAAAATGAAAACCTTGAGGGGAAAAAACCCAAACAAAAACCCAAACAAAACCAATCAAACCTATTTCCCATGGATTAATTAAAATAGTTATATACTTATATGTAATTTGTGATCCCAGTGTCTATTGATTGTGTTGGACAGAGTAAACCTTTGGCAGAGATTGTGTTTCCAGTGGCAGGACACCAAAACTATAGTAAGTCACACTAGCTTAACTAATTTCAGTAAATAAATCAGAACCTGGTCTGAGAAAGACCTGAGAACTTCGAGGTCTTCACTTTTCTCCCACTGCTTTAAGGCTAAAAATGTGCCCTGAAGTTACACAAAATACAAATTTACTGTCAGAAGGAAAAGCCATCTCATATTCTCTTTTAGGAAACACCCAGTTGCCGGGAGCCTTTCTGCCTCATGCCCTCATCTGGCAGGAAAGCAGCTACTCTGTTCACACTTCCTGCCATGCCTCTCATTCCTCGTTTCTTTTCAGAGCTCTCTAGCCTCTATATCCTCCATTTACGGCACTGTTTTTTAGTTTCTTTCTGCTTTCCTTTCACTCTTTACAACATATTGTTCTGTATTCTCATAAACTCTCAGCTACAGTGCTCGCATGAGAATTCTGTGGCCCTTCCTCCACAGCCTTCTAAATGAAGGTCAATGCTCAGAGCCTACTTAGCCACCTGAATTGTCAACATAATTGAATGTATTGACTGTCCTTCACCCTTCCCACCAGAAAACATAACCAAGATATGAAGTATCATCTTATGTAGAAAGCTGAACATTTTTTACTCCACCCCATACAAGTTAGCAATTTTATTGGTAACAGAATTTTATTGTTGAGCATTCTTTCATTTAGACAAGGATAACCTCCTCTCTCCACTTCAGACCCCCAAAAGGTAGTGACTGATTCTTAATTCTGCTACCATAAGTTTTTGTATTCATTTCATGTGACAAAGCATTTCATTTTCTGCAGCTGAGAACTACAGAGCTTCCACTGTGACTCAGGGAAGTGTTCATTAATGTTTATTACACATTCATACAAAAACACCTAACTTCCTCAACAGGATCTTTGCAAAAATAAATTTATCAGGAAGAGAATTTCAAGCAATTTTAAAGTACACAATTTGTAAATTTGAACAAATACACTGATTTTAACTATAGCAGTGGGATCAAAAGCCTTGCTTTAGTCAGATATCCAATCCAGTGATGTCCAAACCCAAGATTAAAAAGTTAAAAAATAAAGGACAGCACTACAGGAACTCACAGCCTGTACAAAAGAAAATATGATCGAGGTGATCAAACATATATGAAAGACTGATATCCATGAACTAAAAAACTTCATTTTGCACCAGCTGAAACCTTCCATTTTTTATCCAAGCACAGCATACAGCAATATCTTACCTGCCAGGTAGTTGAGGCATGACATATCCTCACCCACCCATAGATGACAGAATATTATGGAAAGGGCTTCATGATTATTCAGTACAAAGTAGACTATCCCATAAAAATATGCCTGTGCTTGTTGCAAACCTTCTCTGTAGTATGTAGAAAGCAAATGCTATGAACCTAATGATGTGACAGAGGAATAATCTAGTAAAGACCTAACACATCATACTACTGACAAAACTGGATTTAAAAAATACTGCAAGGGTTTCATTGCTGATCCTGCAGAGGTAGCTTCTTCGTTTCCCTTTAGGCTTCTTGTTCCATGTTCTTTAGAAAACCTGAAATCCTCATTGTATGTGGCTTCTTACTTGTGCACTACAAAATTCTGCCTCCTCTATTGTTATATTTACCTTAGCACAGAAAGCGAAAATCTGCTCTGCAGTTTTGCCAGCATTACCTGCATTTCAGGCACCTCCTTTCCTTTCCTGAAGGACATGAGGAAAGAAAACAGTAAATCAAGAAATAGCTGGCTGATTCTTCAAAGGACTATTTAAAAAGACAAAACAAAGACAGTGCCACAGTACAACAAAACCCTTGCTCCGATCAAATTTATTTTGGTACTCCTACCCTTCCTTTTCTGAACAGGATGAATGACAGAGGCTCTGCAATTCCCCTGTTACAGAGGCTTGGATAGTATAGGAAGGGAAGTTGCATTTTTTGTATGATTTGGATTACCCTTGTGTTCACAGGAAGCCAGCCATGGAAAGCTAGGTGCTACATAAACATAAGCAGAACAAGACGCTCAGCTCAACCTGGGGATCAGTATTCTCAATGTAAGGCTGGCATGACTGACAAGAGGAGCTTTACACTGAGCAAAGGGGGAAAGGCTGAGATACACCTGTAGTTTCTATAGCTATTACACAATAGAAGGTAAATCTGACAGATAAGAGTAGAGCAAAAATAAATAAAAAATAGTAAGCAGAGAAAGCAAGTCCTAATATGAATGAGAAAAGCAATGAGGTATGCATAAGAAGTAATTCAGAGGGCTGTGTCTTACATAGCAAGGATTTAGAGTGTGAACAATCAGAAGTAATCAAAATGTGATTTCCAGGCCTGGGTTTTATTAACAGGCAAGACTTCAGAACAGATTTTTAAGAAAAGAATAATTAACATGCAAATCAATTGCAAACAAAACAAATTATAACAGGATCTGTAACCATTCTGTCCATTTTACCAGGTCACCTTTTCTAAAAAAAGCACTATATTTCATAGGCAAAATCCTAGCTTTGTTTAAGCAAAGCATTTCACATACGAAAATTTATTTTCAGTGTCAGATGAATGATAGATACTACAAGAGCAAGATGAAAAATAGATGGCGATAAGTAACTGACAGGATGACTGGCAGGAGATCATTAGAGAGATCCAACATCTACTGGTGCTTGGTCCACCCTTGCTTAATATTTTTAGCTACAAAGCTGGAAGAAATATCATACCTTTGATGCTGAAATCACCTAATCACAATGCACAGTGATGGAACCACAAAATGCATAAGAAGAATGGCCTTGAGGTCTGGATCAGAAGAATTGGATGAACCAGTATCAAAATCACGAGATCAATGAATTAGGGAATAACAAAAAATTTCACAGTTTATTGGCAGCTCATAATTTAATCTAGTTAAAGACTGGTCTAAATGCTCTGGTAATAGTGATGTGAACGGGAAAATAAAATTCTTAAACGTATCAGGTGAGACACTGCAACACTGCAGAATAACTAGAAATTCTACATAAATCCTTGAATTTAAGTCATATACATTAAAGAATGAAACAGAAAATAGAATAGAGGCAGAAAAAGGAATTGAAAGACAGTACTTACTGAATACATCAAAATCAGGTTTGCTCATTTACCACAGCAAAACAAAACCACTGAGAACTCACGTCTGGTCTTCATGGAAAGTTCAAAGAAAATAAGCACAGGATCAAAAATAACTGCTTGCACATAAAATAAATAGACAAAATGAGGAGTGGATAAACTTCCGCTCAAAAGTGAAGATTCCTACCTGCTAAAGCAATCAAAACCTAGGACAGCCTTTCCAACAGGAGCAGCAGAGGCAAGAAAATACTAGCTGGTTTTCAGACTGACTTTGATAACTTTAAGGAAGGGACTATATAGCACAGTGCCTTCAACACAGAAAACTGCTCCGTGATGCAAAAGGTTCCTTATAGTGCTAGGAAACTTGCTTTTTTTTCTCTTGGCTTCAACAGCTCATAAAGAATTTGGACTTCTACTCTTTCCCTTCCAGCCGATCCCTGTTACAACTTATTGGCTGTGAAAAAGGAGTTCCTGAGACAGTACAGAGTATGACCACCAAGAACCAGAATGATTAATGCCAGAATGAGGAGGAAATAAGAAGCCAGCAATACGCTTCACACTTCATCCTGCAGATGTGGACTGACCCAAGCAGGATATTCCCCAGAAAGATCCTGCCTGACTGAGAAGGTGATGGGTGTGTCACCCCAGCCACAGGGTCCTGTTTCATTTGAGACTCTAGAAAAACGCTGCTCTGGAAACAGCACCAGAGCAAACCAGCTGGGGTCAGAGGGAATGTGACTGCCCCTTCTAGCCGCACCAATATTACATCAGCTTAACTGTAACATCAAATCTAAACGTGTGCTGACTGTGGGCTAATTCAGGGCAAGACCAGCTTGGGTAGCTCTGCTCCATGCTTATAGCACTGGTGTCATCTGGAGACAACAAAACATTTCTCTGAGAAGTCACAGCTCAGTCTGGCTGAGTTTACTAGCTGATTAAAGCACTCCTGGTGCTGATCTATGCAGCACATCTGAGGATAAAAAGCCTCGGCTGGATCTAGTAACTTTTGGGCCTGGGAGTGAAGAGGCTAAAGAAAAAGGGTTAGATTCTGTGAATCTCAAGCACCACTGTTTTCCTCAGCTAGGCCACAGCAAGCACTGCTGTAGAGCACATAGGTCATGGGTTTTAGTGTCGTAATAAAATCTGTACACAGGCCCTTTCTAAAAGTACACAGCTTACCTTTCAGAGAAATACATCACATAATTCTTAAGCCCATCTATCAAAGCAACAGTGGGCTTCTGAAATGGATTTACTCTTCTTTATTTTCTGCATCTTTAACACATTTTTTTTGTCAAGAGGCAATTTCTGAATTGACAAGAAAGATATTTCAAAATAAAATGAAACATTTCTCCCCAGTTCCATACTTCATAAAGGCAAAACTTTTAGATGCGGCACAAGCGTTGACCTAAAATTTCCATTTCTCTTTACTCCCACAAGGCCCAAGATAAACAGTGCCCTAATAAAAGTTGATAGCACAGGCTCTGTTCAAGTGAAACCACTTTATAACTTGACCAAGTTTGTTCTCTGCCAGGAAATGATTGCTTTTCCAGCTCAACCCAAGAATGCTGCTCTGCCTTATGTCTGCTGGCAACAACTTCTCTGTTTATGGGTGGGCTAAAAAAGGAGGATTCAAAGACTAAGTTTAGGCCTCAGCTAATGGTACTATGATTAAGAGCTGGTCCTAGATTTTACCATACCTAACATGCTGGTTTGGGAGGATGAGCAGACAAACAAAGTTACAAAAACATATTGCATATTTCACTATCCTTCTGTTTTTCTTCTCCTTTTACATACTTCAGTACATCTCCATACAAATCAAAATCAGATCTACAATATGAATGAAACCACCAGTAGAATCAATTTTCCTATGGTGCGTTAACACTAGCACATACTTTTTTTTCCTGTCGAAGTCACTTTCTTGTAACTAAAACCCTTGTACCTTACTGCAGAAGAATCTTCCTGATTTGCAATGCAAAACCAGCCCTGTAATTGGCAAATGTATTGCAATATGCCATGGTACTTTAATGAAATGAAATTGGTTCCTCTCAAAAGAGAGTTACTTAAGAAGTACTGCTGCAGTACACCATGCAGCACCCTTGGCAGACCTGTGGTGGAACATGCTGCCAGTATTCCCCACACTGCTAACAAAGACTGAATACTAAAACTGAACTATGCCCTTGTCCTGCACCCAAAAGCAAAGCACCTCAACATTAAGCTACATACTTTAAATGCATTCATAGGAATTGTCCAGGTTTGAGGAATTATGAAGAAAATCTAATATAAGACAAAGTGTTAAAGTTATACTTCCCTGCTTGAAAGTTTTATGTAGTCATCATCTAGAATAAAAAAGAAATTGTGCTACACAGCCACATCTCATTTATTATTCTCCTGTACACTGACTTCTCCATTTGGACAAAAAAATATACTATGTTTTTCCACAATAAAATTCTGTTACAGGCAAAACTCTCTGCAGTTGAGCAACTGTACTTTAATTATTTTTTTACCGTGCAACACAAATGTCTGATCACTGACTTGAACGCTGAAAAAAAGAACAAAAACTACTACACTTATATAAAAAATAACTTCTTCCTTCCCCAGTCTCAACCCACCTGACTTTCACCAGAGATTAAGTTCAATGACATGTGAAAGCATGCCTCATTAACAATTTATTCAGAATCGAGAACATTATTAGTAGTAAAGAGATGAATTAAATCAAATGGATCAGAACATCTTTATGCTAAACCTGTGTCAAGTGACAGAATTGCCTTGATTTATAACAACTGTGTTTACAAAGATATAGCACCAGTAAAAAACAAACAAACAAACAAACAAACCCACAAAAAAACACCCCACACACAAAAAACAACCAAAAAAACCCCCCAATCGATTCTTGAAGTAACACAAAGACGTAACAGACACTTGGGAGATGAATGTCTAGCACACAATTCAGGCACACACCAGCCTTCTCAAACTGATATTTGGAGGCCTTTATTTAGCTTGAGCAGTTTACTTCCAAGCCCTCTTGCACTATTCAACTTGCAGACTACCCCTGGGAAGCCACTCTCATATAGAAGAAGGGCTTCCTTTAAATCAAGCCCTCGGACACACATCTGACAGTATCTTGCCTCAGTTGTCACTAGAACTTTTTAATTTTTTGCAACATAAAGCTTTTTATTGCAAACAAGAACAGGGAAAAACTAGACTTGGGCAAAAAGACTATTTGCAAAAGGAAGACATACTACAGTCTTAATCTAAGGAATTTAGGATTTAATAGCAGACAACAGATAGACTACACAAGCATATTCTGAGAAAAGGAAATGCTGAGACCCAAAGGAGACTCAACTGTCAAAGGAATTAATACATTAACTGTGTGTTTCTAGAGGGTTTACACACAGAATTACTATACAAAGTGAAATGAGACTTTTCAAGCACAGGCACAAAAATATATCAGAAAGTATACTTGTGTAGGAAAGAAAACCCCAACAGCAGTAATGTAATACATTTCCGAGACATGACAATAAAGACAGGAAAAAAAGAGAGTATCTCTGGAGTATGAAGAGCTTTTAAGGTGAAGAGAATAATCAATCTATTTTTTAAAGACTCTTAATGGACTCAGAAAAAGGTTGGAACTCTATAATCTTAAAATTCAGCACCTTGTAAAGCAATAATGTAACAATATACATCTCTCTATATATAGAGGAGCATCAGAAAAGACTTGAACACAAAATGAGGAGAAAGAGGACTGTGAAGAGAAATTACAAGGATTTAAGGAAGAAAATAAGGCCTCATTTTAGACCACTGATAAAGGCAGCAGATTAGCCATAAGAGCTGTCAGAAACTCCGTTCAGGAAACAGTGGTAATCTGATCTGATGACCATACTAACAATACTACCAAAAAGAAATATTTAGAAATTAGCTAGGAAAACAATCAAAAGTTTCAAAAGTATTTGAACAAAGCCTTAGGAAACATCGGGATTTTTAGTTTATTTTTATTAGATGCTATTGACATTAATGTGACTAGGTTTGCTGTTGAAAAACTGGACTATACTGCTCCAGATCTTCTCACACTTTGACCACAGGCAACTTCAGTAAAGCCAGAGTCACTACAGAAAGCCATGGTTATAGGCATCCTATATTTCTAATCTCAGCTTCTTACTGATCTCTGTAAGAGCCTGCTGGTTGTTCCAGTCAAGCATTGACATTCCCACCTACATAGCTCTGATCTGATTTCTGCAGCAAGCAACTGTGCCAGGATGTTGCTGTACACCTAAAAGACTTCCCAAGAGTGGATGAAACATCAATTTTTGAAAGAAAATGAACTTCTGTAGCAACATATATATATATATATATATAAAACACATATTTTGTTTTAATGTCTATATTACACAGAGGAGTCATCACATTTATATATTCCTCCCAGCTGAAGGTTGCTCAGATGTATAAGTTTACCCAAGGTGAGAATTTTTGCTTGGTATGAGGACTATCCAGATGATGCTCAGATCTATAATTCAGTCATCAACCCAGTATCCACTATAAACAGTCTATGTAACAGAGTCCATAAACAGTAGCCTAAGAGCAGCTACTCAAAGCCTAGGAAAGAAGGTAGAATAGTAACTGCTTGGAAGGAGAAAACATTCAATAAATTTAATAATGTAGTGCTTGTTAATTTGAGAGATGCTGGAGTGTGTCCAAAAAAGCAACAAAGCTGGTGAAGGGTCTGGAGCACAAATCCTATGAGGAGCACCTGAGGAGCTGGGGTTGTTCAGCTTGGAGAAAAGGAGACTGAGGGGTGACTTTGTAGGTCTCTGCAACTGCCTGAAAGGAGGGTATACACAGGAAGGAGCTGGTCTTTCCTCTCCAGTAACAGGATGAGAGCAAAGGGCCTTAAATTGCACCAGGGGAGGTTTAGACTGGATATTAGAGAACACTTCCTCACTAAAAAGGTTGACAGGCACTGGAACAGGGAGTGCAGGGGTCACCATCTCTGGATGTATTTAAAAGGCATGCAGTAGAAGTGGCTCTTAGGGACATGTGGATTTATTTTGATTAGGTTTACAATTGTACTTGATGATCTTAAAGGGTTTTTCCAACCTAAATGAATCTGTGATTCTCTGATTAAGCTTTTGTTGGGTCTTGCACAGAGAAAAAAGGTACATTTTTCCTTTCTTTTCTGACAGGGAAAAAAAATTTACCTTGGCTCCAAAATAAAGAAATTGCCTCTAAAATTAACTTACATTTCATTTCTATTATGTATTCTTTGATTCTGTTTAGCTGAGGATACATGCCAGGTTCACCAGTGAAATTCATGAACCACATTCATGAATCAAGCAAGGATGCTTACAAGATCAAAGCAACTTGAGCTTCATTGGCTGCTTATTCATTTTGGGATGAATTTAAAATTCTGACTTCCACCACTCTCAATAGCTTAACACACATGACAGAAATTCATCAGATCATCTGTCAAATATTAAATGCTACTTCTAAAACTCTGTGTCACAGCAGATCATAGTTACATTATGTTCAGACATAAATACTCTTTCTTAAAACCTTCCCTTATAATAGCATCTTACCATAAAAAAGAAAAGTGAAAACAGTAAGAAGGATGGAGAGAGCAAAGAAATATGAAGGAAGGACCATGCACACCACTTGACACAATTCATATTAACTTTACCTGTAGAACTATGATAAGATAAAAAGACGCAGTGCACCTTTTGGGCATTTAATATGTTGTCAATGCCAGCTGGCACTTTTCTGTGATGAAGTGCACTTGTATCAGTGAACTTAGGTGGAAGCATAAGATGCAGAAATGCATTCCACATTTTGGATAGTGTATATTGACGCTTGACTATTGACTTCAGCAAGGCTTATGCCAAATTCATATAACCTGACTCTCCTCAATAATCTCTCCACCCACAGAGTCTCACTGTTAAACTGTGACACTGGGAGATGTCAAAGATAATGTCACAGCCCATGGAATCACCAATGAATCCCTCGAACACACTAGAAAGAAGCACTGAAAGAAAAGATGAATTTTGCTTTTCTTACAGAAGCAGATTTCTTAAATCCCAGGTGGTGTAAAAGATAAGGAACTTCATGGAAAAGACATCTTCCTACATAAGATTATTATTTGTACTACAGCAACTGAATTCTTTCTGCAGAGTTCTGAAGTGCTGATGTCTAGAAAAAAGAAAAGTAAAACTCCTCGGGACTGATTGTTTGTATAGGGTATCATTTCACAAATTTAAAATGAGAACCAGCTCAAGATTAGTTCAGAACAATGGTAAATCATTTGAATATTCAAATCATTTACATCATTTCAATTTGTATATCTTTAGAGAGCACTTCAACTATTTCACAATACACAAACCTACAAGGAAAATTTAACACAGAAATATGATTTTTTATTTTTCCCATTTTTCTCCAGTTTTTCCTGGTCCCTGAGCTAGATATTCCATATATAATCAGGTCTCCAAAAAACAATCACAAAAACATAGAAAGAAGTCCCTCTAAATAAATAGGTATAGCTTCAAGCAAATTAGAATGGAAAAGAATACAAGTCTGGTTTCCTAATCTCACTCCTTATTTCTTTCTTTGCAAATCATCAAATACATCATAATTTGGGACCAAGAAAATTATTTTTTGAAAAAAAAAGCAAAAGACTTGATTAAAAATCTCAATCACACTTTGGGTTGTGAAATAAAGCACATATTCATAAGCACTTTTCCATCTTATTTTGGTGACAGAACAGGACAGGAACTGAAAGGAAGAATAATTTTTAGAACAGGATTTAAATAGCTTTTTTAAAACTGTAAATTGCTTATTATAATTTCCAGTGCACCCTCCATGATGAGGCCTTTCTCCTGCAGTATCTGTTCACAATGCAAAGCTAACAAAAGCAATTGTTTGAAGAATTGGGACTTAAATTCTTCCAATAAATTTTTGTACTTTTAACTGCACTCATGTTTACATCTTTATAACATAAAGAGGTCCAGAATCAAG
>VXBB01015257.1:154623-172962 GCA_013399915.1 Illadopsis cleaveri
AAAATACAACAGCAGTTAAAAAAAAAAAAAAAAAATTAGTGTTTCTGCTATGGTGCTACCTAACCTCAGGAAACTTCTTCTAAGTGATCCAAATATGAAGAAATCCATACGCTTTTTCTACTCCCAAGCACACTTTCTTCCTGTTTCATTGATCAGTGGGTGGTCCAGCTACATGATGGCACATTCCACAACAGTCCGGTGGACAGACAGAACAGGAAGCACATGACCTGACACCTACCATTTGCTGTTTTTTATACAATTAATTTCTCTCAGTTGCTGACATATCTCTTAAAATGTTTTCCAAGAGTTTTCTTTGGAAACCAGTGAGATTTTTTAGAAGAACACGGATCTCAATCTGAAAACACTTCACTGAAGCATATCCATTTCTAAGAAATGCAGACTGAAATACAAACCTTCCATGAATCTGAGGACAGGAAACCTTCCTCCCCTCAAAAAACTTATTTATTATTCTCATATGATGAGCTACCCACATCTATCAACTTTAAAATTACTGCCAGTAGAAGAATTTCAGTACAGATCTAATTTATCATTAAGAAAATGTTTGGTAGGAAAATTCTACTATTCACCCAGAAGGGAGGGGTGTCCATAAATGTGTGGGTGTTACATGGAAGTAATCATTATGCTTTGCTTGTTTCAAGTTACTGGCTTTTAGCCCAGATTTTCTACCCATCTAATTTGTCAAAGTGGCTAATTATCTCACTGGCATGAGCACTTAATAAACATTAGAATAATTGTTTTCTGCAGAGTGGGTAACCCTGAAATGACGACATACTCTCTTTTCCTCCCCCAAGATTAATCAATTACTTATCATTTTGTCTGCTTATAGCCGATAGCACCAAGTAGTTCAAACTACAAATCTCCAAACTGCAGGGTCTATGCTAGACAATTTAAAAGCACATTTCCCTTCTTAATCAAAAAGTTAACTCTGCAGACTGGCTATGCATTGCAAAAATAAGCAAAATTGGGTTTTCTTTAAATCACCTATATATTTACTGCCTATACATATGGAGATAACTCATCTTCTGATGTGGTGAAGGCGAACGTTACTAAGTTACTACAATTACAGTAGCTCTGCCATAAAAGAATGATGCCAGTGTAAGAACACACACAAGAAATCCAACCATAAACCTCCACATTCTTTAGCCAGACTCTGCCCAATTCTAGAACAGCGTACAACCACATTACTGTGGCTGTCAGGCAGCAGTGCTGCTATGCATGGCCACCAATGCTAAAGTTGTGCCTCACCTCTACCACTCAGGCTTGCCTAGTCTTGGCTTCTGTAGCCCCTCAAAGCTGGGCAGGGTCTGAAGCCGATTACATCTCACCAGAAGCAATTCCCCCTCTCTGCAGCAAAGAGCCAGTGAAGACACCATGCAGTTGATTAAGCCATCATGCAGTTTTTTCACTTCTGGCAATGAGCAGCTGAAACTTAGGTTAATGGTGAATTAATGTAGAATCCCACAGCCCATGGGAGAGAAAACATACTCCAAAGTCACTACCAGGACATCTTGGGGAAGAAGACAACCTTATTCCCTTTGCGCACAAGGGAACTAATCTACTTGGGGCTGGGAACCCATTAACAACAGATACAGGAGGAGGAAAAGAGGGAATAAGACTTAATTTTCTATCCACCTCCTGCCAGAAACTCATTCACCTCCAAGCAAAAGGTTTTAAGAGGATGGCATTTTTTTCATGCTTATTATGGCAAGTCCAAATAAAATCCCAATTACCTCATTTCTATGTCAAATACTCCTGAACTTCCTACTCACCCCAAAACAAAATCAGGTTCACTCTTTTTTCTTTTTTTTTCTTTCTTTTTTTTTTTCTTTTTATTTAGGCAATTTCTGTGTTTACACATTAAGCCAGAAAAGGTTTCTTCACCCAAGAGTGACTTACTATATTGCATAAGATCATAACAATGACTGAGAAAACAGTTAAAAAGAAATCCTGATGGTTAAAAAGAAATCCTGAACTCTCAACTCAAACACATCATGATAAACGTCACCAGCAGGATATTACCTTTCATTGCTGAACAATTACTATCAGTTATATCCCAATATGATCAGAGTAGCCCTCTATTGCTCAGAGTTCTTTTGAAGTCGGTGGAGATCTGCTTTTCAATTAATTCAGAAGAAGAGAAGCACACATATTTCCATTGTAACTCCCAATTTAATATCTCATAAATAGTACCTAAACTCTCTGGTAAATGCTGAACAGATGAGCTTTAAAAGAATGTTACTGATATCACTGAATGCTATCGATATCATTTAGTCTTTCAGTCAAATTGAGAACTAATGTTGACATCACCTGTCATTCTATTAATCAAAGCTGAGTATGGATATTAAAATTGTGCATGTAATGGGGAAAAAAGTATTCTTTAATGATAGAACTCCTACAAAAATCTAATGACAATTCAGATCTGTAAATCCTTTAAGAGCAAGTTAACAAGAAAACAATAAATACATGCAACAACATTTTAAAATGCTGGAACTTAAGAACAGGTTGTTTAAATTTTCTCATCTTGATACTAATTATGGTTCCATTTTCGGTAACTTCATAAGAGGCATCACTACATTCCAGGGTTATTGCCTTAATGATTTTCAAAGCAATCTCTTCAGTTTACTTTCCTGCTCTCCAAACTTGAATTGGAACCCAGTCACAAAACGGAAGTACTTCCTCCCTGTATAAAAATCAAGAACGAAGCCGAGCAATGCTGCCATAGTGACAGAAAATCTATCACTGCCATCAGCATAGCAGATACTGTAATTGCTGCCTTGTCAGGAAGCCAGGTGAAAGATGAAGCATAAGGAAGATAAAATCAGCTCAGAGGGATGACAGAATTAGAAGTGTAGGGTGTTATTGCTTGAGGTAGAAAGAACCAACCCTGATGTTAAACTTCCAGGAGGAAAGACAGCAGATGAGTTATATCATTACATGTTCAACCAGATCAGTCCATCTTCCACCCAAACGAGACTCAGCCATATAAACTCTTAGGAACAAATTGAATATAAAGGACTAATAATTTGCTAGTCTTTCTTACAAGAAGAAAAGACTGAATATACCAAAATCTTTCCTCTGAAGCCAAAGAGAAAACTTCAAAAATACTGAAAAAACAATATCTAATCTGTCTCATTCATGCTTTTTTGGAAAAAACTTTCTGATCTGTAAATGAATTATGAATTGGAATATCCTGCTGTCAGATGTGTACCAAGCACCTATAACAGAGTACAAAGGGCAATAACTGAGAAAAAATTATCAACAGTGGTCCTTACAATTAGCCTTGTACTAGTCGTACTTCAGTTCCAAAAATGCCCACATGAAAATCCAGATTTGCACATTCATGAGTAGGAACAGAGGTTATTATTTCTTAGAGGAATTTTAAGGTAACATTTGCAGAATGCTGTTGGACTCAATCTGAAATTTCTAATGGTAAATTAGCTCACACTGTGTTGAGAAATACTGTGTAGTTGTCCTCACAGAATAAAGGCCTGATAAAGCCCTGATACAGACTAACAATCCTCTATGGCCTGGGCCAGAATGCATCTCTATCAAACACTGTTGATACATGAAAAGACAGAAAATGTGTAAGAGATGTATTTATTTCTGTTTAAATATCCAAACAGTGTAAGTACAAGGAATGCAGCCAAATCTGCATACAAAAAGACTTTAGAATCTGTAATTTACTCAGCTCTTCCTTGATTTGATACTAGGAAATAGTTTTTCTTTGATAGAAATTATTTCAAACTTTAAATAAGTTAGAAACTTATTTCAAACTTCCAAAATCAGCAGACCACAAGATTTTTCTAAATTGCCAAAAAAAAGATCAAACATGAAAATTACATTACAGTTTGTCAGAAGACACTATTTTGCTAGAAGGACAGAATAATCCAACAGTTGTTGACTTACATTTCCTCTTCACTTTTTAATGTTCTCCTATAAATTTTTATCCGGTGTGTTACTGCCTGAAAGTAACTTCAAATAGGTGAAAGCTGACAGCAACAGTGGAGTTTTCTCTGACAGGAGTATACATTAAAAAATAAAAAATTCTGCAAGCACGCTATGCTGTTTAAAATGAGACTGTAAGGCACCACAAAAAGAAACCTTTTATAAATCAAGGGCACACTGTATACAGTAATTCACTTACAGTCCTGAAGAGAGAGATTGTTAAAATCTACTAATCCATTTTTGGCATGAACTGCACACAGGCGATATAGTTTACAAATACAGACTATAAGCACTGTTGCTAAAGTTGCCACTCTCGTGATCTCAGGCAAACTCTAAAGCATGTTGCTTCCTTTCTGAAAAGCTTAAACATGTTTCCTCCCCCCGCACACCCTTAGTCTGGACAGTTGAATCATTCTCACAGCAGATAAATCTTTCTGACTGCTGATTATTCTGACGGGGAAAAAAAAAGCCACTTTGTGTGACAGGGTCCCTTTTGTTTCACTGCAGGCATAACAATCTGTTTTCCATTGAACAGAGGTTTTCGTTCTCCCTCCACAACATTCTTCTTTAATTATGATAAAAGACAGGCATAAATCTGGCATAAATCCTGTTCAAGTAAACACATGAAAATAAAGGGGTTAACTTTGGAGGCAAAAAGGTAGACACGTGACTTCTCAATTACAACTATAGATAATAAAGCACTAAAGCACTGACAAGTGAAAATTTGTTTTTTCCTCAGATTTGCACTAGTATCACTAGAGAAACTAATTAAATCCACAAACATGTTTATTTTGTTTAACAAGATTGCCAATAATAGAGCAAGTCGGTTTTAAAATTACCTTGAGTTTTACTCCAATAGCCTAACCATATACACAGCTGCTTCCAGAGAAAAACATTTTCTTGTTTTGACCAGCACTTCAATGTGCCAAGTAAGTTGGTTACAAATTAAGATATTGGGACTGATACCAGGAGGAAAAGGTACTGCCTTCATTCCTTGTCTGACACATGTAACACAGATGTACATGAAGACTACGATCAGCATCCTCAGAGTACAGTCAGTATTGTCACCTGTTGCCAAGTCCAAGAACTGGCACAGTAAACTGCAGCTTTAACTTGTTTTGGTTGTTGAAAGCAAAACACAGCTAAACTGCAGCAGGACTGTTCTCTATTGACACAGCTAGTTTTCAAGATGTGAATAGGCTGCCTGTATTTTAGCCCACTACAATGAAACAGGTTGAAGCAAGAGTCCATCTCCACTCATGTTCTCGAGGAACTGAATATTGCATTAACCCCAGGGACTCACCTCTTAGGATGCTGAACATGGTGGAAGAGGGAAAACGTGGTTTCAGCAGAGCAAAGTGAGAGGATAAACCAACAGACTTGGTGTGCAAGGAAGCCTGGAAGTAGGGACAGGCAAACAGGAGGTGTAAGAAAGACATGGAGCCATAGTGTGACAAACTATGAAATTGGGACATTTTCAGGAGGAAGTCACAAGGTATTGTTATACAGAAAAGAGGAGACAGCATGGGAAAGAAATTTGGGAACTGAAATTTGGAAACATGAATAGGGTGTACCCAGTGTATTCTAACTGACCAGACATTGGATCTTTTTGAGCAGAAAAGGCCAGAGAGAGTTTGTTGGCCCTGAGGACAAATGAAAATACCAGTGGTCATGTCCATGTATCTCAACCTCTCTTCTCACCCCCAAAGAGGCTGGCCACATCAAAGCCAAGCCTGGGAACACACACATGTTCCTCCTCCACATCTTGTTACTGCAGCACCACAGTTAGACCCACAGACGAGAACCATGGCAGAAAGCTCCCCAGTAAACTGCAGACTGGTGCCTAAGATCCAAAGAGATCCTCTGTAGTTTATGGTAAGAATGTTGCCCAAGCTGCTGGAGTTCAAAGGTGCTAGGGAAAGACAACAGGGACAAAAATTCACCATTGAGGATAACCTGAGGGGCCCGGGCAGTTCCCTAAATATGGAGGAATGGGAGGATCAGACACAATGGCCTTGGTGGACAGAATAAGTGGATTGCATAGATTTATGCACCAAGGAGACTGGGCAGACCCTGCAAAACACACAAGTGTTTCATTCCCCCTGTAAGTAAGAGTAACTGCTGCTACCAATGAAAGTTCACACTCATTACACTGAGATTTCATTTTGAGTCTCTCAAGTCATGTCTGGTTTGTAGCTAGTAGCTCCTTTGCTTAATTAGCAGGGAGACAGTTTCTGAGACTTCAATATCATGATAAAAAATAGGTTTAGTTATTTATTTAAAAACATTTCTGAATAAAACATTCCACATGCAAATTACAGATTATAGAACCCTTTGTTTGGGCATGGAGGCGGAGGGTGGCGGGGTTGGTGGTTTGTTTGTTTGTTTGGAGTTTTTATTTGTTTGGTGGTTTTTGGGTGGTAGTGGATTTTTTTGGTTGGTTGGTTGGTTGGGTTTTGGGGTTTTTTTTTGTTGGTTGGTTGGTTTGGGTTTNATTTGTTTGGTGGTTTTTGGGTGGTAGTGGATTTTTTTTGGTTGGTGGGTTGGTTGGGTTTTGGGGTTTTTTTTTGTTGGTTGGTTGGTTTGGGTTTTTTTTCGCTGACTAGTCTGGAGTGCATTATTTCAGGCAGCATAGAACTGCCTCTGGCTATAGTTACAGAGTAGACTTTAAATGAAAACTGGTGTTGGTCTTCATAATATTTCGTGCACCTGGGGAAAAATATTTATCCAAGCAACAGCCAGACCTGTGGCCACCAAACTTGTTGAGGACTCACTTGTATTATTTTCAGTGGAATCTCTGAATACACCAACAGGTACTTGTTGCATTTAAGCAGGCTTCTTACCTTTGAAATATATAAACAAAAATTAGCTAAAGAAATATTATATTGAATTAACAATGAGGATATCACACAATGTGATCAAATTTGCTACACAGTCACTCTCATAGTATGTATTTTCAATATGACTTTTACAATTACAATTTAGGTTTACAAACATGACACATGCAATAAGTTTTACCCTATTAGGCATTTAGTACCTTTAAAAATGTGAACACATATTTAGGGTTTTCATATCTTTGTATAAACCTACTCTTTTAAAAAATCCTATAAAGACTTACTCAAGTATATCAATTTGGATTTTTTCCAGCACAAGGATTCGTGGTAAAGCATATCAGCTTTGCAATAACTCAACATCCAAATACTGGACTTTTTGGGTGTGTGATATTGTACAGAATCAAGAACAGAATCAGCATGCTTCCTTATGAGGAAAGCAGACACTTTAAAATACCAACGTTCTTTGTTTATACGGAAAGATTAATATATAAACTAACATACATTCCTATGCTTCCATGCAGTCCCAACTTCTCCCTGCTCATATTAGTGTGTTCTTGCCCCTAACTATTTCAATATTTGAGGCACTGGGGAAGTTTCAGTTAGTATCAACTATATCTGAACCATTTCAAGTACAGTTCACCATCTATTTTTTCTTGCCTGGAGTAAAATAAAATATGACAGCCACTTCAAATACATCCAGAGCTAAATTACAATTCATGTTGTCCCTCCCCCTACATGTTGAAAGAGCTCTCTTTGTAAAGAACTCTACTGAAGAAAGCGTCTGTCGCACAAATGAATTTAGTTACCTTCCTAATCCTGAGATAATTAAAACTGCTAAGGTAATAAGGTATTAAGTCTGTAAAGAGTTTATTGGAGAAATGCTCTCTGCATTCTGAGCAGCATCTACAAAGCTTCCATTGACATGCACAGGGTTTTTCTCCTAATCGAATAAAAATACTTCTTCTCAACAAGAGCAAAAGTGGAATTGCTGACGGAACCACAATTTATGCACTAGAGCACAGCTGCCTCAAGCCACGTCAAAAAGCATCCTCAGCACATCATCAGCACTGTCCTGCTCTTTAGCCACACACTCCTTGGAGTAATTGCTTTCTGAAAGAGCTCAGACTATAAATCACGTCTGATAAATTGACTTTCATTTTGTCTCCTAAAGTAATAAGACCAGAGATGCCACTTAAAATTACATTAAAGAGATTATTTCTTCTTCCCCAGGGACCACATTGCCTGGACTAGGCCAAATGCAGTATACAAGCCACGTTTTCCTACTTTCTGACATGCAATTTATTTTACAACCCTAGGTAACCAAGCTGAAGCAGAAGAAAATTGTAATAGACACGTGAAAAGGTGGGCCAATAACATTTCTGCTGTGAAAACCATCACAAAAGCTCCCTAAAAACATGCTAAAGTTTCAGGGGACAAATGCAAAAATGAAAGTCATAATAACTCCAGGAAGCCTGGTGCAGCAGCAGGTCTATTCTGAGATCATCCGAATTAATATAATTTTCCACAATCATGCAATGTCAGGAATTAAAATCTTTTCACTCTACCATCTACACTGTTAACTGAAACACATCCTTAGTCCCAAAAATTAACACTGCATAATGGGAATACAAAATTCTAAGCAAGAATATTTCTTTCAAATTTCAGTTCTAATTTACAAAAACTTGTAAGTGCTACTACATTTATGAAAATTCTTTCAGACCAATCCATCTCAAAGTATTTTATCCATTTATATACAGCCACAGTGACTTATAGAAGCCTAAAATAAGACAAAGTGGGCACTTTAAATCTTGGTTCATTTTTACTGTGAGAATGCTTTACCAATTGATATTTTTCAAGATGAACGAGGTGCAGGGCTAGTGAGAAGTACAACTGTTTTTTCCACCTCTGTCTAGTGAATTTGCATTACAGGATCACTGATGAAGGTTTTGCAGCTGAGCAGAATTCCACGAGTCTTTCTCATCATCTATTATGTGGCAGAAGACACTGTGTTCGGTATATGTTTGATCCAAAATGCAAAGCACCAACTTATAGTTCCTGCTCTTTAGACTCCTTTAGTATCAGTCTGTCAGTAGAAGAAGGATTCGTATATTGGCCACTTGCATAAAATGGTACTGCACAGTCCAGAAGTGTAGAGTTAGAAAAAGTAAGGAGATGCCAATGAACAATCTTTGATAACTCACTAGGCTAACAAAGCATTAGCAGATTAACACATCAAAGATATTGAAAACTCAGATTTCAGCCTCTCTCACCATGAGTAGAAACTATTGAATGCATATGATTTTATCTTTTGTGGGAATGCTCTAGAAAACACTTAGCAGAAACACAACAGAAATTATAAGAGCTACAAAGTGAGGGTGACTACTTCACTACCTTACTTTACCCCAGTGTTCCTTAAAGGCTGAGACATACCCCTGATCAGATTTATCAACAATCATCAATTGAAACATCAACACAGCAGACCAGATGCATAAAAAATATTGTTTACAATAGACAGATGAAACGCTGGATTTAAAGCAAAAGGGAGCAGTAGCTAAAACTCGCAAGTCTGAATTAAAAATTGCCGAAGATTCATTCTCAAAAATAATCAGGACAGAAATGTTCTTGAACATACCTATTGTTTTTAAGTCTCCCATCCTACTTCTTACATATTGCCGTAACTGTTTCTGAAAAAGAACTGTCCAGTATTAATAGTCTGTTTTGCTATTTATTACAAATTTTTGTCTGCTGCCTTTTCAAATACTTGGTCAACTGGGAAAGAAATATTACAATTGCATTTAAATCTGTTATTATTCTTATTTGTTTAGAAATTGTTGGATTAGAAGCAAAGAAAGGTGAGTTGGGGTTTTTTACTGCCTTAACGATTCATTTGGCAGAAGAAAGAAGCCTTGATTGTTGGCAATGAGGAATGCACTTAGAAATCTGTGACTGGGCCAAAAAAGTCACTTCTACTGCAATAATGGAAAACATAAATGCATTGTTGAAAAAAAAGCAACCAAAGAAAAAACCCCAAACAAGTCCCACTTTCTTAAAAAAGGGAATCACATTATCTTCTCATTTAGAAATTCTTTACATCAATTAAAAAATGAAGACTAAGCAACAGCCTATCTAAGCCCAGAAAATATGGTTGGGAGATTTTGTGGGTTTGGGGTATTTTTTGGGGGGGATAGGGAGTGGGGAAGAGTGTCCCATTGTATTTCAGTTCCTGAAAATCATGTGCTTTCATTTTGAAATGTAGTGCCTGTTTCTTCTCTGTCCATCTTCTGCTTGCAAAATCACACTCTTACAGTTGCAAAGGTAGTACTACAAAAAACCAAATGCAGTACTTCCACCCCAAATTCACAGCTGTGATAGCACAGTTATCAGTTAGTCTTAGAAAGTTTACAACTGCTGCCTGCAACCCCACATTGTTACATGGCAGTAAAACTGCCATGAACCAAGTCAATTTCCAATAGTTTACAAAAGCTGAACAAAGATGTGAAATAGGGAGCTCGAGGAGAAACACCCAAGAAATACAGGGGACAGTAATTTTTTATCTGTGTGAGCTTATCAACATCCTACATGTGCCAGGTGCATGTGTCGAGCTGTAAATCTTCTGGCTCACCCACATGGATACTCTCTCCTGCAAATCCTGGAGACAAAAGTAATGTTTACAATTTTGCTAGGACACCACAATCCAACAGATATGCCCACACTTATGAAATAGAAAGTGATGAGACTGAAAGAAAACAGAAAGTCACCATCCCCCACGAGCCACCTCCAAAAATGTTTTCTCTACCTTCAGACATGTACAGTTAATTCTTGACCAAACTCAAACCATTCAGCTTTTCACAACTGCAATTCAAGGTTTCTCTCAAACTGAAAAGAAAATCAGTTACAAGTATATATGCTGTAGGTTTCAATTCTCTGGAGCTCTTAGCACTTGAAGACTAAGCTAGTCGTCTGGATTGGGGGAAAAAAACCAAAAAATTTTAAAAAGTCAATACCCACAAACCACACACCACAAACAAACTGGCAAAAATTTGTATGATTTTTACAAGGTGCAGGAATGATCAACTCAATAGTAATCAATTCAGACAAGGAAGCTTTTGATATTTATGTTTCTTAGTCCACGGGTATTAGGAAAGAAATGTTCATATAAAAAATAGAAGAGGGGTTGGAGGGGGTTTTGTTAGATACTGATTTAATCACATACATGATGAAATACTTGTATCATGTTGACATGTCTTCTCAATTATGAACAATGTGGAGATATAAATATTCTTAGGATCTTCCAAGCTTGCATGGAAAAATGTGATAGGTAGACATGCTCAGAAGAAAGCAGTTTCATATTTTAAAAAGAAGAATCTGCAGAATTAGGAAAAATAAAAATATTCTAAAACTGTAAGTGCTCTGTGTGCAAAAGTCTTATTGAAGCTCTTACAATGACAGACACTCTCCTTAAAACAAAAAGTTAAATCATGAAAGAAAACTATTTTTGTCAAGTACCTAAACTAAACATTTCTAATTAGTTTCGCACCACCAAAAAAAATTTATGCAAATGAACACTGTATGAAAAAACCCCACACACTGTTTTCACAAAATGGGTTCAAAACCAGGTTGATAATTTCATTTAAGGAAAAGATCTTAATATATCATGATTTATCATGAATATATCATGAAGTCCATGACACTACAGTTTCAATAAAAGTTTTCAACATATTTTAAAATTATTGTGTAAACGGAGGGTAATAAATATGTTTTAACCTCCACCTCAGTTAGCATTTAAAACAAAGACAGATGTTTGTACACTGCTGTATATACATTAAGATATCATACATACATATATATGAATTATCCTAGCATATATACATTTTGTATACTATCAAGTTTACAGATCATACTTCAACTCCTATATTCCAAGAATACTGAGTTGTTCACTTTCCAGTTGATACTGGCAACTGCCTGCAGGCTGCAGGAGTTTTATAAATCCCTTTTCCCAGACCCAGTTAATTTTCTGAAATAGCTGCAGTAGAGATTTCCAGGAATGTACCTTCTAACTCCATTTCCTGTTGTATTTAAAATCCTGCCAAAAGAACATTTCAAAGAAGAGTGCAGGATGTAAGTGTACAACAGAAACTTTGCTGATGGTTTCCAAAATCACAGAAGGGGTCATACTAAGTTAAAAATGACATGCAAAATTCTCTATTAAAGAAACACAGACTATGATATTCAAGTGGGTCTAAGAAGTAAAGCTAACAGCTTTGCAGCCCCTACAGACTTGCTTTTGATTTTACATAAAAGGTTGTTAATGAAATAAAGGACAAATGTTTCCAATACTGTTTTCTTCCAATCACTCTGCCCGCTTTAATATTTGGAGTGAAACAAGTTTTGAAGAAAACACCCTAAAAACACTGCTTTCTGCAGACTTTGATCAGAGCTGTTATTTGGCTGGCGCTGTAATTCACAGCTTGTAGCAACACCATCAAGGCACATCAGTCTGCCTTGTTTGTGTGGTGTATTAAAGAAGCAGCTCAGAGAACAACTGAAAACTATTTCAGTGGCATCACTTGACAAAAAATCTGAAGGTATCTGAAGGTATCTATTGACAGGGAAGATGTGTTAGCCATTCTCCTGCAGCAGCAGCTGTGTTCTTGGAAATGCTGTAATCACTCTAAGTGAAAAGAGAGTGAGCTTTTGGCCACACGCCAGCCTTGAGCAGTACCTGTGCCTGGTGCCCAGCTTCCAGCAACAGCTTCTGACACTGACAGCATTTTCTCTCAACATGGCAACGTAGTTCAGAGCTCAAAAGGACTGACACTGCAATTCTTCAACAGGCTGGAGACTCCTTACCTCATTAAATAAAAAAATGTGGATTTATATAACAAGGAAAGTAAAATCCTGTGTCCTTGCATTACCAATACAATTTCCTTCTGAAACCCTCAAACTTACAGTGAGAAGTAACACAAATGGGTTGTATTTGGAAAACCTTTTTTTCAAGTGATCATGAGTAGAATGTTGTATTTAGATATTGGATTCACTGAGACACTACTTAAGAAAAATAATGCAGCAAATGAGTGAATGTAAGAAGCTGTTCTGTTACAGAGGAACAGACACAGACCAAAGTCTTTAAAGTACACAGTAATAGAAGAAAAAATTACATGCACTGACATCATGAAAGCATTAAACCTGACAGAATTGAGTACACTAGCTGTCTTAGGTAACAACAAAATATTGAAAAGTACATTTAAGAGAAACTGATTTGTCTTCTGGTTTGCTGTTTTCCATAGTATTCTAATTTACAAAGAAATACATGATCTTCCTCAGATGACTAACTACGCTTCCCTATTCAGCAAAAAACACCTGTAGAAACTTAGGCTTAAAGTTTGGTTACAACCCTTTGGAATGACTGGCATTCAAGGTGGCCTTTTTAGTAATAAATAAAAATGCTTTAACTTTTTTATTAATTGTTATTTGGTTTTGTTGTTTTGTTTTGCTTTATGTTGGCTGTTACCTGCATTTAAGGAACAAATATTAAAAAAGGAGTGATTTGCTAGGAAAAAAATCTCCCAGGATGGTTAAAGAATTGAATGCAGATGTCAAATCAAAGGTAAAACCTCTATTGTAATCACAGGTCAGTACTAGCTCTTCTAATTTTCCTACGAAAAGTATGTTTTGAATGATATTACTCGTAGGTTCTTTTAAAGAGACATTTGTTTCTGACAGCTGCTTTCATTTTACATACAGGAATATTAATGTATTTTATTATTACAAAGAATGCATAATTACAAAAAAAAAATTAACATTTGCTTTCAGATGGTCCCCAGATTTCCCCCATCCATCCCCATCATCTCCACTACCATGCTATTTTCGTGTAAGAGGCAAATAAATACTACACCATATAATTTAAAATAGTCTGAGTTTAAATTACACTAACTTGAAAGCATGTCTTTAAAAAAAAACATTATTTTAATCCTGCTGCAATTCTGTTTTTCTTTAGTCTTAGAATTGATTAAAACAAAACAATGCTCTGTCTAACTGCATTCTTTTCATGATTTCCTCATCCTTCCATTATCATCCTAAAATACCATGCTCTTACGATATGGAATTCTTTAGTCCTGACATGCATCTACTTTTTACTTGGCCCAGCCCCAGCAAACATAGTTGTGCTCTACTGCACATCATTTCTCTCCATAACCTGTTTTCCTTTGGGTAACATACTTCACTTCAAACCTCCAGGCTTCTGTAAGAGTTAAATTAGAGGCTGGGTAACTAATGCATAAGCAGAATTCTGGTTTCACTCAGAAATACTGCTCTCATTCAATCTGAATTTTGGTCAAACCAGCTGCAAAATCAAGCTTTAGTCTGCCTAATCAGTTGCTATAGCCTGTTACTGAAATCTTTGTTGTTTTTTGAAATAACTTAAGAGTACATTACAGGATCAATTATATTTCAGGATCATCAACCCTTCTGCAGTATATAACAAAAAGTATTACAAAATAAATAGATAAAACAGAAGCCTAAATATTACTTCTGCTACAAGTATCACCATTTAAGATCTCAGCTCAACATCACCAGTAGAAAACAGATAATTTTCCAGTACCACACCACTGGCAAATCAAAAGATTCACCTATATTTTTCTAGTGATGCTAATGTATCGTGGAATCACTGAATCACTAAAGTAGGAAGAGGCCTTCGAGGTCACTGAGTCCAACTGTTAACCCAGCATTTTGAAGTCCACCACTAAACTATGTCCCTAAGTGGCACGTCTATGTGTCTTTTTAAATACCTCCAGGGATGGTGACTCACTGTGCAAGAGCACATCCTTTCAGAGAGCAAGTCTTCTGCTTAAGCCTATACATCATTTTCCTACACTAATGGGTTTGAACCAAAATCCATTAAAATGAGTCCATCTCAGAAGCAATGCTCATGAAGTAATTTTGTGCTTAGAAAAAAAGTGGGTTTAGAGTCCATTCATGCTAACACTTAGACAACACCTTCCTCCTGTGATGCAGGGCTAGGGGAAGAAATTTAGTAATTCCTTAAGAATTTGTACAAATCAATAAATTTAATGTCTCATACAACTGTATTTTGAGTTGCGTTTTTCCAACAAAATATACGCGAATCATTAGAGAAAACTAAATCCTTTTTCTAAGGCTCTAGAGCCTGAAGTCCTTAAAGCATGTGACTAATATGCTTAGGGCTGTATGTTGCTTCTGCCACAAAAGATGAAATGCATCAGCCACAGGAAGGAGCATGAACATCTTATGAATAATGCAACAGATAGATAAAACTGACTCTACACACTGTTGACACGGGAAGCAGAAACCCCCTCCAGGCAGCAGGGATGGAAACAAGGAGGTCCTGTTTTTAAGTTGCACGTGTCCTCTCTAAAGGTCTTCTTCCCCCTGGATGGCAAGCCACACATGTCCTGCATAGGTGGTGCCTCATTTGCACACTAGACAGAGCAGCTAGCAGAACAAACAGAGCAAGGTTGAGTCATGTCATACAGCCTGGTCAAGTTAGGACACATTCATTGCCTCACACAGTTTTTGTATCCAAGTAAAGAAGACATAGCTCACCATTTCTTATATGTGCAGCATTACTTGAACCACTTTCCAAGACAAAGTACCTTTGATACTTGGCAAGCCAAACCTTAGTGCCAAATGGAAATCTCTTTTGATCATAGCCTTTCCATATCATAGGTTGTCCTTAAGAAAACAAAAATATAAGAAAATTGCTCTTTGCCTTGACAAGTTAAAAAAATCAATCCTACTTCTACTAGTGTTAAGCAACTGTAAATACTTAGGAAAATAAGAAAATGGAGATTAATTCATTTTCATTTGATTACATAAACAGATTAAGGCACACTTCAATTATTTTTGTTTAGGAAAATCTTTAATGCTTTTTTTGCTTTGTTGTCAAAGATAACATTTTTTCACTCAGGTTAAAGATAAACCTTATGGCTCTTGTTCAGATAAATTATCAGAATTCCAAGCCTGATGTTTGACCCTAATCAGTAGGATCAGCCAGGCGACTTAGAGGTATAACTTTCTTGAGCCCATTCATGCTAACTTTTGCTACAGGGTTTATATAAAAGCAAAGCTCAATAAAGGCAAGAATAAAAGGTCCATTATATTTGCTCTGAACTAAATGAAACTTGCTAAGAATTCTGTTTAAAACACCTTCAAAGTAGAACAAGAAAACTTTTAATACGTAAGAATGTGAAATATAAAAGAAGTTAGAGTTTAAAATACAATAGGTAATGATCATGGATTTAAAAAATGAGAAAAACTACCTACATTAAGCTAAAAAAATTTTGTTGTTCTGCTAAGTGTTTTCTGTACTACAGTCAGGAATGCAATAAGCAGGTTATGAATCCAAGATCATCTTCCCTGTAAGATGTTTAAATCCCAGGGAGAGAGTCTGGCCTCAGACTGGCAGTCAGCATGAATCATCACGAACTCCAAACACCCCTCTTGAAAACAAAACTTTGCCTCAAGATTTTTGACAAGCTTTTTCCTTATTTTGTAGCCTGTTTTGAAGGGAGAGTGATGCTCATCATCTGAAGGCTTAGGCAGACCCAGAAGAACCCAGAGCAATACCATGAAATGGCATGGACACCTACATTTTTTTCCCATTTTCAAGTGATCCTCAGGAAAAACAAAACAAAACACAATTAGATTAATTTAGACCGAATGTTAAAGAAACATTAATCTATTTCATTCCCTCATGACCCTATATAACTCACCAACAGTGTTCCAAGAGGTGATGGAAGAATCTCATGCTTGAAAAACATCTACCTCACTGTATGTACTGCTCAAACCAAAAAACAGTGAAAGTCTGAGCTCCCAGAAGGTAAGCAATGCCAAATGTCTTCCTCTAACGCTCTTAGAATGTAAGATACTAGAATACACATAAAGACTCTTGAGTTCCCAAAAACTTCAACAAAAAAACTAATTAATAACTAGTAAGAAACAATTAAAAAAAGTAATTCAGTCTCCAGGTCACAGGTAAACTCCTAGCAGAAGCAGTAAAAACGGTTCAACTCAAGTGAGACAGCCTGAAAAATCAATCACATGGTGTCACAGTAATCTGAGAACCCCAGGAAATGCCAGAGTTGTCAGGCCACCACCTTCTCAATAACGTTTCACCCAAATTAGAAACTGGATACACTAGGTCACTAGGTGGCAAAACTCCCAGCCTCAAATGATGGCCTGTCAAACAAGAGAGAAGGGCACTCTTCCACCTCCAGCACTACTAACAGGATAGCCTGACAGTCTCTGGGGAGTAGAATCAGCCCTTCACCACAAAAACACCACAGCAACTTTTTTTTTTTTTTTCTGTAGAGTACTGCACACCCCAGCAAACAAAGTTCTTCAGAATTCATAAAATGAATCTTCTTTTCAAATTGTTTCATTATTATGGTGATGGACAACTTGATCTACTTGCTGTGTAATACTCTACACTGAAACTACAAGTTGCAGGTAGAAGTTCGTCAGGAGAAAAGAAACCTGATCACCATGGTGATGAAAACCTGACAGTAACTCTGTTGTTAACAATCTGTTAGGTATTGATCCCTTCCTAACAATAAGGGTGGGGGAAGATGGTGGAAAATGGAGCATTAGTAAATGGTCAATTACACTTTTTCTAATGAAGTGTGTGGAACAAGAAAAACAGCTGATTTTAAAACCAGCATCCGATGTCAAGGGCTCCTTTGCTCACTTGCATCCCTTTCCTTCCCAGCTCTGAAGACAGGCCACTGCTACAAGAGCTTCATCCACACATATAATGAGAAACATAGTGCCACAGTCACACTGATATCCAATATGTCTTTATTTTAGCTGGGTCCTGAAATATTTATGTGGCCCACTGTGGCAATGTAAATGCTTCAGCTCTGGTTCACAGAAAGGAGGTGTGATCTTGATATCTCTGCATCACGGGGAATGAATGCTGTGCAGAACACACTATGGCTGTGAGCATAGAAGTGCTTGAGTCAGCTGAGCACAGAATTTGATGCATCTCTTTATTTCTTCCCTGTCCGAGAACCTTTCCCAAAGGAAACAAAATACACAGGACCAGTGTATATCTAGTCTGATCCTGACATTGAATCAAAGCACCCTGAGAGGCACATCAGGAGACCAGAAAGAACACAGGTGTCCTGAAATGTGTTTGCTGCTATGTACAATAAACAACCATTGAAAGCAACAAAGCAAAAGGNAAACACTCCTTTTCCTAAAGATTGACTAATTCCTGAAATCTATCGAGACAAATCAACCAGAAAACCTCTATTTGGGAATATTTACTAGGGTTCTTTTCCCAGCCAAGCTGAAATTCACAGACTTTCAAAAATTCCTTTACTTATGTAGAGTTGGGGTTTTTTTTCTTTTGGATATAAGCATGGTATCTACTACAGATTGCACATAATACAGAATTGATAAAAGTATAAGACAGACATATATGCAATCGTTAGTTCTTTTTAACAACAGTAACATGCCAAAAACTCGTGAACTATACAAAAGGTTAAATAAAATACTTAAG
>VXBB01015257.1:180343-195548 GCA_013399915.1 Illadopsis cleaveri
CGTGTGCATGGACACACTGTACAGAAACTCCTGCTTACACTAAAACTTCTCTGCTCTCAGCACACTTCACATCCCTTCCTTGTGCCTCATTTTTCTCATAAACAAGACTATCTCACTTTCTCATAAAATTTTAAAATTAAATAGCCTTCATGATTTTGTTTGCCTTGTCAACAGATGTTTCAGAATGTCACTGACTCTACAAAACAAGATACCACCAACAGCTATTACTGTGTCAGTGAAATGAGGCTCCCTGTTCTGTTTTAGATGCTGAACACTAATGGATGCAGAAGTAACACAAAAATGCATATCTGGCAAGTGAAATGTTTTTCAGTTCGATGTTTATAAAGATATACTTTGATCATTTAGATCTGATCTTTTCTTTTTTAAAATCTTTTATTCAGATTAAAAAAAAAAAATTAACACTTCATGTTCACAAGAGAATATGGTTTCTTACAGAGTTAAAAACTCATAATTACCTTTATCAAAGAGGTATAAATGCTATCTTAATTAATAAAGTTTAAATGTCTATCTTATACAAATGTAGAGAATGCTTCCAGAACAGCACTGCTCCTCATACAATTTATAAGGCCACTACATGAGAGACAAGTGAATATCTTCATCCTTCTGGAAGATAACTGTTTCAGAAGTAAAATAAAATGGAAAATATGCTCATGAAACTAGATGTTTTAAAGTTCATCCCAACAGACAGTTGTTTGGGGGACAAATGGTAGAACAGTCTATGGATTTTTGTAGCAACAGTTTTGTGGGATCTTAGGTATGAATAAGTCATGGTTCCCATTTTTCCTTAACCGAGCAGTCTCATGGAGACATATTCAAGTTTGTCTTTCAATGGTTCAGGTTCATTCATTGCTGTCCAGTTCAACAGAACCTTACAGGGTAAGGGGTTTTTTACAGTGTAAACCATCTTAATGCAAAAACACACAATAGTTAGGAAATCAAATCCTCATGAAGACTTAGTTTCATTCACACGTATAATTATACAAATGAAAACATAAAATAAGAAAGGAGAGTAAAGCAGCTATTCTATTCTATGCTACACTCTACAAAGGTCTGCCTGTCTAGATGAAGCCAGAAAGAGGGACTCCACGGAAATGGTTGTTCATGTAAATTAAATACAAGGAAAATTAAGTTTCATTAGACTTAGAGAATCAAATCAGAACTATTTCCACAGAGTTGGGGTGGCACTCTAGAGCTAATGAAACATGGCCAATGAATTAGTGATGTAAGTTACTATTATTCACTTATCATGTAAATGCTAGTCTGTATTTCCTGGAAAATGCAATACATCACAAACCATGCCTGACATAAGGTCTGCTGATACACAACTGAGGAGAGAAGGGCTCATTCACATAAAATTTTTTTAGTAAACATGAGACACAGAAACAAACCACTGCTGTTCAATAGACATAAATGAAACACCAAACAATGCTGTTTTCAAAACTTTTTATGGTGAAGCAGTGGCTCATGCAGAATTCCTTTTAAAAAGAGTGCATTTAAAATGCATGCCTGGGAAACACATAGAACACAAATACTTCTACTGCCTGTGCCTTCACCACTATGGCTGTAATCATGTTAAACACCAATAACTATACAGAAATCAGCCAAATATCTGCTGATAACAATGTTATATGGCAGACAAAACAATCCCAAGCAAATATTACAAATACCAGTTTCAAATACTTACAAGGATTTAGCCAGTAAAACAAGTCTTGGCTACCAAAAAAGCGAGCTCTGGAATATGTTCTTAGTTTTTAGCTGTGTTTTACAGTCTGCACATACTATAAAAGTATTAACTTGGTTTCTAAATAAAAAAAAAATCCCTTCCTTGGATAGGTACTTACAATATTAATTTATATGAAATGCTTTTTCTATAGCAGAGGTCAAATTACTAAAGTTTTGAGCAGTTCCAGACACTCTACATGTTTAGGGGGTTACGAAAAGATTAAAATTGTTGCAGTCAACCTTGACATAATTTGAAGTTGAACTGCTTTATTTGCTAGTTAAATAGCATTTTGCCCCACTCTAGAGACTAAATTCACCGCAGAGGAGAATTCTTACCACTTCATAAATATCTTGTTAACAGCTAAACTATGACCTAGATAAGACACTTCATCATGAAACAGAACATTAAATCAACTGAATTCATTTTTGTTAAGGCAGCAAAACAAACTGTAGCCTTTTCAGGAGAGAGGACAACCATAATGGTGAAGAGAGCGATGACTAATTGTATAAATGAAAGTACTGGCCTTTTTCTCTTGGTACTCAGGAAAGATCCTTTCCAAATTATGGTTTTAAATTAAAGACATTTGGAGGTCTCAAATCTTGTCCTTTTTGGATATATATCGAAATCCCTAAACCACCACATATTTTGTAAAAACTTGGCAGTCTCTGCACAGAAAAGTCTAGGACTGCCCCAACTGACTCAGAATTACCAAAGAGGGTGGTTTCATCAGTTCAAAGGGAGAAAAAAAGCAAGGAAGGAAAGAAAGGAAACAGGGGAAAAGAAAGGAAAGGAGGAAAAGAAAGGAAGGGGTGGGGAAGAAAGGAAAGGGGGGAGAAGAAAGAATTAAAAGTGTGAGGGGAAACCAATCCCCACACTAGGAAAAACAGCAAAGAGGGGGGGACAAACCAGAGTTTTTATACATTAGACACGTACAACAGTAAAGGATGTAATGATTTTCACTATTTCACAACTATGGTTTTGACATGCAGAAAAACAAAGCATTTTTTTTTTCCTTAACAAGCAGAGTCCATTGTTTTTTCTACACTATTAAGGCTCCTGAAAGGTCAGAACCTGCAGATGATAAAAACTTCCTTCACACCTCTATGTACTTTGAGTGTTTCAAATTCAACATGGTATTTGAAATATGGCCTGGCCATCATAGCAGACCCAATTTCACTTCCTTTCTTATTCCTAAGTAAAGCTTGCTAAACAAGCAGGGTGAAAGACATGGCCATTGTTACACTGTATGTCCTGAAGAAGAAAAAAGAAACCACAGTGTAAGGCAGGACTTTCCCAAAGACAGCACCGCAGCCATGGTGGTGCTGCAGCAGCTGAAGTTTCCAGTTCTCTGGCACTCCACATTCACGAGCCCATTAAACACCCCTAAACTTGTCACACATTCTTACAACTCTAATCTCATTTCTGCACCCCACAGACATTTATTTTCCTCATAAACTGAATCACAATCTAGACACTCTGATCAGACGTGTCCATCCACACCAGCCTGTTCCCATACCACTCTTTACCAGCTCTAGTCTTCTATTTCATGTTAATATAAATACAGGCGCTGATACCAGCAGCTTCTCAAGCAACATGACTTACAAAGGAGCACGTTAATTGCTCAGTCATAGAAAAGTACCTCTTTGGAGTCATTTTTCCTACCTGCTGTCCAGGAACTTTTTTTCCAGACAGCTAGGAACAGCCACTGTGGATCACTGAAGTACTTTCTATCATTAGTATGCAACCATCTGTGAATTCCTAAGATCTAAAGTGCTATTTAATCGAGAATGAAAGTGAGAAAGAAAACAACCACACAACAAAACACCCAAATGATGAAAGAAGAAACATGCTACAGAGAAAAATATTAAATCAAAGAACAGAAAAATAAGATGAAGGAAGAGGATGGAATGATGGTGAGGAAATGAGGAGAACCCTGTAGAGACAACGACAACTACACCTATTTATTCTTACATCAGTTCTACAATTTTAAACCCATAACTTATTTCACATAAATTTTAATGCTTAGAAATGAATTTATATCATATGTTTCCAAAGCTAGAGTAAATTAGTTAATTGCCTTGGCCTTGCAGCATGCAACTACTCACTCAACATGGGACTTCGAAGCGTAAAAGAAGCAGGAATACACTACCCAGAGTGAGATTAAAGGGTACAATTTTAATCCATGAAATTGATGCAGGCATGATCTCAAGAGTGAGAGAGAGAAAACTGTCATTTGCAAAGTTTCCTACGGGCTTTACCTGAACTCAGATAAAAAAAATCAGTTTCTGAAAATGGGCAGGTATGAACTCTCTGCCTTTCAAATTGATGAATCTAGTACAATATGAAAATGTACCTTACCAGAGCTATAGAAATGAAAGTTACAGAAAGGCAAGTTATTTAAGAAGAAACCACAGAAGCAGATACTTACACGTGTTACAAGAGTTTCTGCTGCTGGCAGTTTAGCTCCTGAGGACCCTAATATGACATCTACTGTCCTCTAAGGAATGATAGCCTGAAGGTGCTAGTCAGGAGGGAGCTCTTCCCTATGACATTCTCATAGGTGAAACATGAAATTTTATATAGAGGCAAATGACAGCTCCTTAGAAAACAATTAGAGTTAAGTGTCAGTGGTTAACTGAAAAAATGGAGTTTCACAAGTTTCAGTGCTATGGATATCTACCTTACTGAACTCCATAGGCAACACCAAGCTGTTAGGTGCTGCCAACATTCTGGTCTTAGTAAATGGAAGGAATCAAACACCAATAATAAATGGTATGGAGAGGGTGGGAATAAAGACCAACAATAGAGACAGGCAGAAAGTTTCCTGCTTAAACCATTTCACTGGTACCAAACAGTGACTTGGCAACAATTCTCTGTGCAAGATCTAGAGTGGATCAGAACTTGAGCAAGGCCACCCTGCCACAAAACAACTAGACTTCAATTTAGGAAATAAGATATCATCCCCTAAATATAGGAAACAATCATCTTCCTTCAGCTGGTCCTGGTACAGCATGAGCTAGAATATACCAGTTTTGGTCAGCACACTTCAAGAGAGATGTTTTGGAGAAGGTCCAGCAGAGAAGAATGAGCACAACCATAGATTCAGAAAATATGACTTAAGAGGAAAGGCTGAGTAAACAGTAGTCATGAAGGGGGTGTTGAGAGACAATTATCCACAAGGAGACAAGATAATTTTTGGGAAATATTTTTGTAAAAGTTTGAGGACCTACTTCAGAAATCACAAAAATAAAATCAAGTACAATTAAAGGAAGTAGAGGAATAAATTGTAACAAGAAGTAATGCACTTGGATTGCAAACAAGTGTAAGTAATCACTAAGCCCACATGCGTGCCTGTGGAAGTCACTGAATCTCTGCTCTTGTCACCTCTAAAGAACAGGCTATGCCAGCTAAAGTTGATTCTGTCTTGAAGAACAAATAATCCAACCTCTAGAAGCCCTTTTAGATACTTTTTCCCCCAATCATACTTGACTGGGTTACAGATACTATCTGTACTATAGTAGTACTATCATACAATCTGTGGTTACAGAAGACCTTGATCTTCCTAGAAAATATAACAGAGGTAAGGTCACTTGTAAAATTTCTACAGAGCCCAATGCCACAGTATTGGGGTTCGATTTTTCTCTATTTCTACAAATGATAAATCACATGCCAAACTGATTTAGCACAGGTAAAGATGACATTACAAGTATTTCACTGATCATTAAGGCCTTGCCCGCAGGACTAAACTGCATCCAATTTACTCTTCAGCTTCACACTGAACTAAGACTTTCTAATAATTGCCTCTGTGGAAATAGTAAATGTTCAGTAAATGTGAGATAATGTTTTCCAGGTTTTGTAATTCTGAAAAGATGCTATAAATCAACATCTTTGATTTTGAAGTCCTTTCCTGCATAAACACATCATCCTCAAGTTCCAGAATCAAAGCTGCTCCTGACTTTAAATTTGGCCTTTGGATTACAGACCAGTGTAACTTCTAAAAGCTCTTTCCTAACTCTGCACGCTCTTGCTTTTGACTAGCATGATCCTCTTCAAAACAGTTTTTACATGTGATATGTTCTTAAATAAAACACTAGCAAGAATAAGCCTATTTTTCTCAAGAGCAACATTATCCAAAAGCTCTCTGGACATAAAATTTGAAAGAACCAGGGCTGGGTTTTTTCTGTTGCTTTGAAAACAACAGTATCATGAAATTTGTAACAGTTTCTCTACTACTTCTGTTAGAGAACAGATTTCTGAATCATATTTCTACATTTAACCAGAGAAAAAAGATAAATGTGAGATCAGCTTTAGAAAAGGGGGTTGAATTACTATCTGTAATTTCGGATATAAACATCCAAATTCACTGAGTTTGCAAAACCAAGTCTAAAGAACAGACTCACCCTTTCAAGGTATTTATTAAGTACTGCTTCTGGCCTGGCTGGAAATACTTTTTTAAAAACAATTTGTTGTATTAAATTGCTTCCAGGCAGAGCTATGAAGCACAGTTATTTTTAAAACTGAAACAACAGCAGATATATTTTTCTCATGTAGATTTGGTTCAGATCCTATTCAAGCTTGCAATTTTATCTACATACTACCATTTTTCCCTTTGTAAGGTATTCTGGTCTACCATGAAAGGAGTCATGATTAACCACCACTAAAACTACAATTTTTAAAACATTTTTTATGTTTAAGCTTAACCTTCAACTGCTGAGTTCCCAGGGTATCATAAATTATTTTCATTTCCCACTCCCCAGTAAAGGAAATTCTTACATGAATGCAATCCTCTGGTTTCTCTGCCATAGACTCTTCCCCTTTTTTCTTTTCAACTTGCTGAAAGAAATGTTTTGCATCTACTCAAAAGAAGCATGATCTGTATTTCTGCACAGGAAGTTGTAAGATTTAAAGGAGTAATTACAGATAGATGCTAGAAGATTCTTGGTATTTTCAAATTACAGAATATTCAGAAAGCTTTGACAGGTCTTCAGAATTTTCACAAAACTTGGATTCTGTCCATTTCCTTGTTTATTGAACTGAAAAAAACTCTATTGTTTTATTAAGACCTTTAATTTCAAAGATCATCTATTCTTACCTATAAGGCAATGAAAAACTCAGTGGACTCCTAAAATGCAGCTAAAGCAACAACTGTTGAAGATTCAAGAGTTCTAACACAAAGACAAATGGCTAAGACAGTTTGTGGTGAGAATCTGACAACTAATCAAACACCTGTTTGCAGACTAGACTTTCAAGGCGGGTGAGAATTTTCTTATTTAAACAGCACAGGTTCAGCTTCACTCTGCACAATCCAAATCTTAGCCATCAATTACAATAATATTGTGGAATTGTCTCTAACATTTCTAGCTCACACAACTATGTTGGTATTTTTACAAATCTAATTTTCTGTCTCCAAGAATAAAGTTCCATGGCAATTTACGCTGTTCTCCCAGGGCTGCCATGTGCTCACCCTCCCAGCCATCTATTGTCTCTTCCCCACAACAATGCTGGTGGATCCATGGGACTGGGGGGAAGCCAATTCAGGGAGCCTGGCCAGAACTGGGTTGGATCTTGCAGGGTAATTTTTGTCCAGCCAGCTCTCTGATATGCAGGTTCCGTAATTTTGTATTACTTGACAAAGATACATCAGGGCAGCACATGTCAAGAGGACATTTTATTAAAAAAAATGTGCCTCTAGTTTGTCAACAAAACGTGGAAACCAACACATAATTAGAATCAGAACAGAATTGTTACTGTCTGAAATAAAAGGGTACATATGATATTATATTTGGGCTCTTTGTCTGCAGCCTTCACTTGTCTATTTATACTTTCCGATTTTTAAGAAGGGATAAATTTTATTATATACAGATACACTGCTGCAACATTACTAGCTCTAGTGTTATTATTGGGCTTCTTCAACAACACAGTTCTGCTGTGTCACTTTTCCAAACTAGAAACAAGTACAGCAAAACCATTCGCTAACTTATCTTCCAGAACACATGCTCTCTCATTTTAAGCATAAAAAAATCTCAGCATTCTCTTTATATCCTGTAACTTCTTCCTAAACTTTAAGATGATGAATGACACAGAAAATTTTCTACCTGTTGGGGCATCTTAAGCTTTCATGCAGTTTTATTTATTGGTTCATACTAGAGATTGACAGAACTACTTTAAAGTTACTTAGCTGCTGTAGTCCGAGACTGCCAAGTAACACCATTTTTCTTTTTTTTTTCCATTTTCTCATTTTCAGACCTTGCTCTATTCAACAATACTTTTGATACACTCATATGAATAATTTCTTATGCAAATCCATGCAAATTGAATTAATGTTTCTAGAACAGTCCTTCTTGGTTTTTCTTCTCCAGAGACATCTTATTCTTATACAATCAGACCTTTGTTCTGCTTCCAAAGAGAGGAAGAACAAACTAACAAGGTCCCACAACACCTTTATCTGATCTGAGGTGGCCCTGCTGCATCTCAGACCTCCTGTCCCTCAATGTGCAACCCCCTCTGCCAGCACTGGCTGTCCCACAGACAATTACAGTTTTATCACACCACTCTCACATGGACCTACTGTACCAGCTGCAGATTATTATTTTTTTATATATATGAAGAGCTGGGGAAGGAGGTAACATCTTTTTATGATGCCTTGCCATGTGCAAAAGATGCCTTGCCTTGCCAAGTTCAAAGTTACAGCTTGTTAAGGGCCTCAGAAGTGAAAGATTAATGTCCTTCAAATAAAAAGGAGCAATGTTAAGATTTTCCAGCGAAACATGGCTCCAACACCTGAGGTGAGTGTCCTTTGAGCTAACCTGCTCCTAGGATTTCCCTGGGTTGCTTATCTCAGCCCCTGAACTTTGTTCTTGAAAAAAATCTTTTGTGCCTCCTTTACAACCAAGTTAGAGATATGAGATCCATCTACTGTGTTGCAGACATGGAAGAAAGCAATCTCCTCCATTTGTGCAGCAGCCTACCACTCTCACCAGTCTGCCTTTCGTAGAGCTCTGTGATTCCTCTTTTAGGGTAATATACAGCAATTTTTGTTTGTTTATTCATTTGACTTAGGAGAGTGCTTCTGACTAGNCACCTTAGAGCAGTTCTGATGAAGACAAGTGGCAAGGGATGAAGAAAAGTAACCTGGAGTTACAGAATTAAATGTTTATGCCATTCATATAAAAGGAAGTCCAAAAAAGGAAATACAAGACAGAAATCTAAGTTTAGTAGAGGTTTCATAGGTATGACAATATACACATGGTGCTTTTTGGTCAAGAAAGAATACTGATTCTGTCTGTTGCTGCCTTAAAATAATATCTGAAGNAGAAACAAGTACAGCAAAACCATTCGCTAACTTATCTTCCAGAACACATGCTCTCTCATTTTAAGCATAAAAAAATCTCAGCATTCTCTTTATATCCTGTAACTTCTTCCTAAACTTTAAGATGATGAATGACACAGAAAATTTTCTACCTGTTGGGGCATCTTAAGCTTTCATGCAGTTTTATTTATTGGTTCATACTAGAGATTGACAGAACTACTTTAAAGTTACTTAGCTGCTGTAGTCCGAGACTGCCAAGTAACACCATTTTTCTTTTTTTTTTCCATTTTCTCATTTTCAGACCTTGCTCTATTCAACAATACTTTTGATACACTCATATGAATAATTTCTTATGCAAATCCATGCAAATTGAATTAATGTTTCTAGAACAGTCCTTCTTGGTTTTTCTTCTCCAGAGACATCTTATTCTTATACAATCAGACCTTTGTTCTGCTTCCAAAGAGAGGAAGAACAAACTAACAAGGTCCCACAACACCTTTATCTGATCTGAGGTGGCCCTGCTGCATCTCAGACCTCCTGTCCCTCAATGTGCAACCCCCTCTGCCAGCACTGGCTGTCCCACAGACAATTACAGTTTTATCACACCACTCTCACATGGACCTACTGTACCAGCTGCAGATTATTATTTTTTTATATATATGAAGAGCTGGGGAAGGAGGTAACATCTTTTTATGATGCCTTGCCATGTGCAAAAGATGCCTTGCCTTGCCAAGTTCAAAGTTACAGCTTGTTAAGGGCCTCAGAAGTGAAAGATTAATGTCCTTCAAATAAAAAGGAGCAATGTTAAGATTTTCCAGCGAAACATGGCTCCAACACCTGAGGTGAGTGTCCTTTGAGCTAACCTGCTCCTAGGATTTCCCTGGGTTGCTTATCTCAGCCCCTGAACTTTGTTCTTGAAAAAAATCTTTTGTGCCTCCTTTACAACCAAGTTAGAGATATGAGATCCATCTACTGTGTTGCAGACATGGAAGAAAGCAATCTCCTCCATTTGTGCAGCAGCCTACCACTCTCACCAGTCTGCCTTTCGTAGAGCTCTGTGATTCCTCTTTTAGGGTAATATACAGCAATTTTTGTTTGTTTATTCATTTGACTTAGGAGAGTGCTTCTGACTAGTAGAAATCAAGTTTATTATTTTCATACCGTAATTTTTATACTTAAGGACACATGAATAAAATTTTTCCTGTCTTTTGAGGTACATTATCTGTTCTCTATCTACACAATAATTGAATATATGTGACAGTGTTATTGCTCTGGTAAAGAACTAATCCACTGATAGTTTCATGTATGATTCAACTAGACAGTTGTGTAGATTGTTTTGAAAAGTAAGCCTTCAGAATTTTTGAACTCTTACAGAATTTACCTCTTCTTTACACTACCAGTCAAGTAATTCCTTTTAANGATATTGATGGATTGCTCAGGGAAAAAAAGGCAAACTGGGGATCCAATCCAATTTCCTGATTCAGCTACTCATTTTAAAACCATACTTGGCCAAACTGTGACCCCCAACAGCTCCCCATTTCACTTTGCTATTTCTGTAGGCTGTGCACAGAGAAGATCTTCCTGTTGCTTCAACAAAAATCATTACAGTGGAAGAAAAAAATATCTCTTGTGCTAATTGTCTGACCATGTATTCATCCACTTTTTTTCTCTATGGCTACTTTCCAGTGGAGCCAGCTTGCTGATTTAACTAAATAAGCCAAGAGCTTCAGGTGTATGTGAAACTACGCCCTCACCAACCACACAGACTTCTGTTTAGGAAATGCCAGCAAACTCTGCTCTAGACTCAGAGAGACAGACACACTCATTCTTTAAATACCTTCTACAGAACCAGTAATATTGTGATACCGTTCCTCTCCCTCAGTTACTATATCACTCTTCTTCACCATCAAAGACAGGCACACGTTATAGCAAAACCAGAAGGCACCAATTTACATGAGGGCTATACGTGCAATCACCACAGAGGACTATGTTCCCTGTGCCTCGTGAAGCAGCACACACTACTGCTGAGGCATGTGCCCAGTGGCTCAAAGAGATACACACAGACTGATTTAACACCAGCTCAGAAGGATGGAAATGCCTGTAGGATACTCGCACAGGGTCTTCAACGTTAATTGAATTAATGTACTTATTATGCCCATCGCAATAATAGCCCACTACTTAGTGAAATGTATTTCTACTATGATTTCTTGTTCTCACTGATACTACAATGCAGATTCATTTGCGTCCTTAAATGAAAGCTTTTACCCACTGCCATTTAAAATACAAAGTCATAATTTTTAGCTAAGAGACCACCTTTTGACTTTTTGAAAAGTATATTTTATGGCCTAGAAAGTCATGTACAACCATTTTTTGTTTTAAAAAAAGATCACGAGCTGTCATCATTTGAAAGAGGAAGTGGAAGTCCTTTCCCAAGCTGTCCAAGGAGGACAAGCAGATGTCAAGAGAAAAAGCTTGTTCGTGAGACAAGTCTATGGAAAACATCAACAAAACCATCTAGCAGGATGGTGCAAGTGAATACTGGTGTATGGCAAAGGCCCAGAAAAAGTAAATGCAAAAAGCTGTTAAGGAACATTTCACTACTTACGTTTAGACAAAACCAAGGGAAAAGACAATAATTCGAGTAAAATCCATGTTTGTCTCAAATGATTACTAGCAATCCTGTAGCAGTCTTTAGTGGAGTAACAACTAAAAGCAGGATTAACAAACAATGCATCTTTTTTCAGTGCAACAAAATCCTGTCGTTCCTTTTCTTTAAAGCGTTAACTACTTCGTAGTCACTGGATTAGAAGACTTGAGCGCTTGCATGCTTTCCAGACGTGCTGAGCCTAATGACAACTCCCTTTATAAAGCAACAACCTCACAATGAATAAACAAACTTAAATAGCAAACCATTCTTTGCACAGAGAACATAGTGACAGATGCTATAAATTAGATGGAATACTGTAAGTAGCATTTCTTCCTTCTGAGCAACCACACGAGACAGCAGAGAAAATCTATAGAAAGAATTATTTTTTTAAAAATGAAAGTTTGCTTAATATCTTTTTCTTTGTCTGCAATGTAAAAAATAAATACAAAGATACCTTTAAAATAAATTCTCTCAATCAGAAGTATGATTAAAAGCTTGAGATGCTGAGTGGTTCTAAAAGACATTTTTATTGAATCTAAAATGTGAATTTAAGACTCTGAAAATAAGCTATGAAAAGGACTCCACAAGTCTTCTACATAGAAGATTCTCACAGCTCTCAAACAAAACTCAGTATTTCTTAGCATTTTTTCCTTTTACTCTTCCTTCTCACTGGTTAGTGGACAAAGACTGCCAGTTTCTCAATTAGTGGTCAAACATATTTCCATGCCAATGCCTGAAAGCTATTGACACCTTAGACAAAGTGCAGTGAATTTAGAAAAAAGATCAGCTTTTCTGCAAACAACTGAAAATTCACTAAACAGGATTAATTAGCCTTGTCTCTCATCTTCTCCTTTTCTTCCAGCGTCTTGGATTTCTGTGCTGTTTACGGCAACAAAGAGATTAAGGGGAAAAGTGCAATTCCACTACAAATGCTTAATTTAATCGAGACATTCAAGGGGGAAAAAAAATTCAGTGCCAACTCTTGACCCAAAGATAAACTTCATCACTAAACTAACAACTTAATTAACGCTAGAAAGGTTTGATTAAGATTTGACCTAGAAATAGTTAATGTGGTCAATGCGATTTATTGAAAGCTATCAGCTAAATCCTTGTACTCAAAGATGTACTGACTTTTATCAGATGTATCTGTGTACAATTTCCAGAGCTGAATCTTTTTTATTGAGAACTATTATCTTTATTTTATTAAAGTCAGGATGGAGCTATAGCTAAATCTTATGTGACTTACAAGATTTAAAAATTTTACAACTTTCTGTAGTTCGGCATTTAAAGGCATTCAGAAGTAATCCATACTTGTATTAATTTCTCCACCAACACTGCACTCTCAGAAATTAGAGGGGGTTTTCCTTTATGAAGTTAGGTAGAAGTTTACAAACTTCAGAGCTTTCAAAATCACAGGTATGAGCTACCACCATGTTTTCATTCCTAGACGTTCTGTTGACAGAGTTTTGGTTGGTTTTTTTTAAACGCTGCATTCTGCATATTTCTCAAGTCACGTGAGCATTAAATTCCAGTTGATTGAATGCTCTTTCCTATTTAATGGCAAGGGGGCAAAAGTCTGTAAGTCCACTTTGCATCACCATTTTCAACATTGCCGCTCACCTGGCCATATTCTAAAAGTGAACACTGAAAAGGCTGAAATAACATTTTCAAAAATAAACTTTTAAATGAAACGTAGATTAACAAATACTCTGTTTACCATTAAGCAAATCTAATTGAACAGAAGAATACCCCTCAACAATAGAAGTACACAAGAATTTATTGCTGTGATTATGGGCTCTCAACCATTGTGCTGCTTATTCAGAGAAGAAAATGGAGTCTCAAACTTCATGCCTATCGAAGTAGAGTGAATCCACACTTTCTACAGGTGGTTGATTATCACAAGCCTGTTTATGGGGTAGAGCTAAAAAAAAAAAAATAAACCCCAAATTTACTTTTAATGGTAATTTATGATTTTTTTACTGCCTCTGAGAAGGTTGAAACTTCACATGTCTCCTCAGAGCATATACAAGTGGACAGGGCAGAACACTGCCCACAAAAGAAGACGGGAGAGCTACGCGGCCGAGCTCCCAGCGCATTCCCGGGCCCGTTTTCCCAGCGCCGGGCGTTCTGCCCGTGGGCAGCTCCGCGCCCGGACAGAGGTTCCCGGGAGCCCGCAGCCCTCCACCTTCCGGGAAGCCGTGGGGAGGCTCTGGGAAGGCAGAGAGAATCACGCCGTGGCAGATGCGCCACCGTCAGTGTTCTCGAGCAGCAGCAGCGGGGGCAAGAAAACGAAGGAAGAAAAGAAAGAAGTTCATGGGACACTTGTGCACACCTCCCTCCCGCTTCATTCCAAAAACAAATCGAGCAGCTCAGGGTAAAGAGAATAAAGCAGGGACGGGGACAGACAATCCGGCATCTTCTCTCATAGCCGTCAGAGGAAGACCACCATCCTCCCTGCGGCCCCGGGGGATCCCCGGAGCCCGGGACCCCGCAGGAGGGGCAGAGCAGCGGGGCAGCCTCTTCAAAGGGAGCAATAAAGGCTCTTGGAAAAATAAACGCGAAGGGAACTGACCCCAAATCCGCGAGCTGTAACATGCCCGCCTCCTGCTCTCGCCCCGGAAAGCTCCCAGACCGCTAGCTTTCTGGTGACCCTCTCCCTTCATGGCAAGGCAACAAATGGCAAGACCCCGGACCCCGGAGCTGAATAACAGGAAATATAAGCATCTGTCACCTCCCGGGGAGAGCTAAATGGATTAGCGAAAGCAACAAAGGGAAGAAAAGCTCTTTCAAACGTGCAATTGATTAACAAGTCCCCTCTAATCTGCAGCATCACTGTTTTTCCTTAAAGACATCATCGGTCTCCTCCAGCACGTCGGTGCAATTAAGTTAAAGCCAGGAAAGGCGGGGGAGGAAGGCACTGCTGACCCGCCGAGCTCCCGCGCTGCCCGGTGAGGACAGAACGGGAAGGGTTACAAACCTGGCATGGAAACGGTGCAGCCTTGTCATCTGCTCCCTCAGTCCCTGGGCAAAGACTCCCGGGAGGGACTTTGAGAGTAAGGTTTATCTGCTGCAGAGGGGGAAAGGGCAATTTTCCAGAGAACGGCTTCATGAAAGATCAAAGAGCTCCTACCTCGACGGTGCATTTTACATCCCAGAGAAAACTAAAACGTTAAGTCTCCCCTTTCCTGCTCTGAAAACACAACATATCTTTGGCGCGAATGCAGGAGGGAAAAAAAANAATTTACAAAACTTAAAAGGCTGCTTTCATGTGATGCAATACAATAAAAAAAAAAAAAAAGAAAAAAAGTTGAAGCGGCTTCTTTGGCAGAAACTGTGTCTTACAACATCGTGGCTCTGCAACCCCACACGTTCCCTTAAGGTCTCTGTAAATCACGGCTCTACCCCCGGAGATGCCGGACAAACTGGCATCTATTCAGCAGCCTCACCGCTGCTGCCACGGCGCAAGGTCAGATCTTAATAGGGACAGTTTATTCAGCCCTAAAAA
>VXBB01015257.1:196539-214070 GCA_013399915.1 Illadopsis cleaveri
TACCTGCGGCGCGGAGGCGAAAGAGCGAGGCGGCCGCCAGCAGAAGCAGGAGGCGGCCCGCCGTCCCCCGCCGTCCCGCCGCGAGGTCCATGCTGTCCGCCCGGCCGCCGCGGCACAGATCCCGCAGGGAGCCGCAGGGAGCAGCGCCTGCGGGTGGAAAGGGCTCCGGTGGCGCTCCGCAAACTCGTCCTGGGCACCGCCGCCCCGGCACTGCGCTCCCGCTAACGGACCGTCCCCGACTGGGGGCGGAGGAAGCTGCGCTCCTTTCCCCTCCTCCTCCGCCTCCTCCTTCCCCAGCATCCGAACGTCACCCGGGACCCGGCACAGGGGAGGGGAGCAGCGCCGAGGGGCGGACAGGGCAGGGACAGCTTCTTAGCTCCGGCACCCTCTGCCGGGGGCAACCTCCAGCCCCAGCCCCGGGGCAGTCCGCACACACTTTTCCCTCCGCACTCGGTAATCACCAGGAGCCAGCAGGACTTGGGCCCCCTCTGAAAGGCGAGTCCTGATCCCAGAAGCCTCAGGAGCCTGCAACCTTCCTCGCAAAAATCCCCAGAAAAAAAAAAAAAAAAAGCTGGCGAAGGGCACGTCGGCCAAAACCGCTACGGCTTTTCTCCTTTGCCTTCTTCCTTCTCGCTGCAAAAATTGAAGAGTTTTTGTACCGCTACAGCGTTAAAAACAGTTGATTGAACAAATTTTCTCCTGCACCCAAAACGCCCAGGGACGTCAGCCCCGCGGCATGTACTCCGAGAGGCAAGAACCACCACGGCTGGGATCTTTGTGCTCTACCAGTTCTATCATGATAGGCTGTCAAAAGTAAAGTTTGCTTTCTATTTTCTGCAGGCAGGAAATATTTTGCTGCCAGTAAAGTTTCAAGATACTTCCAAGTTATTTACTACGAGAAATAAGAGCATTCTGAGCATAATTTAAGTAAGGTTTTCAGACTGATTTGGGGCAGGAGGGGAGGGAGGGAAGAACGAGTTGTCTTGGTTTGGATTTGCAGTTCAAAGGAATAAGTATTCTGAGATAATGCAGAACTGTCTGCAGGCTTCTTTAAACTATGTCGTATAAGCTCCAGGAACACAGTTCAACCAATTAATCACTGCGTCATAATTTAACAGCATATTTAATTAGATTTTTTCTCTGCAAATACATTTCTGTTGTTTTAGATTTCAGTTCTGAAGATCTGATGCTGAGTAATACTGAGTGCATACAAATCCCTTTAAGTTCTTCTCCAAGCTCTAAATTCACAATAATTTTAGTAAAATGAATTTTCCATTAAATTTATTTCGTAATGCAAAAAAAGGCAAACTTTACAACATATTCTTTCTTCCTCCTTTTACACCCTGTTTTTTTCCTCTCAAGTTCTCAGTTCCATCTTGAAAACTCTTCTGGCACCTAAGAATGACAAAGGGAGGTCCTGATCCCTCTTTGGCAGGAATGTAGGCCTGACTGACTTCAGCCCCTTGCCATCACAACAACACATTTTAAAATCTCTTTAATAAACATATGAAACCTAAGGTAAAAGTAGTGATGATCCTTTTTATAAACTCCATTCCTTAGATTAAAGGAGTCCAGACTTTGCCTCTTTGATAGTTAAGAACATGCTCCTAATTTCCAGGCTATATGTATTCAGATCAGTTTATATTCCTTCTCTCTTGTGCCACTACTACCCTTCCTACTTCCCCTCTCTATGACATAAAATGACAGATTCACACCTGAACCTTTGTGTTGTTACACTAAAAACACTTAAATCTTTTTAATTTCCTTTGAAATGATCAGTTATGTGTTCCCTGACCACCCTAATCCTTTTTCCTGCCATGCTGGATATCCCCTCATTCCTCCAAAATTTTGGGAGTCTGATTTAATCTTTCTGATGATGAGCGACTTGAGCTCGACACAGTGCTGGAGATGGTTTCTCTACTAGACCACTTTTAATTTCCTTTCTGTGGTGAAAAGACTAATGCATACCATGAGTTACCTTGCCATACATACTATGATGAGTTAGAAAATCTACTTCCCTCTTTCTCTGTCATTTCCAGTGCATAAATAACAGCAGAGACCTGCATCAAAATTCTGACCTCACAACTCCACCCCACCCCCTTTTTGGTAGCTCAACTCATCAATATCAATTCCTTCTGCCCCTACTTTGATTAAGGACACCTCTTAGCTCTCCATCAGCAAAAAGTTTTGCTTGCACATTGATAAAATCAGTGTGAAGAAGTGTCCCCAAAAAACTAAAACAGAGAGTGCTAGGACTTTTAAAACAAAGTTTAGGTGGTTAAAAACTGCAACAATTACTTGCCTTAAGTGTTACAAGTTCAAACTGTATTTCCTCTGAAATTTATGATTGTACAGCTGTGTTACTTGTCTTTCAACCTTAATGGGAAATAAAAATGTCTGCACAAATTAGTCTACTTTTTGCATAATCGTCCCAATAAATAATAATTTGGCTTTTTCTCTTATGCTCTCAAAGATCTCACAAAATAACTAGGATATAGATCCACTTTTTTGCATTTGGGAATAAATTAGCATTTGATAGAAACTTTGATTGTGAATAATTTTTCTGACTTGGGAGGGGAAACTGGTTGTGCCATGAAGGTTAAATGACTAGGCCAAGTTAGCTACTGAGAATTTAAGTCAGCTTCAGCCCCACAAATTATTTTGTTACTAACCACCAAAAACTCCAATTCATATTCCACATTGCAAGTAAAGTCACTACAGTGAAGAAACCACAGTACAAATTCCCTCTGTATTGTAGAAAAACATGTACAGCAAAGATACATGGAACAACTGCACATTCTGAGCTGGTTCCCTCAATTCATGTAAGCCATTAGAGACATCACTTGTGTTGTGCATCATATGGTCTCAAACTGTTTTGTCACTATTTGAGAAAGAAAAAACTGTGCACGTATTTGTTTGCATGATCATATGGTATGTGCCTGATAGAAGCAGTTGAGAGCAATAGGCAAAGCTGGAATTCAGTATGAACTTCCTTGGAAATTCCTGACAGAATTTGGGTGGATCCCCTATGCCATTTTTTTCTGCTTTCATAATAAATATAACAATAGTGACTTTAAAGAAAGTGTAAGATTAAATGTGGTTCCAGCTTGAAGGTCTTAGCATGTCTATAACAACATATATGTATATTATATATATATCTATCTATATAACATATAGCTTAGATAAGTTTTAATTGGAACATTATCTTTAGTAAAAAAAATTAATTCCCCACCTGATCCTTTCACTCTTGTGATAAAAGAAGCACAGAAAACATTACCTACAAGTTTCACATTTTCAGGATCAACTCTTGGGCTTTCTTCTCCAGTATTAAAGTACATCACACAGATTCCCACTATGGCCAAAACTAAAAAAAGGATTTGGGCATAAAACATAGGATTCAGACACTAAAGTCCAAATTTCTAATGCAAAAATGTACCTGTTTAGACTTGAACATTCATTCTTAGCTGAATCCTGTTATGTGTAAACATTCCTTGTGTGATCAGTTACACAGTTCAGAACTGTCCCAGCCACAGCAACTGAATGATCACTTCCACAGAGATCCAGAAACTTTTCTGCCACAATGCTTGAGACTCTTGGCAAACTGTGCCTGATTCTGACCGCCCATACAATTTTTGCTACTGTCTTCTGAAGAGCAGCACATTTTGGAAGGAAACTGAGGTGACTGTGCTCAGTGTTATGTATTGGCACAGCAGATACCAGCCTAACCCATGGACAGCTCTCGGCTCTTAACATTTCTCAACATCTAGGTCCTCAGGGAGTGACTTGGTCACAATACACGGTGCAGAAGAGTGGGACACATTCTACTCCACTTACTGGAGCTCTGACATTGTATGCAAACAAACTAGAGAGTCTGGGATGGAAGTGGGAAGCCCAGCTGGATTGTTCAGACACTGAGCATAGTGTAGGAATCCAATGAGACTGCTGATCACCTGATAAATGTTACAGTTATGAAAGACTGAGCAGAAAGAAAAGAGTTTGGAGCAGCTATTCACATTAAGAACTGCATCTTTACAGTCTACCTGCACATTTCTGTGTTTTGTTGGGTTTTTTTATTTAATGAACCAAACCATGTAAATATTAAAATAAAACAAAGTTAAAACAGTCATTAGAAAATATTTTCCTACCAAAAAAAAAAAAAATCAGGTTTTGATCCACACTTAGTCCAGTGTTTCTTATGCTTTAAATATTCATGATTTTGAGAGATGTATGTGTGTATTAAAATAGTCAGAGTAAATATTTTGAAGGAATTATTTTATCTTCAGAAGGTAAAACCCATTTCTGCACAGGCCCAGGAGCTATCTCCTTGCTTTTGTTTACAGGTCAACATACACAAACATGTCAAGTAGTACTGCTACAGGAGCCAATCCACCACAGAACAAACAAATCTGCAAGCACTCATACCATCAACATTCATATTAAAAGAAGATCACCAAGGATATTTCTCATGCCTAGCACCACAGGAAACAATAAACAAAGTGTTTCATTTGTTTCATGAGTTAGGATGCAGACAACACTCCCAAAACCAGAGGCAATTGCCCTAACTTCTAAAATCACACTCACCTGATGGTTTGAGCATCCTGCAGTGTCTTCACATTGATGCACCCTCAAACCCCTCTAGTCATAAAAACTGAAAAGGGGAAAAAGCTGCATGTCTCTTCTGTATCCATTATTCTGACAAGTGAAACAATTACAGAATGACTTATTGAAGATAAAAATCTGAATAGGGACTGGGGTTTAGGTTTTGACTACATGAATTAAACAAGAACACAAGTGTCTGATTTAATTTAATTTAGGAGTCAAATACTCCTTGAAATTGTTATGATTGCACTAAAGAATGATCTAGGCATTTAGTCTCATGCTCAAAAAAAAAAAAAAACGAGGATTTTTTTTGATGCAGTTTTCATTATTATCTTGTTGGTTGTACTGAATTACTTATGTGCATTTATTTTAGTTGTTTATGTCAGCCATCCCATGTCACTAGCCTGCTACAGTTTTGTAAATAGCACGTGGACAATTAAAATTGTAGCTATTTAACTTGTGCAAATTCCAAGGCAAGTTCTGGCTGTCAGGTTAGAGCACCAACCATCAGACATTTGACTGACTGCAAAGTTAAAAAAAGGCTGTCTAATCATCCTTGACACCTTAAGCTACTTGCAGAGTTCGTAAAGAACTATAAATGTACCACCTAAGCTCACGGTACTGGGATAAAATGCTAAGTACTGCAATTTACAAGGCAAGACCAAAAATAGATCATTATGTCAGTGAGACAGACACAACCACATCAGAGGGTCCTACACCAGAGATTCATACACTATGCAGAATAAAAATACAGTTCAATTTCAAAATGCATCAGATTTTTGCAAGTCATTAAAAACTATATATTATTTCATTTTGAAATAATCTGGATGTGAAGGTGTCAAACCCTGAACTGAACCAAGAATTTAAGTCATCACCCAAAGGGTATTGACTATGGAGAATGTTCTTTTGAGAGCCTGTATGTGCCTGTCAGTTTCTAAAAGACATGAGGGAGGTTGGAAGAGAGAAAATAATAAAAGATGAGGATTTTTTTTTGTTTGTTTTTTAAATTCAATGCAGTCTGGAGGCATTTTGTTGGGGTTTTTTGTTATTTTGTTTTTTAAAGGTAGCCTCAGCTACAGAACAGGCAGTCTTCAGGACTGGAACATGGAGGTTCAGGCCCAGAGACAGATGGATATACTTGAGAAAGAGGTAAAATTTGTAAGGAAACCGGAAGCGGTCATCACAATTTATTTTTTCTGATGATACAGACAGGACGTGTCTTGCAGGTCTGCCTTTTGAGTCCCAAAAAGGCCCCAAATGGACAACAAACAATCTAGGAGAGGCAAGCTAAACACACTACAATCCTGTAGCAGGGATCAGCCATGTGGCAAAGTAAAAACCTCCTCTCTTCTCCCCCAGACTTGGGGTGCATATTGCATGCACACATAAGGGAGCAAGAGCAGCCACAGGAAGAAATTCAAAGACAACACACCAACAGTAATGGGAACATGAATACAACTACAAACCCTTCTGTGCTGCTGTGTTCTGTGGCATGGAGCAGCTGAGTGCTGCTGGCTCTCAGTACACATTCCCCAGGTTCTTCCCTTTGTTCTGCAATCCTGAGGAAGACAGTCTGCCACGTTTTTATCTTCTCTTACCTACAGTCTGGACTCCAAAACATGTGGAAAGAACATTCAGTATATTGATAAATATTAAAATATTTGGGATATCATAGGCTAATAATGTATTCTACAGCATTCACAGAACATTATGCTTAAAGAATAGTGAGAGTGACTGGCTTAAATAGATTTACAAGTTTGAATAAAACTGCTTCTCACACACACACAACTAGTTAACAATATGGACAATAAAGACTTCGCACACAGAGCACATGTGATTATATTGGATTGTACTTTTAAAACATTTTAAACATAACTTTTCTCCTCAGGGAGATTTACAAAGCCAGTCACCTGGAACAAAAAGAAAAATTGTGTTCCCAGCTCCGACATGAATTTTTGAGGTTCATTTCTATTTAAAGGAGTATAATGCTAACAAGTAAAATTATTTTAAAATACATTTTTTCATTATATCCTATTGCAAGGTTGAATTATGTCTTAATTGTCTCTCAAATCAGTTTGATTTTGCAGTGCTGCTACCTTCTACATAGTATTTTTTCCTTTGTTTTTTCTGTGCATCAAAACACAACAGTAAAGTGAGGTATTTCTGTTTACTTAAAAGAGGCTCTACACCTCTTGTCATTCCTTTTACTGGCATTGGAGCAATCTGCACAACTGCAAAAAGGAGTTCGTACTTTTCAGGCCCTCTTTTAGAACTGCTTTGTTTTTCTTACAGGGAATTTGTAATATCTAATTGTCCCATCTCTTCTGTGTACGAGCAGAGAAACTTTATCTAAATATATTTTGCCTTCATGATCTTATCATCATCCCTTTTATGATCCGTATCTTTCATTCACAGAAGAGACACAAGAAGACTGGAGACAAGTAATAGTTAGAAAAATTATTCCTTTTGTCTTATGTTTAATTGCAAACTCAGTCTGACCTACCAAGGGAGATAAGCAATTGCCTCAACCTAAGGGCAGACTAGATGACTCTCCTGAGTGCAAAGGTCTTTTCTCCATATACAAGACGCAGAGGAAAAGGGATTTCAGTCAGTAAATTTTTTCACCTTTTATTAGAAAATCAATATTTTTGTCGCTGGTCTGTTACTTTGATGACACCATGTTCTATGTCACTTCAGAACTTGTGACAATACATTTCGAGGTCCAAGTGCCAGTTATGAAAGTGAATTTCTGCCTGATCTGAGGCTCTGCTTACAGGGATCAGTACCCCTTATCTGGCATCAGTCAACATTCCCACTTCAAGCAAACAGGCAAGGATGGATTATCAGTTCAGTCACTACTGTTGTCCCCAACAGCTGTAATTTGACCAAGATCAAGCAGGAGAGAAAACTTACTTTGGTTTTTGTGTTGTTCAGAAATTCCTAAATCATAGATTTTGACAGAGGCTTATCTCACTTGCCCCACATCCGCAGCTGTGCTACACAAGTGTCTATCTGCCTCATCAGAAAGCCTCTCAACTGAACACTTCTTGATATCTTTCTTTCCCAACCAACCATAGCAGCAGCAGCCAACTTATTGCAACAAATCTGTAATTATATTAAATAGCACAGTTAAATTAGACTCAGATGCTCTGAGCTATTGCATAGACTTGATGATATTTCCAAGACACCAGTGTAATTTTTGTGGAGAAGAGTTCATCTAAAAGTCCCCAGTATGTGCCAGGCTCTGCCTTGTGCAACAGCTAACATTAGGCAATGCTGGGCCAGCGAAAATTAGACTCTGTGCACCACTGTCCTCTGTCAGGTTCTCAGCAACTATCAAGCAGTGTGGGACTCAAACCCCCTAAGAAAAATACCAAGTCAAGAAACAGGACAGCTCACTTCCAGCTGTTAACTGAAGCCCTCTGAGAATGTCAAAGATAAATACGAAGAATCTAAACAGCACTTTTTCTGTTGCCTGCAAGTTGTGGGTAATAGGAAAAGCAAAAGACAATGGATGGTAATATTAGTTCTCTGTGTGGTTTGTACTGAAGTACTTGCTATTTAATATTAGCTAAGTCAGACAATGAGTAGACTGATTTGGCAGAAAGTTTGCTCTTCTATGTAACATAAAAAATATGAAGGTGATCTATTTAACCTCTGCATTTCTACCCTTGCAGAGCTTTTAATTCAACAGGAAGTGGAGAAAGATAGCATATATATATGTGTGTGTACTTTTCAAGAGAGAGGAAGTGGAAGATTTTGTTCTTTTGTGATTTACAGGGCTGCTCATACTACAAAGAACCTCAATGGAGCAGAGGGCTTCTGAGCCACACATAGCAATAGAAATAAAAACAACAAAATAAATGTATCTGGGTGGAAGAAATAATGAGAAATTTTTTTTCCACTGTAAAATGTGTGTGTGTGTGTGTGTGTAGTGTCAATATTCTTTAGCAGAATGGCAGCTAGTGGAGATGACCATGAAATCAACAGCTTTCCTCAGATATTAACCTCATTGAGGAATTTTCTTTGTGGGCAAGAGCTTGAGTTCCTAGGACACACAGAGACCATGTACTGGCTATTTTATTAATGATGTACCAGAGACATGGTTTTATACTGATCTGTATATTATTGAAATGAACAATCTTAAAGACCTTCTAATGCAACTAACCACCAGTATCCTAAACCCACAATTTATTCCCTTTTTGTTTAAATTCTTTGGAAACAATGCCATTAAATCAAAAGGAAGAAGACAGCATTAACAGTGTAGTAAAGAAAAGACAACTTAAAACAGAGTTAAGCACATATTCATTCTACAATCAGTTTCTCTTTACATTTAGAATTTTATAAAATTCTATTCTTGTATTCCCAGGCAAATAAAATTCCCACAAAAATTTAGCCGAAACACACATATTTTCCTCATCTACAAAATGATTGAGTTATTGCTACTCTTGGAAATTTAACTTTTTCTGGTTACTTTTAGTTACAACTCCAATATTTTAAATAAAACCAAACAAGCCACTGGTGTTAAGAATTCCAGGGCAAAGTCTAATCAAAAAACTCTTGTCTTTAGCATTGATAACAGCCAAAGATCAATGATGTTTAAGGCTTTAAAGTTAGCCTTCCTATTACCTACAGTATGGCGTTTATTTTGTTTATTTAGTGGTATATAAGGTTGGGGTGACTTCTGGGACAACTTGAAGCCTACAACTTTTTCAGTTGTCTTTAGGATTTGTGGGAATCACTTATATGCATCAGTGTCAAGAAAAACTCTAAAAGAATTAGTCTTTAAATTAGAAGGCACATTTAAAGACAGATTTCTATCTGCATTGTACATGACTATGAAAGATTTTGATTTCATCCACACTCAGCAGAGGTGCCTGTTATTCAAACCATGTGGTATCTGCTTGGTATGCAGGGCATAAATACTGCTGCTGTCAGCATTTGCTTTAAAATCTGATGCAATATATTACAAAGAAGATTTGAACAATCGTAACTAAAATTTGTTGGGAAGACTTGAAACAAAGGTTTGAATGAAGCTGAAAACTTATGGAAACAATAAAATCCAAAATGTTATAAAAAGAAACTTAGTATCCACATGGGAGCTATTCTACAATCTTCTTTGCAAATTTTAATCAGACATGTCTAACAAAAGTAATACAACCAACTTCTATATAAACAAAAACATGCATACCTTCCAACAAAGGGATTAAATATTGCAGTTTACATTTTTTAGAACTACCATATATAGAAATACTTGGTGCAATCTTATGGCACTAAACTCAGAGAAAAATGCACAGCCAATTAGCAAAATAGTTTCCAATACATATCTGCTTATCTGGTCATTTTTCAGTATTTTCCACTGTGAAATCTATATTTACATTGACATTCACACAATGTAATTCTAACAGCTTTATTCCATCTACATTTTCAAACCTTACGAGAGACTCTTCTGTCTAAAATGCATACACTGATAACCATAACCACCACAACTTGCCATATTTAAATTTATTTAAAGTTTTACTATCAATATTGCTCTAATTTGATATTTGGACAGGTCTGTCAGAAATAATGAAGGAGTTCAGATTAAACAATTCTTTCCAAAAGAGATCTAAAGGTGTACTATAAATTACACAGCAGACACTATTTCTATTATGAAAATAGAGATCTATGTCATAACAAATATTTTATCCTACATAACTTATTGGTTCAGAGGTTTTCAAAGTCTTATGAAAACATTAATATATGCATGACAAATTAAAGAAACTGTATTAACAACTTTTTAGAGATCAAAAATCCATGGGGACATTGATCAACATTTTACAGAAATTGTGACAATAATAGAAATAAAACCTTTGTCTCTGATCAGGATATTAAAACGTATACCACTTTGACATTCAATCTGTGCTTCAGACGAAAAAAAAAAAAAAAAATTCTTCCTTTTCCACTCAAGTAGTGAAGTCTTCTCTGCCAAGGTTCAGTTGCATTAATTTTAACATATTGAGGGTTAAAAAGTAATGTGGAAGCATAAGAGAACAGTTAAACATACAGCATACAATGTTTCCAAACATGGAAAGAACTCCAAGAAAGATATTTGAGATAGTAAAATATATTTTACATTATTTATAGTGATATTAAGTAAAGGAAATGAGATCAGCATTGCGGGATTTGACTAATAAAAATGTTATTTTGCACATTTAAGATTATCGATACCTTAGGAAGCAGAAAGGATACCCTTAACTGAAGTAAAGTCATCTTTCTCGTAGGTGTTCCTTAGTCTGCAGTAGACAGCAATCTGGTAAGTTCTTAGATAGACAGACGTGGATCCAGTATGATTAGTCTTTAACTGTGTTCAGAAGTATTCTAGTGTCAGATCAAGACTAGATTTTACAGCCAACTATTGATATATACTTGATTCTGCTTTGAAACAGATTACAGGGCCTTTTGAGATCCTTTCCAAGATAATTTTTATAAAAACAGCAAGATGGGTTTTATTGTTAATATATTAAAAAAATCAAATCACTCTGTGACGACATTGAAATGCTAAATTCTACCACCAGAAGTGTTTTTCACTGACATAAACAAACACCAAAGAATCAAAGTTTGCTTATGAAGATGAATACCAAGAAGTTGAATCTGAACTGACAACAATCATCATTATTTATATTTCATATCATTACTTGTCACTATCAAGTATAAATTCTATTGCAAATAATGAAAATAACTTTTAAGGGACATGTTAGCCCAATTATTCTGATGGCAGAAGAAAAATGTATCTGAATTGTGGTTTTGTCACTTTTTCACTTCTTTTTGGCTTCAATACAGCCAATTCTATTTGCCAAGATGGTGACATATCCCTATGGACACATCCACAGAAGGAATACCTCGAAATAGAAAACTCATATTTTCCTCAGTTTAACCAATGGCAAAGATTCTATAGAAACTCATCCATTTCAGGTCTCAACTCTTTCCCTTCCATTTATATGGATTATTTATTATTTCTTAAAGAAAAAGATGATTTATTAAAAAGTAATGATAGTGGAATAATAAGAAAACAACAGTGTAGTAAAGTCAGCTGTGCTCTATTCACTGCTCCATTCTCATTATAGGAAGCCAGCTTCCATAGCATAAAAGGACTGGCCAGGTGTGGGGATTTTGGGGTTTCTTTTAAGCATTATTTTCTCTGCCTACTGTGTATCCAGACTACTGATGTAATATAGCAAACATTTATTTTTGTGTGAGACAGATAAATGATAAAAGCACAAAGTTTCTTAAGGAGCAATGTTGTAGGGACTTCACTGACGACAAAGCACAGAACCATCTGTCAGACATGGTACCAGAATGCATAGGTCGTGTATATCTGGCATTAGCTTTCTATTCTTTTTGACTACCTATCAACACACCACCATATAGTAAGAAAGATATCCAAATTCCTCTTGCTGTAAGACATTAAGTGCAAAAGCAGTCAGGCAATTTGATGATATAGTCTCCATGAGCTGCGATTACTATCTAGAACTACAATCCAGTCAAATTCTACAGACAATTGAATTTTTTATTATACGAACACAATATTCCTAAAGATGTTAATCATACGTCATCACAGTTACTCATTTTGTACCAGTAACATATGTCCTCTTATTTCCTTTCTTTGATGGACCTATATCAGTTTTATCCCTAATACATGACACCTTGTATTTCAGTATTTCACTTCTTATTCTGATGGCCAGAATAAATCACCTAGAGCTAACTATTTTACTGATATTTGAGATGCAATTTCAAAGTCTATTAAGTATTTCAGAATAATAGTTTGATAAGCCTGAGCAGAAAGTTCAGACAGGAAAGACTTACATCCAGTGGGATTCTGAGGGTATGCGGAGTGGTATGTGGGTACTGGTTAAATTTCCAACTTTCCAGTACCCCACACTCAGACAATACACATTTCTAAACACTACAATCCAACACAAATCCCTAAGTATAGTAATGGGCATATATTGGCTAATAATGTGATCTGCATATTCCTCAATCTTGCCATAATTTCCTATTTACAATTACAGATCTTGTTGCAAATCAGGGCCCTCAGAAGCTGGGGCAATGGTGGTAGAAGTTGTTCTTTAAGTTTTTTTAAATCACAAGAACTGTGAAAAGACTACAATTGAAGCCATAGTTTGGGTATACATAATGACTCAGACAACTGTTTTTTATTTTCATTTTTGTTTTCACTGACTGAGAATGTAAATTGAACTTTAGTGCTATTGTGCTTTGTTCTCTCTGTGAAAAAATGTGTTCTGCATTAAATTGCATGGATAAACTCAAACAGCTCCAAATATCACCCTTCAGCTTTTGTATAACACAAGAGCCAAGAAAAGATAGAGAATGTGCTTTTATGACCAACAGATGGTGTAATTGGTATCATAGATGTTTTTATGTCAGAGGGTCGTAGGTTCAGTCTCCATCTGGAGCCTTCTCAGATCTGATGTGTAGCTCAATGATTAAAGAAGCTATATTGGGTCAAAGACACAACCACCTGCCTGAGGGTAAAAGAATTGCTTTCTTGATCTAGCTGTACAGTTGCCTCCCATACTACTCTTCAAGCCAACCACTGCAGCAGTTAATAACAACAGGACTGCACAAAATATTGATCACCAATATGCTCCTATCCTTCAAGTTTCTCAGGATCGTTGACAAATCTCATAAAAGTAAGTCTTTTTTTGCTTACATGAGTGAAAAGCTATTCTAACTCAGGACAATAAATAATTGCAAAAGACCCACAGAAAAGAAAACAAGTAGTCTGGATAAGCATTGCACAGTTGGTCAAGAGGGCTCACACCTCCCAGTCAGAATTAGACACAGTTGTACTCTGATAGTAAAATGCAACATCAATGCTCAGCACATTTAGTCTTAGTTACGTTTTGTGGATTAGGATCAGAATACTAAAAAATGCTTTAATCCTACAGTATTAGGTTTGTCTGTGGTCTACCTGGCAAAAGGGTGTACACACAGATCAAACGTAATTTATGCACACAATGAGACCATCATTTTACTTCTCTTATGGGGTGAGTATCAGCAGTAATAAATGCACAAAACTAGTGAAACTGCTTCACTGGAAAACAATACTGTCACTTCCATGAAGCAGGGATTCTGCATACTCAGAATTATTATTACACAGTGCACCAAACTTGCCTGGCATACCTCAGGATTTAACTGCTCTCTGTAGAACTGGTGCCAACCTGGAAACAAGCAAAATATTTCTCTCCAATTAAAAACCACCTTGCAAATAACTAGTTTCACGAAGTTCTGCCACAAAGAATCCTATGACTCTTCACAAACTCTGGACAGCAGTACCCCTGTGCTAGACAGAAACCCATCCAGGATCTAAACTTTAAAGATAATGACACAAGCATGAGTAAAATGATTCCATTTATCACATTTCATGTGCTTACATGTAAAAGAACAGCGAAGTTAAACTCTTTCAGAATGTAAAAATATTCCCTTATATTTTGTGTTAAGGATTCTCTCATACTAATGATAAACTTGGTCCATATTAGTACTTTAAAATAAGCTTTAACACAAATTAAAAACTAATATTAAATAGACATGTATATTTTCAAAATTTAAACACATTACCTATTATTTTAACTGATTATAAATACAAAGAAAATAACATGTGATCTCATTACAAGCTTTAAAGTTTCTCTTCCTTTATATGACTGAACTGACAGCCTGCTAGATCACTGTAATCACTTAATAAAGACTTATCTGGCAAACCTACATCCCTGAGGTCGAGCTTCAATATCACAAATTTCAGCTGCTGATAATGTGCAAGATTATGCGTTTCTTTTTGCAGATCCCTAAACAAAATACATATACATGTGTCTTCAAAAAAGCAGTTACAGGTGAAGATTAACAGCATTTGCTTCAATGCTAAACATCTATTTGCATGGGGTGTCATTCACATGATACATCTTTGCTGGTATAAGAAAAACTGGAGATGCAGTAAGAGGGGGAAAAAAGGTGTATTTTCTCTCTCATATCACAAAAATATGCATTTCTACTTATTTTTACTTACCATAAGCAGTGAAATATTTTCCTTTAACACAAAAAACATATTCTTTCTGCTGCAGAGTATTCTTCCTAATAGGCTATGCTATGGGAAGGATAACAACCGCCACTTCAAAGTAATAATATGTATTTCCATTCCAGTCACCTCTATGTAGCTGAGACATTTCAAGTAGAGGCAGGATTTATAAAAATGAGTAAATTTAACTGACCAAAATATCTATACTTGCTACAGAGCATGTTGCTTAGACATTTGAGTGTGGACAAGTGGGAAACATCATCAACATAATCGTTCAGCAGCTGAAAAACAAGCTTGTTAATTTAAATACTTCTATATGAATTCATGTAGCCTGTCCATAATGGGTACATTATGTCCTCTTCTTCCACTTATCTCCTCAAATCCATCAATACTACCTTCAAGACATGATAGACAAATACACAACATTGTGTACTAGCAGTCAAAGATTCTTCTGAAACTACTCTTGTTCACTGAAAGTAATGGGGTGTGCCAGTCAGTCCATCCCGTCAGTCACCAAGTAAGATACTCAAACATTAAACAGCTTGGGCATTGTGCAAGTTTCATGCTGCTCAAGAACAGTTCCACAGTAAACTACACCAAAGGCAAATGCTTTGCTGCCATTTTATCACCCATTAAAACAAAAAATCCTTCATCCATCAGTTAGGTCACTAAATATTTCTTCTGTCCTGCTGTCTGCACAAAGAATCTCTTTGGCTAAAGCTGAACTTCTAGTTTTTTTTCCATTTTAAAGCTTGAAGTGGCCAAAACTTGTTCAAAAACCGCTGCCATTTGATATACCTTTATATCTGGTCAAAACTGTTAGGAGGTTAAGGAGAGGGTTTTTGTCTAGCTGTTTTTGACAGCTTTTGTGGGATTATGCCAGGCTGATGACTGGTCACTACTGGAGTTCCTCAAGGTTCGACCTTAGGCCCAGCTCTCTTCAGTATCTCCATGAAGGACTGCATTCAGGACGCAAGGACACACTAAGTGTGCCAGTCGGAGGAGCTGTCAACTGCCTCAAAGGCAGAGAGGCCCAGCAGAGACCTTGACAAATCAAAGGACTAGGCAATCAGCAACTGTATGGCATTTAACAAGGAAAGGTGCTAGATTCTGCTCCAGGGACAGGTCAACCCTGGATGTACAAACTGGGGAACAAGATGCTAGAAAATAGTGCCACAGAAAGGGACATGGGGGTCCTTGCTGAGGGCAAGTTGAATATAAGTCAGCAGTGCCCTGGCAGCCAGGAGGGCCAGCCATATCCTGTGGGGCATCAGGCACAGCATCACCAGCCGGGCAAGGGAGGGGATTGTCCTGCTCTGCTCTGCTCTGCCTGGCCTCACCTTGAGTGCTGGGGACAGCTTTGGGTGTCACAACATAAAAAGAAGTAACGGAGAAGGTGAAGAAAGCAGAAGCCATACAGAGAAGCTGAAGTCACTTGCTCTGTTCAGCCTGGACGACACTGAGGAGAGATTTCACTGCAGTCTACAACTCCCTTGTAAGTGGAAGAGCAGAGGCAGGCACTGATCCCTTCCCTGTAGTGACCAGTGACAGGACAGAAGGGAATGGCCTGAAGTTGTGTCAGGGGAAGTTTAGGCTGGGTATTAGGAAAAGGTTCTTCCCTGAGAGGGTGGCTGGGGAACAGCCTCTCCAGGGAAGCGGTCATAGTACCAGCCTGACAAGAGTTCAAAAAGTATTTGTGCAATGCTCTCAGGCATATGGTGTGACTCTTGGGGTTGTCCCATGCAGGGCAAGGAGTTTGACTTAGATGATGTTTGTTGGTCTTGTCCGGCTCAGAATATCCTGCGATTCTGTGATCTCTTTTATTAGCCCAGCATAAAAAATGTATTTATAGAGAGATATATGAATACTTAATAAATTCTCCTTGATATCATACACCAAATTCTTCCCTCAGGTTGCAAAACATACATGTAACTTCACTCATTTGCTAGTTTCTTTGTGATGCAGTTGCATCTAATTTTGCTGTGAGGTAAGACATTATTTTTTCCTGCAAACAGTTTCTGATTATGCAACAATTTGCAGTACCAGCTCACCATTCTCCAATGTACATTGTTACTATCTAGACTTTGAAGGGACCAACCATGGCTGAGCAAGAATTCTGGAGACAGAACTGTTAACTTGTAACAATTGACTAGTCTCATTGCTAAAGATAACAAGGATCCTGCTACTTCCTTCACTGCAGCTCTACTGCAGCACCTTGCAGTCAACTTACCACTCTTAACCAGCATCTAATAAATACTTGTGTTTTGTGTTCAAATTGAAGGCTCCTCAAATACTACTGAATTCCACCTTTGTATAAAACACCATCTTCCACCATTTTCACTTCATAGTATTCAAAAAATGTTTCCATTTTTGACCTGTAACTCCAGCATATCTGACAATGCAGCTGTGGTATTTTACCCACACTTAAACTCTGTGGTTTCAAATTGGAAAAAATATTAAAATGGAAAAGCTGACGTTCTGTACCTAGACATGATCATTGACACCTTGAGCATTTGTTTCCACAGACCTCCGCTTACACTTAGCATTCACCAGCACTACGCACCATGGAAACTGGTCATTATATTTTCATTGGCATCATCAAATAAATCAAATTAATTTGTACCATCATATTAAAGCAAACACTCATTACTTGTGTAATTTTCAAGCATCTAGAAATGCATTTACTGCTGGTGTTTATCCTGAGAAATGAAGGAAAAAAAAGCAGGGAGATGACAGAAAAATAAAATTACAGGAAATAGCAAAAGCTTCAAGAAACAAGCAACCTATTCAAAAGTTCTAATATTTTAAAATCCTTAAACATTTTTAAATTCTTATTTTCAAAACAATCAAGCAATCAAGG
>VXBB01015257.1:218558-233665 GCA_013399915.1 Illadopsis cleaveri
TCACTCTGCACATCTTTTTCTCTTTTAAATTGTTGGCTTCCCACTGGCTTTTACTCACAGTTTACAGAGAAAACGTAAATGTCAGTGTAATAGGGATATTCTTTCATATTGGGATGAAGGTTTTATTACATTGCACAGATAATGATTTGGCTACTTCAAAATGTTAAGCAACAATCACAGAAGTGCCCCAACACGACTTTAGATGTTCTATCTGAATGTACACAGATGAAAAGTTTTGAAAACCAGCAAAGAAACAGTCTCTATGAACTGGAGGCAACATAGACTATGCTCACTTAATGTAGAGTATTTAACAATATATGGTCAACCATGCTACAAAATCCAATCGTGTAAGTAAAAATCTGAATCAAACATGATTAACTTTATATTTAACAAATATGTTTCTCAAAAATAGTCCAGTAATCCTTGTAGTAGCAACCAAAAAGGCACCTAAGTACAAAACAACTCAACACATACTAGGCAGAATACAAAATATTTAGACAGGCATTCTTAAAGCAAAATCGTGAAATAAAAAGCTGTTCTTTTCGTTTTATAAAAAAGGTACATAGTTTCTCACCAGTTTCCTGATTGAAGTAAAGTGTCCGTATATGTAATGTCCATCTCTGCTTACTTAAAATCCTAACAGCACAACCTCCAAATATTACTTTCAAGTTACTTGGGAATTTTATGTGCACAGATTGAGTTGTGTTTCAGTAGTATTTGTACCATCTAAACTCTTAGTAGCTACCTGTGTGTCTTCCCTTCTAAGGTATAGATGTTTACAGATAAAACTAAGCACACATCTTTTTTTGTGCTTAAAAGTAGTTTGACTAAGCTAGAATTTAGTTGCTGTTTCAAAACCTTGGTTCATTTTCCATGTTGCTTATTATTTCTCTTCAAGACTGGTACAAAGCTCCATTATCTGAACAGACTACCCTGGAATTACATCAGTTCCACAATTCAGAGATTTGAATTTAGATACTTTAAAGTTACTAATATGAAAAACCTCACCCGTAATATCAAATATGCATATAATTACATATGGAATGCAAAAAGCAAATAGTATTTGACATGAATTTACTGTCTGGCCAGGCTTTCTTAAAACCTGGCTGGCAAAAATGGTTAGAGAAAGATATATTAAAAAAAAGAATCTAAGGTCCCTCCACCTATAATCCAATAATAAACAACATAATATAGCACAAAATTATATCTTAACGTGTTATCCTTTTGGCAGCATTAGGAACAGTTTGCAAGATGGGGAGGGATAATTCCTTGAAATTTATTTGAAGTTCCCATGTCCTGAGAAAATGGAGAGAAAACAACACATTTCACATGGTTTGCAGTGAAACTGAATGTTTATACCTATTTCTGACAATGTTTAAGGATTTGAGGAAATAAATTTGAAACTTTTTATACAACCTTATGAGAGAATCATGAATGCAATAGTGATATCCCCATTTTAAGTAATGCTAGTAAATGGTAGAGTTTGAATTGGAACAACACACTGCCATTCACCAACTCAAAAATTCAGCATTCTTCCCCTCACTGCATTTGTAGCACTCTAGAACAATTTTGTTAATCAGGTTTCAATGTGGAAGGATCTGGAAGTCACTATACAGTGTAAAACACTTATCCTGATAATGTGGGAAAGAGGAATCCAAAAACAGCAGTCTAATTCAACACAGACTGTGCAGCTTCCTTAAGAAGTGATGCAGCTTTGTCCAGCTCTTGTTCCGTTTGTTCCACTGTTACCACTACTCGAATACTAGAAAAAGAAAAACAGAACATACACAGTAAACTTTACTTCTAGCCTTCAGCTTTGGAATTGTTTCGTACTAATTTCAACACATTAAGATCACTATCACTAGGGACATTATTAGAAATTCAAATTCAACCAGAAACAAGACAAATTACTAAACAGATGTGGTCAAACTACTTTTTGCCCTTGCTCTGCCACCCCACCATAAACACTGCTGAAATATGTTACCTTTTTTACCTATAGAGATGCAGTTCATGGAAATGTGCCTGCTAACAGGCTACATGCTGATCCCCAAGATACAGGTAGTTTTGACACAGTTATTTCATGGTACTAGCAACCTGGAACAGTCACTGAAAATATACCTCAAAAATGGAGCCCTGCTCCTATTTTTCCAAGAACCAACTATTCAATCCAGCCTACTGAACAAATTGTATTTGTTGACAAATTTCTATCATTATATGGAAAAGAGATGGAGAGCCATAGCCAAAAAAAAATCAAGTAATATATTAACTTTCTGCTAACCTGGGTGGAGGAAGACACTTTTCTTCTTTCTCCAGATAGCGAGCTTGTGTTAACGCAATACCACTACTCAGGCACTACAAATAAAGAAAATACAGCAGTTAACCTGGGAATTTCTGATTGCATACCCTTTTGATCACCACATACATACAACTTTTATTAACCTGGTGTCAAAATAAATGCAAGTTTTCTTCCAAATGGAGGCTGCAAAGGGTGTGCAAAATCATCTCTAATTTCAATACAGCTTTAACACATAAAACAGCTTAGGGTGCAGTGTCTTTAGTTTTCACCTCCATGTAATCAGGCAAACCAACCATATTTATCAGGCAATTAAATCATATTTAAGCATATTTTTAAGGAAATTAACTTCAGAATTTCTTTTTGTTGCATAGTCTTGCTTACCTGCCACCTGATATATAAAGCTTTCCATCAACCCTCACATCTTCATGTGGGACAAAAAGAACCAATGCATATTGAAGAAGGGAAAAATACTACACATAGAATATGAAATTGTTCACACATAAAAAAAGCAAATTCACAGACTCAAAGAAGCAAGGGTTGACCTTAAACGGTTAAAATGCACCTCCAGAATATTCTCCTTATTAACCTTGTAAAAGTTGTTTAAGTAATAGTTTTATATGCAGATTTGAGCATTAAAATAGATAACAGAAAATAACTATTTCCTGAAGTAAATAGTCTAATGTATATTTTTTTAATCCAGAGCTACAGACCTAACTATAGGCAGCAAGAAATGGTTAGAAGATGATCTTTAGTAGAGAGCATAATCAGCAAAGAAACTAACTTTCTTGCAGCATTCCTGCAAGATCTTTCAACAAGTTACCCAACAAGCCTCCCTACCCTTCCTTCATTATTAACATTCAAAGACAATATTTTAATGCCTATGGGCACACTTACATAATCCACAACTCTTTTGAGTAACTTCACATCATTTTCTCGAGATCCACAGCTTTCCTCCAAGTGTAAGTGCAATGCTGGAGAAAAAGATTCTCCCACTACTTTTAAACCTGAAATCCTAAAACAAATAAAAAACCTTTGATGTATACATCCTACTTGAAGACATGTGTTGAAATTCTAGATAACAAGTGGTGAGTGAGAAAAGATGGATATTTCACTTTACTGATACTAATGCAGACAAAACATATGTGCATTTCAGCTGGCATTACATAAAGATAACTAAGTTATCAAGCGTCTTTTCTAAGGAGTTTCAGTAAGTTTGTACGACAGTAGTTACTCATCCTTTTGCAAAAAGGATTTATAGTTCAGAAATTTTTAAAGAATCCTTATCAAGATGTAAGAGAAATGTCTGTGTTAGGCCTGTAAGTTGCTGATAAAAACCCAGCTAGCTAGGTCAAGTCACCTTTTTATCACTTAAGGGATAAGAAAGAACAACAGTTTTGTTGGGGGGTTTCACAAGACTTGGCAGGATTTATGATTTTATATTATTTCCTGTAGAAACTCTTTACAGCATCATCTGTCACTTAGTCAGAAGCTCCTCTAAAATTAGTTATTTGACTATAATTGTTCCCTCATCTGTACATAGAAACAGTTGTTAACTGGCTTTAACTGGCTAAAATTTGACAGAATGACTGACATCTGATTGTCATTGTCCTAACACATCACACACATTTAAGACTGAAGTTATTCCCATCCAAAAAGCTGTATTCAATATCCAAGCAAGACCTCTGGTCCCCAAAATTAACAGGTCACATAAATGCATATCAATTATCAGGTGTAATTTTTACTTCTAGACTTTGATAAGCTTGCCTAATACTCATTTTAAGAATATCAGGCTCATACTGAAACTATATCAATCATGCATGAGAGATTTGCATCAGTGTTTTTAAAAGTTATTAATTTTTTGTATAATGCAACACAAAATTGAGGGAGAAGAACTGTAAAATACAACTGCACAATTACTGCACATTAAATGGCTTTTGAATATCACAGCAATTTCTGTATCTTTTTAGTATCAAAACCTGACAGACAAAAATGCAGTTAGTCAGTACTGCTATCTTTTAAAACAGCATAGTGTTAGGAAATTTTAAACCTCATTTTTCAGATAAATTCTAGCAATTTTCTCCGTGCCTCCAGAACAACGGGTACTTTATTACTATTTTAACATTCAAGTCAAATACATAAGAATATTGTATTCAAGGTGATTGAAAGGTGCGTTGAGTTCTCAGAAAGAGTATCTGCTAAGCTTCATACCAAATGTTTTTATTTAGACAATTTTCAAGATGCTTATCAACACTTTGTGTCATTGAGAGCTATCACACTCTTCTAAAGATTTTAATATGTAAGATGTTGCAGACTTCCTCAATAGCATTAGGATATAATCTCATTTCAAAACCAGTAAAGGATTTTAAAAACTTGAACTCTTTTTAGTAGTATAACAGAGACAGTTGGGAAAGAATAAGTTTTCTCCTTTAACACATACATAATTGAGTGTACATATCCCAGTCTAAGCAACTGTAAAACCAGAAACAGAATTGGGGAAGAAGTGTTCTTTTAAAGTTGGCATTATAAAGGCATAGCCAAATAAAAGCCAAAAAGCCCCAAACCCCACACTTACCCCTGTAAAGCTTTGTGAATCCGCTCACATTTAGTCCGGAGAGTCTGAAAAATGTCTACACATAAAAAACAACACCAAAACAAAACAACACAAAAAAACCCAAAACAGAAAAAGAAAAGGCTTAGATTTTCTGCTTCTACTTTATATTTCTCTAAGATTTCAAATATAGCATTTGGAATCAAACTAATATATGTGTATCCATGGAACTAATAAATCTCTTTACTACTCTTCTTAATGTTCCTGATTCCTGTTTCTGCCAGGAAATGACAAGCTTTTAAGTCTTGACAAATGCACTATTTCCCTTTATCTCATTACTCCAGCTGGATATGGAGCTGCTGCCGTTCATGACCATATGGAAGGGATGACATAACCACTTTCTAATGGGAGTGAAATGGCAGGTCCAATTTATAAATATCCATAAATATCTATTGCCATGTAGACTCTGCTCATTGATCCTTTCCCCAGTTCACTGCAGATTCTTAAAGGGAAAACTGACTTCTGGATCTGCAAACCGTGGCTCCTTTCCTTGGTGAAGGCTAATCCTCCACTACACCTAACAGTCCTGAAACTTACTCTTAATTTTTTCTTGATTTTTCTTCATCTTACTTTTTCACTTCAGATAACTGGGCATGGGCTACCCAGTAATTTTTATTTATTTGCCACAAATTAAATACTGCATCTTTCCAGATGTCCTCCAATCTGTTGATGTAAGTGAAGGTTAAAACCAAATTTACACAATTTNCCCTACTATGGCAAGAAAGCCAAAATACCTCCATGCAGCAGTATGCAGTAATTACTGCAGAAATTTAATATTCTCCCATAAAAAAAAAAAAAAAAAAAAAAAAAAAAAATTCTTTCCCCGGTGTTTTAGCGGCTGGGATTTCACTCTGCTGTGGCCTTGGCTCAATGCCCAGTCAAGAAAAAGATTTTTTCAAGGCCAGGTTGGATGGAGCTCCTGGTCTAGGTGCCCCTGCCATTGGGAAGGGTATCGGAAATAGATGATCTTTAAGGGCTTTTCTAGCTGACTCCTAGAGCAGAAACATCTGTCTGCCAGCTTTTAACAAATGCCCTGTATCTGGTCCTGGAAATTGCAGGCAGTTTGCTCCCTGATCATTCCTAAGATTCTTACCTGAATGCTCAACTAGAGAAGGAAAAGAACCCCTAATTATATAGTGCAAGTAGAAAGGAGAGGGTTGCTCTGTCCTGAGGAAATACATTACCATTTGTTTCTATTTAACTTTCTCTTCCTTAATTTGTGCTGAAGGAATATGATTTTAAGTAAGAGGCATATCACAGATCAAATATCTTATTTGCTTTTTAAAAACCATCTGTGTCCCTCTCAGCCTCAAATAACTTGCTTATTTTCAGCTGGAAGACCGACAGGGATGGAAACACTGAAGAAGAAAGGCAGAGTGGGAAATACCATGAAAAAAAAACGCATGTAAAATTAACTAGCAAAAAATAAAGAGCACATCAGAGTAAAAAGGTGAGGAATCAAAGTAGGGAGAAGCCCTAGTTATTAGTTTAGGGTGAAGAAAGACTGAAGGATAACATTTTCCTGAATTAAGTACCTGGATTATCTTCCATAATATTCAGAGCCTCAATAGCAGCAGCAGCTAACAAAGGAGGTAGGGAGGCAGAAAAGCAATAGCCTTGACCAGACAATCGCTATGGGAGAAAAGGCAAAAAAAAATCTATAGTAATGTAGACAATGTTTTAAAAGTCAATTCATGTATATATTAAAACCTCTCCCCCACACCTACAGGTTAATCTAAGGATTTAAAAGTAGGTCTCTGATTCATCTACAATCTTTCACAGGAGCCAGACAGTTTCTGTGTAGAATCAAATACTGCAAAATCAACTATATCATATTTACAAATTGATATTAATAATTAATTCTCACATATAAGTAACTAATAGTGTCAGACTATTTAAAAAGAGATCTGTCTTACCTGATGGTCAATAATAAAAGATCTTCCACAGCAAAATCCACCAATAGAAGCCAGTGAATTTTCCATGTTTGCACTAATAAGATCTATATCATCAATCTGTCAGTTAAAATAACAAATTATTAAAAGATGCTTTGGACTGCATCAAGACTCTAAGTTATTAAAGATACATCTTGTTTCATATTACCATGAATACTACAGAAGATTCACCAAACTATGACATAATAAAATGAAAGTACAACTGAAATAATAATTTTAAGCAATACAGAAAGGACCTTTGAGAAATTGAGATTTATGGATCTGTAAATAAATTGCATATGATCTCTCTCTTCCAGGCATTGCAATGTGAAGAACACAAACAGATAAAAAAAATTATTTAGATGCTGGTGACAATTCCACAATGCACTCAGTGTAGCAGTGCCCTTTAAGAGTGTAAGTAGCCCCACTGTAGTCAGTAGGAGGTAGAATGTGATTAAAATTAAGCATAAACCTAATTAAAATAGTCTGAACATTCAAGACATAATTGTCTTATTTCACTTGTTAATTGCAAATATTTTCTTTTGCCAGGCTCTGAAAGATTTTGTCTCTAAATTAATTCAACATAAAAGTCAATTAATTGAAAGGGAATTTAACATAGAAGTCAGCCAATCAGATAGCAGTTGGAATATATCATAGTAACACTGTGTCCTCTTCTAAATTAATTTTCACTTTTCTGTGTTTGGTATTAAGCGAAAAAAACAGGACAAAGGGGAAGACCGAATGAATTCTCTGAATTTGTTATTTCATTTCCAAGCTGAATTCAGACATTGCCAGAATACAGTGAGAGATGCTCCACACTGGAATACTAGCCAACAAAAAGCACTCCTTCCTTCTCCTCAGCCCAGGGGACTGTGGTAGTAAGCAGCTGCAAGGATACCATTTTAGATTTCCCAAGTACTCTTCAGATGCATAAACACCATGAAACGTAGACCCTTGGAAAAATAGTTTGGCTTAATCTGCTGGTAAAGTACTACAATAATACCTTTGAAAGAACCATCAAAAGTTTTATCTTATTTTTCCGCACTGGAGTAAAAGGCCATAAAGCAAAATAGGATGGCTATATACTGCAAAGATTTTTCTTATTTACTGCAAGACCTCAAATATTTTTGTGTCAGACTGACACTTTTAAGTGTATGTAGCCGCAAAAGACAGCATTCGTTATCACACTGAGTGTCCAAAAAAAGGACAACATTATGCATTGTAAAAATTCTTCTGTTATCTCTTTGTCACTAAAGATAAGTACAACTATTTCTAGTAAGCACATGAAAGACTGCCAAGACCTGAAAGCTCTAGGACTAAGAAAATACTATATTTAGAAATACATATATATTTTAAAAATCCCTATATTTAAATGTCTACTGTACACTACAAAAGTATCTGTTAATGCCACAGGTATCAGGAAACAACTGCACAACTTGCTTCTGCACAAATCTCTCATTCACGACAAAAAAGTACATACATTTATTCCAAAGTGTTCAGTAATTCCTCTTCCGTGCTCTCCAAGGACTCCAAAGGAAAGACTCTCCTCCAAAAATATTCTAACTTTGTATTTATACTTCAATTTTATCTAAAACAAAGAAAATTTTATAAAATACAAGTCAGAATTTGGTGACAAAATGCATGGGGGAGATAACGTAAAGAAAGACAAGGACAGCATTCTGAATACTGCATAAAAGTGAGTTCTAGAGTTCTGTTCTGTCATCAACACGTTTTAAAAACCTTCAGAATTATTCCACCATGTAATACTGAAAAAGTATCATAAAAGTTCATATATAAAAAACCCCCTTTTTTAAATAGATTCTCAAGCACTTTCAAGACAATGTTTTTTCACATGATTTCTTCCATCATCTACAAGAACAGGGCCTGCATAAAAAGCTGTTTTATGCTGAGTAGCAAATATTTTCCTTGGAGTCACTATTTCTGACATTTCTGCGAAGGTTTCTTTGAAACTTTTTTTTCTTTTTTTTTAGATATAACATAGGTTAACTATCTAGTATCATACCACACAGCTGAATACTTTACAGTATATTTTACAGGATAAAAATTAGGACCACAGCTAGGCATTATTTCTAAGTCTCAATAGCTTCAGAATCCTAATCAGAAGTTTCAAAACAAGGTTAAGGTTTGGAATCACCATGTCATGAACATATGAGAAAGCAGGAAAGTAAACAAGAAAAACTGCACTCAGAGCTTTTCTGTGTAGGCTTATTTACACAATACTATTATTTCATTAGCCACATGCTTTCACATGCAGTTCAAAAGGCAATCTAAAACCACTTACCAGCTCTGGAAGAGGGCAAATGTCTCCTGTGTTCATATACAATCCTTCCACTACAATAAACCTTCGAGTTACACGGGCCTTGCGAGGATTCTTCAGAGAAAGACATGGTTTTAGTCTATATCAATTGTCACTAAATAAACAAAGCTCTAAGTATTTTTTTGATAGGGAAGATTTTTCTAAAGGGAATAGACTCTTTTTCAAATAAGCTGTTACTTAAGTTTAAACTTACTATTTTTCATCTGTAACAAAAGTTGAGATGCCTCACTGGAGTACTTTTGTGTTTCATTTTATTTATTTTGTAATAATTTCAAAGATTTTGTCTTCTACACATGATTTAAGAGGCCGTGTTTTGCAACAAATCATAACCAATCCATTTGAACTTCCTGAATAAAAGACAACCAATGTACCTACAGAACAAGTACTACAAATCTTGGTCTCTATTGTACTCATCATTAGTCTAAGCATTTAGAAGACTTTTCAACAAGTGTTTTGAGCACCAAGATTCACAATGCAGCACAAACTTCTTACAAGTAGTGCCTTTGTAAAACACAATGCAAAAGTATTCATAACACTCATGTTACAAAGTCCCAGTCTGATCTCTGGATACCATACAGATCATTAAAAATCTTTCACTTGTTTCTGATAAATTTCAATTAGTATTATTTCAGTTTTGCCACTTTAAAATGTCATTCCTCTGTTATTTATTTTGAACCTTATTGGTGCTTTCTGAACAAGGGTATTTAGTCACACTTCTTTCATTTTTCAGATTTAGAAACTGCTACTTAACTTTTCTATGTGGTAGGTACCAAACTAGTCACAGTAGGCTCTACAGGCTTTACCAACTCTAATGACATGACCTACCCTTTTCTAGTCAGTATGTCTTAGTTATACACACATGGTCTGTATTAAGCTTTTGCCCACCAATTTTATGTTCACATTCAGCTAATTACAGTAAGAAACTTTAACCATGTAGCTAATTCAAAGCACTCTGCTCCAACAAACCAAATGTGTTACACAAATTAGCCTGAAAACGACATCTAAAAACTCATGTAAAGATTATCTGACAAAATGTATCATTCACAAAGATACGTTAACCAATATGTTATCTATATATCTGCTACTAATCAGATCCATTACTGATTTACACTGCTGTTAAGCTGGTTGACAGTTTATCCACTTCACTTTTTTAAGTCTCATCACAAAATCAGCTTTCTTTCAATTGTCTGTAACTTGCCACCATTCTGTGAACAAACCATACAATCATGATAGCTACCCAGCTAATTCTTTTAAAACTCATTGAATCGAGTTATCTGTACTTTCTGATCCTGATCTTAGTAACTGCCTTTGGACATCCTTTTGCATCACTGTCAGAATAAGAAGCAAGCCATCAGACTGACTCAAATTTTTCAAGAGAGAGAACATCTTAAGAGCATTTGCATGATAGGGGAAGACTGAAAAAAATCAACCATATTGATTCTAGAAAGGACTAGCCATTTTTGTGCTGATTTTATAGTGTGGCATTGAAAGTGATAGTTAACTTGCATGATGTATTAGGTAAATACAGTTATATAAATTTCTCAGAGATCAAAAAAAAAGGGTCTGTAATAGTTTTTAAAGAAAAGAAAAACATTATCTCACGTCAGTCAGCTGCCTGTAAAGATATTCCCCTGCTACTAATGCCTGTGAGCTCAGTTCTAAGGGTTAAGAAGACAAATGCAAATAAATACTTCTTTTTTTAAAAAAATATCTTAATTAAATAAGCAACATTAACTGCTCAATAGAGAGTTATGAAAACCAAGTAACTGCCTTTAAGCACTACATCCATTCAATTACAGGACTCAGTAAAAAAATGTGGGGGAAGTGGCACAAAAGACTACAAATATTTCTTCAAAGGAATAGTACCTTTTGATCTTCAGTCTCTTGTTCTTTCAACAGTCGCTCAAGGTCAGCCATATCATTATGCTTAAATAACTTGATGTTACTACGAGATGCTTGTAAACCCTTCTGAATAGCAAAGCAGGCAGCTTCATCTCTGTAAATATAGCAAACCGTGCTAAGTTTAACTGTTAAACACAGTGCAATTATTCAAAGAAAGCTGGCTATTAGGTCTTGTCTTTCTTTTGAGCAGATATTTGTACTTAGGTGTAGACAAAACTAGTTGTTTTAAAGCACTGTATGTTTTATTTACATTTTGAAAACTCATTTCAAAGCTTCTCAATTTTATATGTATTACAGACACTAAAAACAAGCAAGCAGGTTTTTGTCTTTTTTTTTCGATCTACACTCATCCTCTTGTTTGTATGTGACAGCATTTTGATCACAGTATTCCATGGACCAGGTAGAATGCCACAGTAATCATCCCAGAAATCTCTCACTTCATTTGCTCTGGGTCTTAGAAGAAAAACGCAAAGATATGCCTGTAACATTTACTGCAGTCTTCCAAATACTCAAACTCTCCATTTTAATATCCTTTGAGAAATAATATCTCCATGTCCAAAGAACTATCCTCCATTTCTAAGGGCTGGAACAGCAAATTTCCAACTATGATGGGGTACGCCATTTCACAGCTGCTTAGGTCAACTGATCTTGTGAAAGTAGCAACTAAAGCAAACCTGCATATGCTAAATGCAGTAATTTCAAACAAGCTGCCTTCAAATACAGTGAGATCTTTTGCCAATGAGAAGCTAAAACAGTATGAGATAACTAAATCCAGGGTACACTGGCATCCTTGAGTAGTGTGTGCACAATCCTGGTCATTTGTCTCAAAAATGTTGATCCAGAAGATAATCAAAGACAATCAAAAAAATTAAAATTAAATTATGAAAGGACTTCTGTAAAGAGGTCAAATAGGCTGCAAGCCTTACACTTAGAAATGAGAGCACCAAAGAGAGATTTTGGCAGACATATATCAAAAGTACCACTGTGTTGTAATTTACCCACAGCAGGCAGCTGAGCCCCACATTGACACTCAGTCCATACTCCCAGGGCAAAATCTCTATCTAAAAATCAGATGCATCAATAGAAACTGGTAGGTATTATATTTGGAATAGGTACTTTTCATATTCATATAATAAAATATTTTTCATAAAATGTTCAAGTTAACCATTTGCATGTGATAGAAACACTGAAGATATTAAAGATCTAAGGTACTGAAAGAATTAGAAAACAAGAAAAGTCCATCAACTCTCACTAAATCCAAGCCCTCTTTTTTGGCTCAGTAAATTGAGTATTGTTACATTGTTTCTCCCAGTTCCTGAATCTTCCCTTGACAAATCATACCTGGCTATTCTTAGGTACCAGATACTGGGCCTGCCAAATCATTTGATTCTGCATAGCTATTCTTCTGTTACTTTAATATGCACCAATACTTATCCAACGAATCCATCGCAAATAGGCATGAGGGGAACAACTCTCCTCAACGAAAGGTGAAAAGCCAGCAGTAGACAGGAGAAAAGCAAGTATAACTGTATCATTTAAGAAGAAAATTAGTTAGAAGCACATTTGTATTTGAATGCACAAGTTATTTTGCTTATTTTGCAGCTGAGTGCCCACCTCTGAGCTTTTACGATGGAAGTGTAACTGATTTGTAATATTTGGCAAAGAAAAAATATTTGAATTTTGTACTACATAATACTTGATCAAAACCAGCAATATTTTTAAATGTTCAACAATGTATTATTTATATTCAACTATATATTTATGTTCAACTTATATAATTTAGCAATCCTTAAATTAGGAAGAAAACAATTAGAAAACAATACTTACACAAACACAATGTCCCCTCTCTTTGAATATGCAGGGATAGCACTGGCAATTGTTGCAAATCCATATGAGTATATAATAGCTTCCTCTGTCCTCATGAATTTTGCTAGCCGTTCTTCTAATTCTAAGTGCACATCTATTTGAGAGAAAAATCAAAAATATATTAGATAGCTACCTTGGTTTTGTATCAAAAATTCTATCATTACTTTTAGAAATACTCTAATTGAAGTAAACAAGAACATTTATTTGTAGGAAGAGTATGAAAATAAGTTACTTCCCAAAACCCAGTTGCAACCAATCCAGCTTCACTTAAACTGACAAATAACCTGTTATTAATCACAAGTTTTGACAGATCTGAAAATATTTATGCAACATGTTTCTCTAATGTTCTTACACCAATATTGTTAAAATCTACTTGTGATTAGACCACAAACGATGCTGCGTTCTTGGACTGTGACTACAGAGCAGTTACTACAGTCAGAAAACAAATTATGTAATTTATAGCAATTAATGAGGTCCTGTTGGCAGACCGTCAGTTCTTCCAAGCTGATGCTACCACTACATAAGCACAGTTATCATGATAACAGAACACTGATCTTGTCAGACTACAAGTCACAAACAATCTCCAGAACACACTTTAGCCCACTGAAAAGGTCACACCTCCAAGCCTTCACCCTTAAGATATTCACCCTTAAGATATATTGATTCAATCACACACACAGCATTTCCCAAACCAATTTGGTCAAAGTGACCCATGTCAAAAATCAAAATATTAAAAACTGTAATACCACATGGTGGGTGGATTGTTGCTGCAGAAAGGTAACCACAGTATTAAGTATTCTGCCTAAGCAAAAAACCCCGTATCAGACAAACTGTTATTTTGATTGTCTAACTCTTGCCACTATCTGCTTCTGCTAGCAATACAGATAACTATACCTTTTATCAACTGGAAATAAATAAGATTAAAATGCAAATGGAGATCATTACTGTGCAACTTGAAAGACCACCACTGGCCAAGTGTTACCTTTTTGCAATTACTGGAAGTTCATTGAAACTAAAATCAAATAAAGCAACATCAGTTACATGTACAGTTATATTCTTCCAACAGAATGTAGGACATAGTTATATCAGTGTTGCTCTTTCTGACCAGACAGCAAAAGGAAGGGTGTGTAAAAATCCCAACTTTGCCATACTAAACATATCTAGCATAGTCTTTCCCGAAAAGGACACAGCCATCTGATGTATTTATTAATCAAAGCAAAGGGTATTTATTCAAACAACAGCCTCCCAATCACAGTAAAGAGCAATTCTAGCCATAGCATGCAAAATAGAAATTCTCAACAATCCTTTCCTGATGTTTACCTGGGCATCAAAAAATAGAACAGAAAGAAATTGGTTTTCCCTCTGCTTTTAAATGAAAATAAACAGTTAATCACATGATTTGTAAGTTTTCTTTTGCACCCTATTATTTTGATCCAGTTGCACCATATAAACCAAACGTTCAGGGATATCTAGAATAGCCTTTCCTCTCCAAAGACTTCAGAAGGAAGGATACTGACTGGAATTATCTCATCTACTTTCTGATTGAGAGTGTAAATAGTCCATTTCCACAATCTTTGTGTCTTTCTCTTGTGTCATTGCTACACAGATTTCAGGATGAACAAACAACCTTCAATCAGGTTTCCAAAAAGGTGGGCTCACCTTTGATTTATTGAACTGTTGAAAAGCCCAACAAATATTAGCAATGACATAATTTTAAAAAGCTGACTGGTCACATAGCATTTAAAACATGCAATATAAACAACATTCAGTCCAAAATGTTTCTTTTTGAAGTCCCAACAGAGAATAACAAATTAGGGGAAACAGGAACTGAACTACTATTTTTGAGTGGTCAGCAATTAATACCTAATGAGGAAAAAAATTTTGAGTGACCACTTACACAATTTAAGTGAAAAAGATGACAAGACCATCACTGTCAAAAATCAGAACTTGCATTCTTATCACCAAGCCTTATTCAGAAACAACCACCACTACACTAAGCAATGTCTAAGTAAAAAACAGTGGGCAAAAACAAGTACTGTCAGCAAAGGCAGCTAACGAATATATTCAGATTTGTGCTACAGAAAAATGTTTTGCAAGCCTAAGTAAATTTTGCCCAGGGCAAGAACACATAAGTTCAAAATGACACACACCTGGTATATCATTACA
>VXBB01015257.1:233671-247062 GCA_013399915.1 Illadopsis cleaveri
TTTAACCACGAGGTTGAAAAGTGCTAAGGCAATATTAAGGTTTCTTTGCAATAAAATCCAAATACTGTATGACTTTCCTTTATTACAATGATTTGCTTTAGTCTAGTTACGCCACTTCGATTAGCCTAGCTTAACTGAAAACTACAAACACCACCTGAAGTACATTTGCACAGGGGAAGACAACACTGGAATAGCTTTCTATGCAATTATGAAACGTTAATAAAGCTAATATTGTTAACAACTGTTATGAAATGCCTGTTTAGTGCTACTATATGTTCACATGGAAGTAAAAAACAGAAGAAATGAGAATTATGGAGAAAATACCCACACATATTCAAGTATATGTAAATATACAAATATTTCATGCTCTTTATAGTATAAAGGCACAGATACATATTTCAGGGGTACAACACAAAGTAAAAATGTCTTTAAAGGGACTCACTGAATCTATTAATTACCTTCAAAGTGGCATAGATATGAAGAACTCTCCATTCAAAATAAATTATAACACAATATTTACATTTCAAACAGAGATCTCTAATATTGATATGAAACATCAGCTCCTAAGACGAGATAAATCTGAGCAGAAACAATCAACAACCAACAGTTAAATTCTAAACTGTGTATAGCTCTGTACAGAACATGACCCATTTACTGAATAAAATTTTTCACAGTACATGAAAAATTGTGTGAAAAGTTTAAGGCACACAATGATGCAAAAAGTGTTTCTTCTCACAGATTCATAATCCTTCCACACTTAAATGTTTAAAGTTAGGTGAAAATGGGAAGACAATTTCAGATTGAACAAGTAGAGCAGGAGTCTGCCGACCATTTAAAATGCAGCCTTCAATACTTTGTGTAAAAGATGACACCTCAAATAGGTGAATATAATATCACCTCTTCTCTACTGATGTCAAGTAGCAATGCCACAGATTAGATTCCTTGCGCTGTGAAATGGAGTGCTCACTGAAAAAATTCAGGAGCCAATGAATAGCAAAAGCTATAGTTTATATTTTAGGATTAGCCCTCCAAAGAGGGCAGGAAACAATCAGAAAAATCTCTCACTTACCAGAAAAAAACCCCAAACATAACCTGTTTCAAACAATTACTAGAAATAAACCAAGTAAAAGACTTCACAAAATCTAAAATCAGCTTGGATTCAAAAGGTTATTATTATTCCACAAGGTTTCTTAAGCACTTCACTGTTTGGAGGGGAGGGAAAAGCTATATGAATTCCAATAGACCACAACTGAACTATGATTACTGAGGGAATCTAGTTTCCTATAAGCTCTCTCTGTACTAATCAGTGGGCTACCAGTACATTCCTTAGAACAAATTATGGTTGCAAGCTAATGAACAATTTCTAAGATTGATATCAAGACTCAACCCTGTCCTGACAGACTTCTATCAAATCCAGTTGATCACTTATACGACTAGTTTGATTAACCAAGAAAAGCTCAAGTTTGTCTTGAATTCAAGTCAAGGCTGCAGGAAGCTGACTCTGTGGAATAATTCAAGTATAGACTCCCTCAGAATTCCATCATCTCTGGGGAGAGATTAGAAAGTTCACAAAATGAGTAGATAGTTTTAGCCTGTAACTGTGCAGCTATTCATGTATAACTCTTTGGTTTACATGCAATATTTCAAAATATAAATGCCTGTAAAGAACTATGTCCAGAGCCTGATATTTAACAACTTAATACTTCTTAAAAAAGAATTTAAAAAAACCCTTACCTTCAAAACACCTGCTCAGGTCATAAAATCTCTCAATAACAACAGTAAAGTTATCAGTACTGGAAAACTTTATTCTGGCTACAGCATTAGTAGTCACAGAAGCTGTCACATTAGTCACAGAAACCAGACTGCCCCCTTGTGGTGCCCGTGGAAAGTTTAATTCACGCTTGCATTTACACTTCAGTCACCGTGCATTATTAAATTCTAACAGGTTTATTTTCTCTTTCTATTATGGTTACTACAAGAACTACAAGAGATTATATATAAACTTTGCAATTGTCCTCAAAGACTAGCATTGGAAAAATTAAGAAAATAGATAAAATAATAAGAAACAAAGCCAGGAAGAATAGCGCTACCAATCCTCAACAACTACAGTAAAATGTGCATTAGAGGATAACTGTTCTTCAGAGCAACAGAAATAACTTTTTGCTTATATTTTCAACTATTTTGGCTGGTTTACCAAACTATTCTGAACACCTTTAAAGGCAGATCAAAGAAAGTTACTCACCAAAAGTACCATAGAATCCTCTGGGTCCACAAGTGCCAACACCGTATTTCTTCAGAGAAGCCTGGGCTGCACTCTTTAATAGGAAAGAATCACATGAAATATCCCTACATTAGCTTTCCTGTACACTTCACACTGACAATTTTACACCAATGTACACAGATTACTTTTTCTATCATGCAACATGACCTGCTTCACAGAAGTATAACAATGTACTGAATTTTATAACTAATTTTACCTCAAAACTATTTTAGACAAGTGTTTAAGCATCACTCATTTTATTCTAATACTTAAGGACACAAAATACTAATCTAACTTGATAATCAACTAGGTATGCAGTAAGTACATTGGATTAAACTTCAGTAAAAATACAAACCTGAATAGCACAACATTATGAGATTTACAATCTTACTTCCTGCTTTAACAACGTTATTCATGAAGTTCATGGTTTCTGTATTCTTTATCCCAAGATAACATACAAAGTAAAAGAGGAATAATCACACAGATAGAGTAACTGGAAGAACTCACCTTAACTTTTTCATTATTCAAAAGTCCAAGGAAGTTAAATGATGCAAAGTTTATACATTCCTTGCCATTAACAGTGATTATATGGGTGGGAGGACTGAAAAAAAATTACAGACCTATTGTTATGAATGAACAGATGTCACTTTCATAAACACGTAATACAGGAGTTCTGTTTTTCAACAGTAGAAGGCACTAAGGTTTTTCAAGATTCCTTCTTTCTACTTATTCTGTTGCAGCTGCCAATCAGTATTTAAGTTCAGTGTCAAGTCACAAATATCCTCAACAAAACCTATATTCCTGTAATTTAATAAAGAAACTGTAAATAGTTTCTTGAGATATTTAATGATTTCTTATTGAAAACTTAATTCATAGAAAGATGACCTCTGAAGAGATAAATGAAACTTCTCCTTTAAAAGCAAAGTGATATTTATTTTCAAGAAGAAATACTAAAAATGAAAATGACACCTCTTTGCTCTTACTTCCAAGTGAAAAACTAATTCAAAATCAATGTTTCTGCCATAAAGCAACCTCAGAACACCTATCATGTACTGATACGGCTATTGAAATATAGGTAGTTGCTGTAAGTGGACAAAAGTACTGTATTAGTTACTGATTACTATTCACTTCAAGTTTCCAATTCAATTAATCTGTAATGGTTTGAGTAATTCATGCAATTAGTAAACAGAGAAAGTCTGAAAACACACACTACTAGCAAATTAACAAGAGCATAATATACATGAAGCAAAGGGCAATATCATCCCTTTAAATTTAAGCATCATGTCTGTATACTGTGTTCTATAAGCAGACCTGTTTTGGCAATTGTACACATCAATACAACAAGTTCAAAAATTTTCATTAATCCCTTGGAGAGTTAAGAAGTCTCAAATCTAAGCCAAATACACAGCCCTATGTCTGCCCATTTCTGTACCTGCTGTCAAATATTACAGTTGAGATTCTGTGCTACTCCTCAGACACAGTAATTTCCACAAGCTTTTCCCACGTGGAAAACCAGCAGTGGGCAATTCTCTTGATCAAAATTAAACAGGGCTGCTCAAATGACAAATGCCTGTGCACAGCTGTTCCAAACCTGGTGGCTGACAATATTTCAATGGGTACATTTGGTGTGCAAACCAAGTAACTTTTAAGACCAAGCTATTCACTGCAAGTTAAGAAAAACACTGAACTGCTTGAACTTAACTTAAAAAAACTTCATGATTTCGTGTTGTATTTGTCCACTTAAGAAAATGTTGCTTCAACTAAGCAATTGCAGAAGTTTACTAAACAGCTTTGGAAAGCTTTCTACTAACACAGTGCATGTGCACCTTCTGAACGCTGAACCTGTCCCCACAAAGACGCTGTCCTGCATTACTGCAGTGCATCTTCTGCACAGTAGTAGCATTATAGAAATGCAGCAAACTGTTTCGGGGAACTGACTGCCATTAAAAATATATCTGGATCTGTTCCTCTGTCTAGCTCATCAATGAGCTGTACCAAAGTCTGGATGTCCTACTAAGTGAAATAATTACATAGTTTCACAGATATTCACCAGAGCAGTCCTGTATACACACATATATACATTTTGTCACTAACATGAGATTCAGTATATTCCCAGCATACTATCAAATGAGGCAAATTTACAACAATTTGCCTCACAGCTTCGCCTCGCAAACCTAGAAAACACACCGATGTTCACCAACAATTTGGCCCTTATAAAGCTGTAGCCTTCATGGAAATTTGGCCACCCTTCGCTATCAGAATTTCACCCAAACTTCTAAAGAAACAGTAAGAAAAACGTAAATGGAAAAGGTTATTTCAGCAAATTATTATGACCAAAAGATGGATATTGACCTGCCTTGCAACAACAGTAAGTCTTTGCAAAAAAGAAAACTCTGAAACATTTGATTTTTTTATCTTTTCATATATCTCCCTTCCCCTAGAATAACAGCACATTAAGTATCATGGTTAGGAGCAACAGTTATGAAATACAAAGTGATCCAGCTTAAACAGTAAATAAAAATATAATTTCAAGATATATTCAAAGTACTTGCAAGCAAATCCTTCAGAAATTGTCTTTTAAGGATTGACAGCATGCCCACTGTTCTTGGGCCTCTCACTTAAGTGTTTCATGTATTGAAAAAATCAGTCTCAGAAGAAAACAAAGTTAAGAAGGTAATAATGATATGACTTTTATTTTAAAGCAGAATAAGAATTGCCATGAAAATTTTTCAGAGGTACTGTTTTAGGAAATAGATTTACATTTTCTGAATTAGATCTTGTACAACTAAGCTATCTTGAATAGATTAGTTCTCAGGCTACCACAAGAAGTAACCAATTTCTGAACTGTGAGAGCTGTTGTGGGTACCTTCTTCAGAGCTGGTTCAAGATAGATCACTTTTTTGGTTAGGACATGTCTGAATTTTTGGCTTTCCTCATCATTTGGCAATGTTACTTGACTATGCAGAAAGAAGAATATGAACACAGGGTACAAACAGCACAGCCGACTGACAGAGGAGAAAATCTGTCTCACAAACAGAGAAAGTCAAATTTTTTACTGAAATACGTCATTTTCTGTAGTGGTTATGAGCTCGTATAATCCCCATATTATACCATAAACACCCAGTATTATAAAGATAAGTGAGAGTGGTGAGGCAGTGGAAAAAACTCTTCATCCTAACCCATGATGCTTCAAACTCTCTACCCAATCCCACTGATGGGGGAGCGAGTGGCTGCTGGCTGGGGTTAAACCNTTATTTTGGTTACATTTACCCTGAAACAATGTTGTAATTGAGAGCTGGGTGATCTTTCGGCACAGAAGGTACAAGAGGCTCTGGCTGCCATTCTTCAATCAACTCTTCTTTTTCCTGATCAGGAGAAAAGAAATACTGTTTGAGAAGGGAATTGCCCTAGAAAATACATTATGTACTAATAAACAGTTGATAACTATCGTATTAGAAATCATGTACGCTAGTACATGTCACCTTTCTGAGGCACTTAAAAATTGATATTATCTCAGGATCTTGAAATGAGAGGCCCATAATTATGAAATTGGGAAGGGAATAAGATGTAAAGAAACATGGACCAGATGTGTCTGTGTATAAAAGATCTTACACAATAATCAGGAGATGAGATACNAGCTCGTATAATCCCCATATTATACCATAAACACCCAGTATTATAAAGATAAGTGAGAGTGGTGAGGCAGTGGAAAAAACTCTTCATCCTAACCCATGATGCTTCAAACTCTCTACCCAATCCCACTGATGGGGGAGCGAGTGGCTGCTGGCTGGGGTTAAACCACAGCAAAGTGCCAGGTGGCTACACACAACATAAGTTTCTTTTAAAGTGATTAGTGATGATATAAGAAGGTGGTATCAACTTTTGGAGGTCTAAGTCCACGTCTTCAGGAAATATGAAACAAATTAATACCAAACGATACAGAGTCACAATGAAGGCAAAGATACAACAACTCCTTCTCCCAGCCNAATTGATATTATCTCAGGATCTTGAAATGAGAGGCCCATAATTATGAAATTGGGAAGGGAATAAGATGTAAAGAAACATGGACCAGATGTGTCTGTGTATAAAAGATCTTACACAATAATCAGGAGATGAGATACTAACATGACATCCCTGCCAAATTTTTATCAATGCTGCTCCATTCAACCTGTTAAACATGAAAATTCTCCTCTACAATTTATACAGAGAAGGATTATGTAACTGAATATGAATTAGATAAAAATTTAATATAGATTGCCTCAATTTGCATTCTCAAGTCTGAAGTGGTCCCTGAAGTGGTCCCTGATCTGCTTCACCAGCCAGCTGGGGCTCAGGTTCAATATAAGGTGGAGGCTGAGTGTCTCTGATGTTTCATGGGTCTGAACCCCAGGCTGGAACGTGTTAGAAGGCTTGGAAGAAAGGAGGACTCTTGGCTTGAGTTGGAGAGGTTTATTCTGGGGAAAATCTTGAGCCAAAGGGTGACATGCCTGGCTTCCCCATGCCAGAGAGTGAAGGTCCCTGGGAAGCATGGCCCATTATATATCAGGGGCGTGTCCCAGGTAAGGGGGAGGCTTCTCAGGTGAGGGGGAAGTGACCAAGGACAGGGAACAATGGGCGAAGCCATAGAGGAAAGGAAAGGGAAGTTGGAAACAGGGTACCTGCTGAGTCACCTTGGGGTCTGTGGTGTGGTTAACAGGGTGATTGGCAGGATCTGTTTCAGGGAAGGACCACAGGAAATTTGGGATGGGGGATACAGGGTTAAACCATTACAAATAGATAACAAAAAATACAGAACTTTAGAAAACCATAATTTTGCACCACAATACAAGTCTTCAACAGTGCTATTTCAATAACATTGGCATTAAAATACTTAGCAAAGTAACAAATACATGAGAAGGATACATTCGAAAAAAATGTCGAGTGCTCAAGAAAAGGTAACAACAACTACTAAACCACATATCCTACACCTAACCATGGAGGAATACTGAGTGCACATTCATCTTCAAAGTAGTACCTAAATTCAGGTTAATCTCAAAGTGGAACCACAACCCAAGAGAAAATCCCATCCTCATCTCACAACACTAGTGGCTATCCCTATAACAGTAAATAATATTACTATCTGGATGGAATATAAAAAATCAAACACGTAATTTTACACTAAGGGTGATGATCAACCACACTGCAAGCTAGCAGCTGCTACTGTGCAGTCCTCTCTTATCCAAACATTCCTGCTCCTTGTGCTGGCAGAAGCAGTTACAAAACCAGACAAAAGCCTTATTCATATCCAGATGAAAACTAAGTCAGCAAAAGCAGGATGGGATATATATCTAAACTAGAACCCACACCCAGAGTCCCAATCCCAACCTAGACTGGCTGATGCTATTGGGAAACCACATCCCTCATCAGTTGCAGTTGCCCAGTTCCACAACAGTTCAAAACGGAGTTCTGACAATCATAAAGCAAGACATATGCTCATGCAGCCTTCACTCTGCTGCTACAGCAGTTGTTGAAAGGTCCCAAATCCCTAATGTATAGTGTATCTAGAATCAAGAGGTTTGCGTTCATTTTGGAGCACAGGGTTGTTGGTTAGTGCTGTGTTTTGGTTTGGTTTGGGGTTTTTGCAGGGGAGGGTTATTGGGTTTTGTTTTAATTAGGCAGCAGAATAAATTAGGTGAGAAGTGGGTGCAGTCTGCCAGTTACGGAAGGATAAATAAGAAAAGCTTTATTTGACATCAAATGCCTTAGAGGTAAGGACTTCAGACTCATGGTGTGCTTTCTGTTTGAGACTTGAACACAGAACACTTGAAGAGCTTTAAGGCGGAGCAGGCAACATAAAATGTATTTTCTTCAAAGAAAGCAGAATTAAAACTGTGAAAGCATGTACTTAGCTTTTTCATTAGTCTAAATTTTTTAGCTAAGTGCGCAAAATATCATCAAATGGGTTAGCTACTGAGGACACAAGCTCAAAACACTTTTGTCAAGGAGTTTAGCAGTAAGAAAAGAAGTATGTATAGATTGACACTGTAACTACAGAAAATTAGCACATTCCAATTAAGATCTATGAACATAAAGATAATGAACAATTCCTAATTAATATTCCTATCCCCCCTCACACTAATTCCTAAGAGGTTTCTGTTCTTCCCTTTAAAATCTTTGTTGCANACCATTTCATACACTTAGTTTTAGGCTTTCTGGCTCTCTGAACCCTAACCCTACATGTAGTAGAATCTTGAATATGTTTGTGCATATTTATACATAGAAGCATCTTAAATCTCTTTATCTAAATACACACAGATTCCCACACATACATATACAATGGTTTTGGGTGGTTGTATTCTGTTGTGGATTTCACTTTTAAATCACTATGTATCTTGGGTAAGGAAAATACCTGGGTGNGTCACAAGCCACAGATGAGACATGGCAACATTCTAATTTTTCTCATAATACAACTTAGAACATACACGAGAAATGTAATTGTCCTTTCAAACAACACCATTTCATTAATTCTAGCTCACATTCATTCTCCTCACCTATTACACAACATTTTGCTTTTTCGTGGACGTAGACAAACATTTGCATATTCACATCTTATGTCAACTGTTTCCATGAGTTCTTAGCAAAGGACAGCACTGGAGACATTGACGATTAAATTGAGCACCAATCTCAATCTAAACCAGCCACCCACTGCTGCAGACAAGACAGTGCAAACCCTTTCTTCCTTCCATTCACCAAATACTGCAGTACACTGGCCCGTCCTTCCGACTGCTCAGGGTAAACACAACCACCTGCCTTGGAACAAAGGGGCAGGGCAGAAGCAGACTTACACGCAGTGACCCAACATCAGAGTACTTTTATCTTTTACCTCCTAAACAGATAAAATTTCACACCAATATAAATTAAAAAAAGTTAATTTTCAAACATACAGAGAAATCATCTTTTTAATTCACACTGTAACGTCCTCATACTGTAACACACTGTAACGTCCACTTGATGAAGAGAATGAAGTCAAAACTTTCAGTTTCAACTTTCTTGAACTGCAGTGTACGTGAACTCATCCCTCAACTTTTTGTCCTGCCCTTTTACAACTACTTTTAATTTATAAAAGCAATAAATAAAATATANAAAAGTTGCCTTGTTTACACAGGTTTTTAAGAAAAGACAGCAATTTTGTTAATGAAGACAGTTCTTAGTTAGCACTAGTGTTCGAAACAATGTCATACATGCATATTCTACATTAATATCAAAAGACTAATAAAAATTTTTATTTACTGGTCCTCAAATAAGTCTTTAATTTCACAGTATTTCTAGACTCATGCAACAAAATGGGATAAATTGGTGCATATAATGGGCATACCAGTTAGAAACTTCTCTCTTTCGAAGTATGCATGTATGCTCATACATAAGAGAAATTTTACTTATGTAGGGAGTCTTGGTTCAGAATTACTGAAAACCTTTACAAGAACAGACTACCTCTGCTATTCCCTATAGAACACTATCTGATTAGTCTGTGAATGCTGTTTCTGCAAAACAGAGCTCTCAAGGTCTATGCATTTCTCAGCCTCACATTAAACATTTGTCTCCAATAGGAACTTTCCAGCTTGCTGACTAGTATCACTCAAATAAAATGCATCCCATGCTACTACTGCAGTGAAAATTCTAAAACCAAAGAAAAAATGGCAAGATGTGACTCTTTGTATTACTCCAGAGATTTTGAGAGAAAAGTTCAGTATCATCATCATTTACTGCAGAGTAACAGACCTGTAGAGCACCTTCCTTTCACACATAGCTAAATGCTGCCATGCAAACTTCCACAGCCCACTCCAGTCCTCATTTTCACTTTTTATAGATTTTACTTTGTGTGAAAGCCCATAATAATCTATGTCTTGCACCCCGTATGGCCAGACTTATTTGTGTTTCCCAAAACATTGAACTACCGGGAACTTACAGTATCAGAGAAGCACTCCACCTTTCTAGTTAATGGTTTGGGAGATACTATTTTCTAAAAGAAGCAGTTGGAATACTTACAAACACTATTACCAAAGCATAAGAGTTGAAAGGTGATTTCACCAGCTGAAAGGTGATTTCTACACTGGATTTCATAGTACTCTTGCTACACATTTGACTGAACCTAAAATCCACCTTCAGGGTGGATTTCTTCATGGTTTTAGAAGCATGACTCCTAAGTTCACTAGGTTGCACAATATACCGCCTGCTTCTTGCTCCCCAGGATTGACTTGTTCTAACAGATCACTAAGATGGCTGTGCAGTAATTGTATTCTTCATTATTACTTATTACATGGAGCCAGGTCTGCTCTGGCAGCATTCCCAATAATTCACAAAGAAACTTCAAGTACCATTACATGAGTGGCTGGCATAAAGGTAGTGTGTGCTCTACCACCCAAGCAGGCCTGTCTTCAGTGGCTGTACCTGAACAACCTAGTATTTCTTTCTGGTGTAGTAAAGACTGGACACCATAGCATGACTCAAACTGGAACAAGTCAGAAAGCAAATCAGGAACAGTCTCCTTGCTGAACAGCTGGCATGTTTCTACACGTAGATGAACATAGACACAGAAGCCTGGCTGTATGGGATCCCGTATTGTATGAAACGGACTGTACTGGGTCTGGCTGTAATGGTGGGATTCTTTTTCATAGCAGCTCACACAGTGCTGTGACCTAAACAGTGTTGGTAAAACACTGAAGCTGTATCTCTTGCTGAACAGCCTTTGCACAGTGCTAGCACCATCTGTTTCACACTCCTTTCCCATAGTGAACAGACTGGTGCATGCCCAAGAGATTGGGAAAGAACACAATCAGGCTTGAACTAACCCAACATAGATTTCACATTGTATGATGTCACATGACAATAAAAGGGAGAAGAAGGGTTTTAAGGAATTTAGTCATCTTTAGCTCGAGAACTATCTGATATTGGTCCACCCATGAGAGGTGGTGAATGAGACATTACTTGTCTTATTTTCTGTCTTCTTCTACTTTGCTTATTAAATAATTTTATTCACTCAAAATTTTCTTACTTTTACTCTTCCTTTGCTTTGTGAGCAGCTGCACAATGCTCATGTCTACTGGAGTTAATCCACAACACACACTAGTGCCAATTAGGTGCAGATTTTTCATTAAGTTTAAGGAGAAGGTCACTGTGTTTGCAGCTCTTCCCCTACACAAAACACATTAAGTCTCTTCAAAAGAATTATCTACACTGCAGAAAAAGAAATGGAACCATACCACGACTCTGATCAATCAGTTTACTTAACTCCTCCAACTGTAGAAGATGTATCTACATTAACTTCACTGCTGTGTTTTCGCTTACTTTCAGTGAACAATCTGTAGACAAGACATTCCCTTCCATATACAGTTCTTCCTAAAGCAACCACTACTTTCATCTTCAAAAGTCAATAACACAGTCAGCTGCTCTAACTTGCACTACCTTCATGGCTAGCCAACTTGACCACAGGATCAGAACAAAGAGCATTCACCCATGCTATATTTTTTTGCCATCAAAATAAATAATAAGCCGGTGGTGACTTTAGCAGTCAAACACTTTGCTGCAATAGGGCTCACAGCACTCTGTAACTTTTTGGGTCTGTAATCTGCAATGTGAATCAATGTATCTAGTTTATATACAAGGTAATTCTTCACCCCTGGTTGCATTTTGGCTAGTATTCACATTCCTTTTCACCCTTCAAACTCAGAGAAGTTTGTATAAATCTCAACAAAAGTATCACAGCAATAACATATTTGCATGATTCTATTTTTCAGAAAGCATGTTAACTGCTATCCTGACAGCGACATCCTGCAAAAGTAAGGTTATTTAAGCCTAAGCCATTTCCACATGTTTTTCCTTCTGACACCCTTGCTGAAACCCTTGCTTCCACTGAAATGTAGCAGAATGGCTACCTGTGCAATCTCCCAGCTGTTTATTGCCCCCAGTTAAACAGACACAGAACAACTGTCTTCCCCACATACCACTATTGGAGATTTGTCTGCATACTTTCCTCAGCTTCAGCAAAGTGGTCAGTCACAAATTAAGATGATGACCTGCAACTGCATGATAAAATCCAAGATGCATATAGAGATATATGAGTGAATGTCTTACTTTGTAAGGAAAAGACAGGTTTCATCTTTTTCGGGTCATCAATTATCCAAGAGTTGCAAAGAGCCTTTTCCTGCCTTCTAATACAGAGAGAATGACTATTTAAAACAAAGTATCCTCCAAAATACTAGAGATGAAAATTATCTTGCAGGATGCAAGATGCAGGAAAACTATAGTAGATGAACTGTACTAGTTTCTGGAGGGACAATCAGGGCCTACTTTAAGGCTGCAGCATGTCTTCTTAGATTATATGAGCACTCAGTCTTTCACTACACTGCAGCTCCCTTTGCATTCATTCCTCCTCTGTATTCTTACCAAAGATGGCAAACTTCAAGTATCCCAGGATCAATTCAGACTCTTTCAAGCACAAAACTGAACCACCCATTCCTGATTCCTCACTTGCCTCCAGTCATAGAAGCATTTGGTTTGGAAGGGACATTAAAGACCATCTGATTCCATTCCTGCCATTGCCAGGGACAACTTCCACTAGACCAGGTTGCTCAGAGCCCCATGTAATTTGGCCTTAAACATTTCCAGGGATACAGCATCCAAAACTTCTTTGGGCAATCTGTTACAGTGCCTCACCAATTCCATAGTAAAGAATTCCTTCCTAGTGTCTAATTTAAACCTGCCACTTTGAAGCCATTCCCCCGTGTNTGGTATTTATTGTCCAGTACAAACTGTATGCATAATGGGGTTTTTTTGTTGTTGTTGATATTATATGTATTGCATTGTGTTATATACAGTTTTATGTATTTTGTTCTATATCTTTTATTGTCTTTTGTTTGATACAACTTTGGGTTGTATCAAACACCAGTACAGATTCCTGAGGGAAACGACCTGTCACTGATGTCCATTGGACTCAAGAGACAATGGCTGCCACCCTTTGGGTGGGATCATTCAACCACTTTCTTATCTACCTAGTAGTCCACCCATCACATCCATTTCTCTCCAGTTTAGAGAGAAGGATGTTGATGGGGACCACATCAAAGGCTTTACACAACCAGGTAAATGACACCTGTAG
>VXBB01015257.1:266290-277641 GCA_013399915.1 Illadopsis cleaveri
CTTTTTTTTATTTTCCTTTTACTGAACATATGAAAAACCCACCAAACATCATACAACTTCATTGATATAAGGAAAACTGCAAATATTTCTTAGGACATTTAAATCCTCTTAACTGTTTATAAAACTCGGTTTTATTCTACCAATATGCTCAATTTTTTTAGGCAATATGCTCTCAAATATGAGGTGTCTTGGAGGCTATGGCAGAACTGTTAACTAGAATTATCAGATCTGAACACAATTACATACTCTCAAGTTCAGCCACTCAAATATTTATTTCACTAATTTTTTTTTTTTTTTTCCTTATTACCCACTCTGGAAAACAACAATGAATTTACTTAATTACCTCAGGATTAACTAAGAATTTTTCTGTAAAATTGCTGTGGTGATTTTTGCCACTAGAGAGCAGATTTGCACCGTAAAGAGTAATGCATGCTCACCTGAGATGTCAAAAGGCTGCCTCACTAGTACACGGTGGAGAAAAAGTGCTGCTGAACAAGGTCACAAATCAACATGGTCAGTGTGACAACCAAGATTCATGGGCCAACAGTGATTTATCCCTTACATTATTCTGGTAATACATACTTGTATATTAGGTAGTACGTATTCTTCACATGCAGTTTGCTAGCTGAGTTAGAAGCTCAACCTGCATATGCAATATATGCAAATATCCTGTGATCACTGCAGGATGCTTGAAGAACTTCAACGGTTAGTTTTTTTCTACTCAATTTTCTTTGTTGTGTTCTGTCAACTCGAATGTACAGGTGATAAAAGGCAGTATTATAGCTCTGAAGATTTGAAAAAATATCTATATCAGAAGGAGAGGAAGTTTTAAGTGTCCTATGATCTCATTTAAAATTAGCTTATAGATTCTAAGTACAGAGAATGTAGCCTATATAACAGTTGTGTAGCTCTTTGTGAGGTGTGGCTTGGCTGTTAAGAACCACTAAAGTTTCAAATTAAATTTTAATCACCTCTGAGTTATGTGACAGATCCCTTCTGTGGAGGGATTGAGAGAAGCATTTATTTCACTTAGTCTTGTTATATTCAAAAAAATGGATGAATATATTCTTGGACATTCTTACCATATGCTTGTTCCGTATTTTGGCTGTAGAGACTATGAAAAAGCAAATTAAACTGAGATGTGTAAAACATGACTAGGAAGAGGAATTCAAATGCATGTCCTCAGCAAACTTCAACCATAAAAGCTTATGTAACTCAGGTATTCTAAAATGCTGCTGCACTGCATCCATTCTCCCAAAGGTACTGTCATTGTTTTTGCCTTTGTGATACCCACTTGCTACTGGAGAACAAGGTGATGGGGAAGTGAAGATGTATCTCTCTACTTCCCAGAAAGGTACGACTTGTTGGCTGCTGTACTGTGGGTAGCAATTATGTAATCGGTTTTTAAATATTGGGGTTTAATGTCCTAATGTCATTTAAGCAGGATTGAAGATTCCCATGACTAAAAGAAGAGAATGGTGAAATCCAGTTCTCTTCAGTATTTCAGAAAGGAGATCTGAGAATGATCAGATATGGCTCAATCCTGTCATATGAAGTGCAATGATACGATGTCTTGTTTGCTTCCTTCCTAAACAATCAAACAATATGTTCACTTTGTCATTCCATGTGGTTTATTTCCCTTGATCTCCCTAGAGTTTCAAATATACTAGGAGATGTCACTGTCCTTGTTGAGTAATGTCTCCATCTGTGTTGTGGATCTGAGTATTCCACAGCCAGCACCACAACCATAACCCTTGCTGATGTCACCTTGATGATGTCACGTAGGGTTCACTGAGAGAAGAGGTGGACTCTTCAACAGCTGCTGGCAGAATCCAGCTCAGCAACTCAGTTCACGGCTGCTTCTACTCCTTTAAGGCAGCTACATCATTATAAACATTAAGTAAGGAGAGAAACTTCAGCAGAATTTGTGCCTACTACTACATCTAACTTAGCTGTGCTAGGACTCTCAGCTGGATGTACATGGTATAGTTTAAGTATTATCCCTTTGGTTAATTGCCATGGATACAGGCCTACTAGAAGGAAGGCAGAAGCTGGTCCTAAGCATCACCACAGAAACACATCAGAAACCAGCTGATCAGAAACCAAGTGTTGCCCTGAAATACTTATCACAGTATGAAAGTGTGTTAGGTGTAAGTCAAAGTAGTATTTCTTTGGGTGCTAATCAAGTCAGATTTATAGTGCTGAGTAGGCAGTGTATTACTGGGCTTAATTATAATTACAGTATGTGCAACTACCATTTCTTCCCCATTTTGTCATTAATGATAAGAAAGTGGGAATAAGAGGAAGTGTCCTCTGATCACTGGTTTTATAATTGTATTTCTATTTATTGCCATCAACACAGTAGGAAATTCTGATTTCTCATATCACATTGGAAAAGAAGGAAGCAAAACACATCTTCCTCCTGCCTTAGTCTGTCCAACTGAATTTCCTCATATTTGCAGCTTTGAAGAAGCTAATGTGCTAAGCCTTATGTTTTACTTCTGCTGACAGAATACAGCTATTTTTTTAAGGCTGATAGGAGTCAGAATGGATATTATGCCATTTGATGGAAAAAATTCAGCCTAGATATTAGAATATTTAGATATTCACATTTACAGCCTGGACAAGTAGGTTGTTGCACAGGGTGATGCTAAGCACTGAAATACAGTGAATCATGGAGAGTGGACCAGCATATGCAGTAAGTTTTGAAGCTAGCTTGCTTCTTTTCCTTCTAATCCATTTGCAACATTTTCTGTTCTCCTTAGTGTAGTTTCCCTCCTGTTTAGCATGAAAGTGCCAAGCTCGTACACCCACAGATTTTGGAAAAATAGATCTGTAACTAGTCAGAAGCTTCTGCTTATTCCAGGGAAGTGTGATTTCTTCCTGTAGTGTCAACTCCTCCTGTTCCAGAATGATCTTTGAGATTCAGAGGAAAAATAGTAGGGGCTATTTTAAATGTTGTAATGTTAATCAGTAGCTACCATCCAGTGATCTAGTTCCAACTGAAAACAGTCTCAAAGTATTTCTGATTCTTTCTAATAAACCCCTGCTTTTTCTGTGTGCCAAAAATTTCTAGGAATATGTCATATTTTTGATTTTGTGCCTCTGTCTTAGAACATATGGTTTCGCAGTGTGAAGCAGTATATTATAAGCCTCCGAATAACAGCACTTAAAAATTATAACTGCCTTTTTTCATGGGTGCTCTTCAAGAGTACCTTCAGAGAGTGGCTAATATTAAATAATCAAACCAAGATATCTTTATGTATTTCTAGTGTTAAGGTGCCAAACTGCAAAGATAGACTGGCAGTGAAATATAATAATGTATAAATATTGGAGTATATTAACTAAATATGTTGTACATGTTCAAATTAAATTGCAGTAGATAACCTTTGGTTAATACGATTTATGCAGATTTTTTTAAGCTGGTTGAAGATTGTCATGTCTGTTCATTTTTTAAACTAGGGAAGAGTCCAGCAGGAATTTAAGCAAGAATCCCAGCCATATTTGCTCTCCTCTAACAGCCTTCAGACTTCAAACATAGTAAATATGTATATTTAGTGCAGTACTTTCTTACAGCATTGATGACTTTTTTTTAACCTTATGTTGGTGTTAGATAAAAAAGGTTTGTTGTGTATGCGATACTGCTTTTCATTGCTGTGCAGTGATTAATACATTGGCCTGGAACTCAGGAGAATGAAGTTTGATTCTCAGCACAAATGAGTATTACTAAGTGTCTTAATCTCATTTCTCTTTCAGAGAAGTGCAGGTAATTTTACTTCTCTGGTATTATACATTATAAGAGTCAGAGGTGCTCACATGCTAAAGAAGCAAAATAAATATTTAACATTGAATGCAGAATTTTAATATCTGCACAGAAAATCTAACACAGTAAGGATCATTATTCTCTTTACCTTGCAGATGTTCAAGGATGCTGAAGTGAGCCTCCTATATTAATGTGAGAAGAAAAATACCCATACATGATGTATTTCCTACAAACTTTCTTAGTATTCATAGCATGTAAGAAGAAAATTGTAGTTTTGTTTATGTGACATACCAGTATATTTTCACAATGCTTTTCAAATATTAACAGCACTGTTTCTAAAATATTTCTGTCCTAAGACAGAAATAAGTAAGTAAAAAATAAATAAGTAGCATTTTCTGACACTACAAACAATCATGTTGCTAGCACACTTCTTTTAATTAATTATTTATACACTTTTATTCACTTATTTGTGTGAGTTTAAATTCTATACATTTTCCTCTGAAAATAGAATCTATGGCATTGTTTTGCCCTGTGTCTTAGACTTAAACAATTGCATAGTATTGAAGTAACTTGGTTCTTTTCTGTAGAGCTAATGAACTCCTCAGATGTCATGATCTTTTTCCTTTGAAGATAGTGGAAGAATTATCTTTAAACCAGTAAGATGATTAAAAAGCACTGTGAACTTCCATTCAAATGATTCCAGCTTAATTTGTCCATTTAACTTCTTTGTTCTTTTTATCACTTGTTAAAGACACATGATTTACAATATTTATTGTTGTGCAATGCTACTTTTGAAGAAATGCTTTAGATTTCTGAAAGTGATTGCATGAAATAAAAGACAGTCTGCCTCTTGAGGTTCAGTCATAACCAGAACATAAGTCGAAAAAAATTGTCTTCTTTTAGACACCTCTTATGATGTCTGTGTGTCACAGAGTCAATTCTGCTTTGTCTTGCCCTGTTGACTTCTTCCAGAAAAGACCTTGGAGAAAGGGTAAGTCTCTACAGGATAGTTTTGGGAAAGTACCTAAAAACTTGTGCTTAGACCCCTAAATAAATGTTGAAAAAGAAAAAGAAAAAAAAGAAAAAGAAAAAGAAAAAGTAAAAGAAAAAGAAAAAGAAAAAGAAAAAGAAAAAGAAAAAGAAAAAGAAAAAGAAAAAGAAAAAGAAAAAGTCCTTGTGGGCATTAATGTCTTCACTAATGAATGTCTTTACTAATGTCTTTACATTTGTGCAATGTGAATGATTCATTATCGTAATTCCTTTATGCAAACCCAGGAAAGAGAAGACAAATATTTATTCTCTTACCATTGAGCTCACCTGAACCAGAGATCTCAAATGTTTCAGCTTTTTGGAGAATCCATGGGCTCTATGCTTTAGCTTTTCATTGCATTTTAAATAAGACATATGAAATCAGCATGAAAATCCAGAGCCTATTTTATCTGAATGTTGTGTAAGTAAAAAGCTGACCTCGGTTGGATGCTTTCACAATTAAATACTTTGAAAGTAGAATGTGCATTTGAGAAATACACTAGTGCCAATGACTCAGCTGGTATGTTGAAGCAAACTGGGAAGCCTGACCTGGTAAGGTTGTTGAATGTATTATTTGGGGTTTATGGCAAACTACAGGGTCAGTTCAGGTCAAACCCTTGGTGATAGGGAGGTCCACCTTCACATCCCCCCCACTGTTCCCTAGTCCTGAGCTTTAGAATTGTCAAAGAAAAAAAAATCTTCTTAATGCTTTTTATGTCCTCTGATAAGCACAGAGGGCAAATGAGTGAAGTGCAGCAGTGCAGCACAGCGGTACACCCTGAAGTACACACCAAGCCAGGATGTACATTGCAGGCCTCAGTGGGGAAGAGGATTCTGCCGGCATAAAAGCAGTGAATCTGGTATGTGTTGTTGGTGCTGCTTGCTCTTATTATAATGGATGCTGGTGAAAATTGTCATCAAGAAGCAAGAGATACAGGACCAAATCCATTTCTGTAGGTACTGGAAGATCAAAATAATCATGACAAACTGAATTCAGAGCATTCTTCTTCAACCTTGTCTGGTGGTGCCACTAAGCAAGGGGGAAGGTTCTATTGCCATAAGAAAACACAAGAAGGATCACAGGCGATTGTCTAGTTCTGATTGTGAAAAGCCGTGGATTACAATTATGTTTCCAACCACTGGGATTTTTTTTAGTTGCTTTGATTGGGATTTTGTTGGTTTGTTGATTTGGGTTTTTTGAGGGGAAGGAGAGAGTGGCTCATTTTGTGGTTTTTTTGGGGGGTTTTTTGGGTTTTTTTGGGGTTTTTTTGTTCTGTTTTTTTTATTTGCTTTTAATTTTGTTTTTGGAAGTGTTTTGTCCAAAATCACGTTTTAATGTGAAGTTATTCTGTGAAGGACAGAGTAAGCTTGAAGACGTGCTAGAGTCTTGATGTGTTCCAGAGGAACTAAGAACTGAGTAGATTTTTAGTTGACATCCTACTTTTTAGTAGTTTGTCAGCTATTACAGGAAACAACATCCTTGTATCCTCTGGCCTACTCCTTTGAGAAACTATCTAAAGTATGATTTTATTGCATTACAGACCTGGAGGCCCTTCTTCTTTTTAAAGTTCCAAGTACATGTGGGGGTTTTTGGCAGCCTTCCATTCTATGCTGGTTTTGAAAGAATATTTGACTGAAATTTAATTTTGTCTTGCATCAGCATTTAATTAACCTTTGTCCCTCTGAGATGAAGACTTAAAACTGTCAGGAAGTCTGTTATCTATCTCAGTTTTCACAAGTAATTGCTAAATGGAACTGACAAAATACTCCATCAGAATACAGTCAGTTTTGGTAGCAATCTGTAAGGAACTCTTCAATACTAGTAAGTCTATAGAGGCAGGAACTGGTAAAATAAACATAACCATCTCACATTGTGTGTTCTGCTTCTACTGATGACTCAAGCCCTTTTCCTACACAGAATGAAGTCACGATTATTGGCTAAACTACACATGTCCTTTCCCACCAGGTACAGTGCGGTAAGTACTGTTTAATCCATAATCCATGGAATAAAATACTGCAAGGAACCAGGCTGCCTCTCTATCCCTTATTTATTCTAGCCAAACCACATAAAAGGATGGATTAAAATGCTGAATCAAGATATCCCTAAATTATATTGCCATTGTGTTACAGACTTGTCTCAGCAAAGATGACTCAGCATTTTAGTGGTGAACTAATTTCCTAAATTGTAACAGAGCTACAGAACATAATGTAGATTGCCCAGAAATTACAGTGGAAGGCAGAAGGCAAGAGAAGTGATGCAACTATTTTTCTTCTATAGATTTCTCCCTGTTTTTTTGTTTAGTTGGTTTTGGCAGTCTCTCGAGATGTTTCTGTTCAGCTAAACATCAGGTACTTAGTTGCCAGTGTGCAAAACTCACTCCAGTGACTTCAGGCTCCATCTTCTCAAAAACTCTGAGGTCAGCAGTCAGCCACTGATCTTGGTGACAAGTCTGCAAACCCAGAGGGATTTTGTCAGCCACAATGGAGCCATTCCAGAAAATCCATCTTTTAAATAGATTGGAATCTGGCCTCTTACTAATTCTTTTACTGTAGTTTTTGTGGAAGGAAGAAAGAGAAAATGATAGAATTCTTGTCCAAGGAGAAGAGTTTCCTTAGTTGCCTAGTACAAATATATAAGGGAAGTAAGTAACAGGACCTATTTTTTGCCTTGGTTGCAGCATCTCAATGTCCTGACGCAGGAAAACAACAGAATTAATAACAGAATATGCTAATTAATTTCTTCTAAAAAGAGATTTTACTTAAGGGCTTTATTTTGTCAGATAAAAAGATTGATCCTTAAATTTATGTATTTCTTTGTTTCCCTGCAAAAAAAGATCTCAACAGGCTATGTGTCTGTCATAGTTTAGAACTGGTACTCCCAGTATTTTATGCACATCTTGAAGCTGCATTATACACTAAATTTGCTGTCCTTGGAGCATCAAGGCATTCCCAACCACAATGCTGTTCCCCTCAAAGGCCACTTTGCAATATGTAAGCCAGGGAATCCTGCAACTTGTCACCCTCTGTTCTTCAGTCTTCACTATTTTGCAGCAGATTTAAGTGGCTTGATTTTACTTGCTTAGACTTTTTTTTACAGCACTTTACTCTTTTTCAACAAGTGTCTTTTGGCTTTCCAAGAATAAAGTCAGGCAATTTCTACTGCCTTCTCAAGCTCTGTAGCTCACAATGTGTTACACAGAGCAATTTTAGTTGCCACATTCGTGTCCTGCTTCATTATTCATAGCACATGGTGTTTTTCCCCACTAGTCACGTAATCCAGAAACAGGTGTCTGTTAAAACCTGCAAATGTTCTTTCTTAATGAGAACGAAGACAATAGCACCTGTTGGGTTACAGTTGTTTGCTCCTTACCTTCAAGTAGTACTTCTTAATACATAAAATACAGGTGGGCTTGGAGGGATACTAAGTAAGTCTGCAGATGGAAGGCAGAGAGACCTTGGCAAGTCAGAGGGCTGGGCAATCACCGGCTGTGTGAAGTTCAACAAGGGCCAGTTCTGAATTCTGCACCTGGGAGGGGGCAACCCTGGATGAACTGGCAGACGGGGGAATGACATGATGGAGAGCAGTGCTGCAGAAATGAACCTGGGAGTCCTGGTCAAGGGCAAGCTGAATCTGAGTCAGCAGTGCCCTGTCAGCCAGGAGGACCAACTGTGTCCTGGGGGCATCAGGCACAGCATCCACAGCCAGGCAAGTGAGGGGATTGTCCCACTCTGCTCTGCACTGGAGTGGCCTCACCTTGAGTGCTGGGGCTTTATATTTAGGTATTTTTGGTTCCCAAAACATAAGAAGATATTAAGTGTTTAGGGGCAAAGGATGGCTACAAGGATGGTGAAGGGCTTCAAGGGGAGGCTGTACGTGGAATGGCTGAGGTCACCTTTGGTGTGTTCAGCCTGGAGAAGAGAAGACTAAGGGGAGACCTCATTGTGGTCTTCTACATTCTCATGGGAGTAGGTGGAGGGGCAGGCACTGATCTCTTCATCTGTGAAGAACAGTGTCAGGGCTTGAGGAAATGGCTTGAAGCTGTGCCAGGGGAGATTTAGGCTGGTTATCAGGGGAAGGTTGGACTTGTGAGTCCCTTCCAACTGAGAATATTCTTTGATACTATGTGTTTTTACTGAGTACTTTACTGTCTCCATCTTTGCTGTACTTGACACTAAGCTCTGAAAACTGGCATTGCCTAGTTAGGAAAGTACTTTAATACTTGGATTCTTTAGTGATTTCACAGGTGCACAGAAGGAAGATCAGAAAGAAACTTAAGGAATAGAAAATGGGAAGAGCAAATAGGAACCTTGAATGAAAACCATTTAAAAGTAACTAAATAGTGAAACTAGTAGGTAAGAAATGCTTTTTCCTGAATCTATTAGTGGCAAGAAAGTCCCTATCTGAAATGGTGGTCTCCTCTGTTTCTGCCCCATGCCATTCCCATTGTTGCTCAGATAACAGCTGTGATGATCATAAGAATTATCAGTCTAAAAGCTTCAAAGAGTGCTTGTGCAGCACTACTGATTTTCTATGTACTGCTGCATGTTATGTGGAGTACCAATCTTATGCTAAACCTGATGCATGCCCTACAGGCAGGAAAAATTGTATATTTCAGATGCATTTGCAAAAAAACCAACCAGAAAACCCAAACCCCAGCCCCTCCACTTCTCTCTCAAGTTGCTCATTTTCCATCAAATACCAGGCTATTCTTGTGTGTGGGCATCTGCGTGAAGAACTGGACATTTACAATGGAGTGTTGTAACTTTTTAATAATCGTGATAAACTTCCTTTCTGATGCCAGTGAATTAGACTGCCATTTGGGATTTTTTCAGATTATGACTCAAAAAAATAAAATATTACAACACAATGCTGAATTTTTATAACCCTGACCAAGTGTTTTTTCTTCAGATGCAGTTCTCAGGATCACACATACTGATGTTGTGCTACAGGAGAAGATCTCTTAGCATCGCATGGGAAAAAATAGCTCTTTTTCCTTCCTCAGTCTGATCAGGAGCAAAAGCATTCTTTACAAGGAGTGGTTTGTTACTACAAGCTCTAGTGAGCCATACTTTCGAAATTAGGCAGTCTCAGATGAATGATGGAAGAGTAGAGGTAGTTATTTGTACATAATTTTACATGGGGAAAAATAGGTTTTCTATACATAAAATCCTGTGCAGCTTAGACCTGTAATGACATTTAAGCAACATGGATGGGAATCAGGGATTTTGTTTCTCACACTGGATATAGTATACAATGACAAAAATGTGGAACTTCCCAATTTTTGCCAAAGCACACCTAGTTAGTGAGATGGAGCACAGAGCTTCAGAATCTATTGAATGCATTTAGGCCTTGCAACCAGAAATTAATTGCCTACTGCAGTGGTATGGATTCTTTTCAATAAACACTTCAACACAATTTGAAAGAAATTCTATTGAATTATAGTGAGCCTTTTTCTGTAGAGAATGAGTTTCTGAGAAGCAAGGAATATATTTCTCAGTCTGTCTGAGCACAGAACTGTGAATCAGTGTAAAATGACCTGGTTATATCCAGAGCAGACCACACTTCTGAGGCTTTTGTGGATGTGTCTGGCTCCTTTATCCAGATTGCTATGAACTGAGGTGGGTAGATGTTGATGTTGTGTAACCAGTGATACTGGGTAACCCTGTAACTAGTGCAAATTGAATATGTTGGGCAAACTCAGTTCTCCTGAACAAGACCCCTGAGCTGCAAAACCTTCTGAATGACCCAAGAAGAATGATGAAAGAGTGAGTAAGTCAGGAAAATTAATATAACCTCAACACTTGGAATAAATTTCCTTTGGACCAGCTATGGCGGGTTGACCTTGGCTGGATGTTAGGTGCCCAGGAAGCCACTTTATCACTACCCCTCCTCAGCAGGATAGTTGGGGAGAAAATCAGATGAAAAAGCCTTGTGGATCAAGATAAAGGCAGTTTAATAAAGATTGATCAAAGCAAAGGAGAGCATGGTAGCAAAGGAGAACAAAAATTCTCTCTATCTCATCTTCAGGCTATGTCCAGTCAAGTAGGGTCTCAGAACACATAGCATTTGGTCCAGAGGACAAACATTTAAAGAACGAATGCTTCCCATCCCTGTCTCTTATCTTCTATTGCTGAACAGATGCCATAGTTTATGGATTATTCCTGGGTCAGTTTGTCTCAGCTGTCCTTGTTGAAGGACATCCTTGAGTGAAGGGCAGCCTTGAGTGAAGNCACAGCATCCACAGCCAGGCAAGTGAGGGGATTGTCCCACTCTGCTCTGCACTGGAGTGGCCTCACCTTGAGTGCTGGGGCTTTATATTTAGGTATTTTTGGTTCCCAAAACATAAGAAGATATTAAGTGTTTAGGGGCAAAGGATGGCTACAAGGATGGTGAAGGGCTTCAAGGGGAGGCTGTACGTGGAATGGCTGAGGTCACCTTTGGTGTGTTCAGCCTGGAGAAGAGAAGACTAAGGGGAGACCTCATTGTGGTCTTCTACATTCTCATGGGAGTAGGTGGAGGGGCAGGCACTGATCTCTTCATCTGTGAAGAACAGTGTCA
>VXBB01015257.1:277663-309293 GCA_013399915.1 Illadopsis cleaveri
GATGCATTTGCAAAAAAACCAACCAGAAAACCCAAACCCCAGCCCCTCCACTTCTCTCTCAAGTTGCTCATTTTCCATCAAATACCAGGCTATTCTTGTGTGTGGGCATCTGCGTGAAGAACTGGACATTTACAATGGAGTGTTGTAACTTTTTAATAATCGTGATAAACTTCCTTTCTGATGCCAGTGAATTAGACTGCCATTTGGGATTTTTTCAGATTATGACTCAAAAAAATAAAATATTACAACACAATGCTGAATTTTTATAACCCTGACCAAGTGTTTTTTCTTCAGATGCAGTTCTCAGGATCACACATACTGATGTTGTGCTACAGGAGAAGATCTCTTAGCATCGCATGGGAAAAAATAGCTCTTTTTCCTTCCTCAGTCTGATCAGGAGCAAAAGCATTCTTTACAAGGAGTGGTTTGTTACTACAAGCTCTAGTGAGCCATACTTTCGAAATTAGGCAGTCTCAGATGAATGATGGAAGAGTAGAGGTAGTTATTTGTACATAATTTTACATGGGGAAAAATAGGTTTTCTATACATAAAATCCTGTGCAGCTTAGACCTGTAATGACATTTAAGCAACATGGATGGGAATCAGGGATTTTGTTTCTCACACTGGATATAGTATACAATGACAAAAATGTGGAACTTCCCAATTTTTGCCAAAGCACACCTAGTTAGTGAGATGGAGCACAGAGCTTCAGAATCTATTGAATGCATTTAGGCCTTGCAACCAGAAATTAATTGCCTACTGCAGTGGTATGGATTCTTTTCAATAAACACTTCAACACAATTTGAAAGAAATTCTATTGAATTATAGTGAGCCTTTTTCTGTAGAGAATGAGTTTCTGAGAAGCAAGGAATATATTTCTCAGTCTGTCTGAGCACAGAACTGTGAATCAGTGTAAAATGACCTGGTTATATCCAGAGCAGACCACACTTCTGAGGCTTTTGTGGATGTGTCTGGATCCTTTATCCAGATTGCTATGAACTGAGGTGGGTAGATGTTGATGTTGTGTAACCAGTGATACTGGGTAACCCTGTAACTAGTGCAAATTGAATATGTTGGGCAAACTCAGTTCTCCTGAACAAGACCCCTGAGCTGCAAAACCTTCTGAATGACCCAAGAAGAATGATGAAAGAGTGAGTAAGTCAGGAAAATTAATATAACCTCAACACTTGGAATAAATTTCCTTTGGACCAGCTATGGCGGGTTGACCTTGGCTGGATGTTAGGTGCCCAGGAAGCCACTTTATCACTACCCCTCCTCAGCAGGATAGTTGGGGAGAAAATCAGATGAAAAAGCCTTGTGGATCAAGATAAAGGCAGTTTAATAAAGATTGATCAAAGCAAAGGAGAGCATGGTAGCAAAGGAGAACAAAAATTCTCTCTATCTCATCTTCAGGCTATGTCCAGTCAAGTAGGGTCTCAGAACACATAGCATTTGGTCCAGAGGACAAACATTTAAAGAACGAATGCTTCCCATCCCTGTCTCTTATCTTCTATTGCTGAACAGATGCCATAGTTTATGGATTATTCCTGGGTCAGTTTGTCTCAGCTGTCCTTGTTGAAGGACATCCTTGAGTGAAGGGCAGCCTTGAGTGAAGGGCATTCTTGATTCTGTGGGAGCCCTGCAGCCAAAATATTGATATGTCATCAACATCCTTATAGCTCCAAATAAAAAGTCCAGCATAATCACTACTGCTATAGAAAAAATTAAGTCCACCCTATACAGACCTAATACACAAGCTGGAAAGGATGCCACAGTGAGGCAGTGGTGGAAGTTTTGTTTGAATTAGTTTTGGTTTAGTGTTCACTCCTAGTCTTATGAAAGATGAAATCTTCCTGGCAGTTCAGACAAATTAGATTCCTAGAAAATCCAAAAATTAATCTAAGCCTATAAAATGAATGCACCCTTAAAGGAGGGAGAAATTAGCTGTAAATAATGTTTCCTACATATGTTATTTGCAGTGGTATAGCTCTGTAACAGGCTGCAATATAGGGAAGAATGAGTAGATTCGTATCCTAGTCAAATGTGCCATACTGTAACCAAGTGAGCTCTGTTATTTGTCTGAGAATATCTCCAAGAACATGGGAAAATTATTGCAGTAACTAACTAAAGAAATGTTGTGTAATGAGGTGATGTCTGAACCAAATTGCTATCTAGCTGTACAAGCTTAATATTGTCCATATGCACAAACACTGAAATAGTCTGCAAGCAGTGCAAATACAGTCTGCATTCAGCAGAGCAGGACCATAGTGTGCATTGGGGACCTAGACCTGTAAAAGAATCTTCTAGTTGGTGCATGTGTGAGGTCAAGCTAAAAATGCTGATCTCTTTGGAATTAGAGTATTATCAGTGATCTACATGTTTTTCTGTAGAAAATGCTGGAGTAGGTGTAAAAAAATGTGTCTGAAATAGACTGCAAATTATAGTAAAGCAAAATATTATGTAACCTGAAAAATACATGCAGAGGTCCCAATTTAATATTTAACATAGCAGCTTCTCATCTTGTGTCTAAAGTGTACTTATTTTGATCTCTTATGGCAGCAGAAAGAATTTTTAAGTGAGAATTTTTCTCACTGGGAGCTGTCAAACTAGCCTTAATAAACTCTGTTAGCTACTCCTTCTCCCACACAGTTATATCCTCAGACATGAAACCCTCTACAATCATGCTGATCCAAAAAAGTTTGGAAGTCTCATTGGTATGAATTAATCAACTACCCTGTGTGCCAACATAGCAAACAAATGCATATTTCAAAGATGTACACTATGTCTTTCTACCCTACTCTCTTTAACCCCTATAAGCAGAACAGGACCTAGCCTGTTAATTTTCTTTTCAGATCAGCTGGTCTTTTGATGCATAATGTTACCTTCTTGTACCAGTGGTGAATTGCTTTAATGGAAATTAAAGACAGAGCTGCTGATGCCAGTTCTGCTGGCGTGGATATGAATAAGGGGCCTTCAGAGCAAGTATTTACCCATGGGAGGTCAGGAAATAGGGAAGACTGGATGCTAAGGTCATGACAGCAAGGATTTAATGTTCTACTGGGCAGTAGCCAATGCTACACCTGCATAAATATATAAAGCTACAATTCTCGAAGAAGTAGAAGGATTGAGATGTCTCTCTCAGCACTTAATCTGTTACATCTGCTCTCAATTTCTAAACAGCCAGGTACATCCAGGAAGACAAAAGTGACTAATGCCATCTAAGCTGTTTGCAGAGACAGGACTGTGATGCCTGATCAGTCTGATTATTTGCAGTTCTCTGCACATGCATAAAGAAAGCTCTGCTATCTTTCCACATTTTTAAGCTTTCTAAGGGTGTTTCCTATGAAAGTATCACAAACAGATTGCAGTGGTTTATTTCTGGTGAGCAGTGATCCCATTATCCCAGCAGAGGGAAATCTGGAGACATTGTCAAAGCAGGTTGAGTTTTACAGAAGTAACCAACTTGATGTCAGAGTTAGTGAATGCCTTCCTTCTCAATTATATGACTGTAGAAAATTATTAGCTGATGTTAATGCTTAGTATGCATTTGGAAATGTTTTTTTTTAAATTGTAGTCTTAAGGGTAATATCTGGAGCCTTAAATTCATTAGTGGTGTCACTTGACTTTCTATAAAAATTACCTGTTTTTGTAAGTTATTCAAACTTCTAAGTTATTGATAGAAGTGTGATATAGTATTTGGGATTTCTTTTCCTTCTTGCACACGTATTTTACATGAGCAAAAAGTAGGTAACAGATCTTCACAAAAATAAAGAAATTATGCTTTAATATATTAAAAGCATCAGCTTTTACAGAAATTTCCTTTTATAGAAAGGGATATACATTACTTAATAAATACTCTTCTGGTGATCAATAGAATGTTATGTTGTAACAAGTCGGGGGAAAAAAGGTGGGGCTTTTTCCTTCTTTTTTTTCTCTCTCCTGCGTCAAGTGCTCATTTGCTGCTGAAACAAGAGAAAATGTAATGATATCTCCAAAAGGGAATTCTGCTGACCGACCTGTGGTGGACAGTAACAGGAACTTAGATGCCTGAGAAATGTATAAGTCACCAGAGTCTGTAATGTAAAGGTAATCATGAGGAAAGAAAAAAGATTCCTGATTAGTCATGAGAGTGAGGAATAATTACGTGATTGTTATTGAAACTGGAACAGACCCACAACTGAGTGGCTTAGGAAAAATTTGATCTCATGTTCTAAAGGGATGGAAAAGCTTGACAAAAGGTACACAGTGCCAAGATGGAATTATTCTGAAGTTATAGGAAATAAAATATTTGCAGAAACAACCAATACACACTCCTACTCAATTTATTGAGCAAGTCTCCTTGGCCTTCTAGGCAAGCCCTTGCCACAAAACTGCACTTCAGAATTTGAAATTTCATTTTAATACTACTGGTTCTGAAAAGGAAAAATAAACGTGTAAGAAATTCAACCAGATGCACACTCAAGAATGCTGACTCACCATCACAAGGAACTTCAACTCCAGTGGTTGATTTCTCTTCCTCCCTTAAGCCTTCCCCAAGGAATATTGATCCCCACACTGCAGAAGCATGCAGTGCAAACATATATATCTTCTGCCTATTCTCCTCAGTTCGTAATATAAGCTAAGGTCATCAGCAATTTATACATGTCAGGCTGGAAGCTGTGGTAGGACTGTAAACAATATGCCATCTTCACTGTAGAAGTGATGGGTCCATGGATATCTGACCCCAGAGCAAAGCTACTGGTTTTTATTTGCTTATTTAAGAGTTAATAGGAACCTTAGTCAGTTCCTTGGTTTTGTAAATTGAGGCTTTAGAAGCAGTCCCACAAACTTCACAACCATCAAAACCGGGAGAGAACGACAAGGAGAAGATGCCAGGGGAGAGGGAGGCAGGAACTGCTGGTTTTGGTTTTGTCAGGAAGTGTCTCTGTCACCAAGGTCAGCAGCAGGGTAGGGGAAGTGTTGATTGTGGGGGACAGGAGGTGTTTCTGTGCCTGCAGCTGAGCCTACTGCAAATACAGTTTAATAATGTCTGTCTAGACAGCATGTGAACTCCATAATTTGTCTCAAGGATAAACTGTCCCAGAAGTCTATAGCAATATGTGTCACTAGTCAGCTGTTCTGCAGGATATCTTGGTAATCTTCCTAGCCCCATTTGCAAGTGCCTGCTAGAATACTGAACTCAGAAACTGTGTGTTTAAGCACCATCTTTAGGATTTCAGTATTAAACTCCTCATCATCAGTACATAAATCAGTATATAAATAGATGAAAAAACAGAAAGCACACTGAAAAAGTCGTATCACTGTATNACTTTATGCTCAATCAACTTACAAATAACGGATGTTTTATCACACTGAATTAAAAAGAATGATTCTAACAAAAAAAAAAAAAAAAAAAAAGAGCAACTTAATTCTGAGAAGTGTCTGAAGTTCTGCCCTGTAATGGTGGAATGACTTTTAATTTTCTTAAGCAAGCTGATTTTACTCCTGAGACCTGGAGCCCTGGTCAATACAGAAAAGCTTTGCTACGGGGTCCTCTGCCAGATTCCTATAACCTGTGTATCTAGGAAACTTGTCTGTCATGTCAAAGCTGAAGTGCTTTTACACAGAGATGTCCTTTTCCTGGGACTTGTTATCTGGCCTGCATAGCAGGGCATACTACATTGTGCTTATATATAATTGAGGATAAACACAACAATTCCTGACTTTGCTATATGTCAACTAGACATATTGGCCTTTTTATAACTGCTGCTTCACACTGTGTAGGTGATGAAAGTGCCTTGTTCTATGAAAATACTTATGAGAAAAAATCCCATTTCTGCATCACCTGGAAACAGCTAACCATCAAATTATCAAAAAATGAGTTAGAGGTGAGTCAGGGGAAGAGGAGGATTTTACACCTGCTGAGCAAACCATTGTCAGGCTAAGTCAGTATATTGTCTTTTGTTGGTGGCTAAATATTTAGGATAGAGTTGTGCTTATTCCACGTTTGTTGGCAGGGAACAATTTTGTCATATGAAAGTACCACAAAAATTAACCAGGATGTGCAGTTTAAGATACAATAGCTAGATAACAGGCCTTCCTAACTCATAGTGACACCCGGAGTTTTGATTTATATCTACAAGGAATGAAAGCAGTGTTAGCACTAACACTATGTGGTCCCACAAGATAAGTCTTTGCTGTCTTGGACAAAGCCTCTATCTGATCAGCATTTCAAACCTATCTGCAAGTGCTGGGTCAGCAGGTTAATTGGAAATTTGTGTCTGGTTTGACAATCCAGGAAAACTAGAGTAATGTCTCACAGGTTTGTATTTGTAAGAAACAAATATGTTGAGGTCAGTAAGTCAAAGGCCTTAGAGAAGCATCCCCAAATTTTTTCAATTCCTGTGTCAGCAGAGCACTCTTACTATTTAGTATTTTGAGATTTACTGCCAACAGGAAACCTCCAATGCAAAAACCCCTGGGGCTTGTGATTGTATAATTCTAAACAGTGTAACAATCCATTTCATAGCTTTTATCACTCAGGTGCCTGAGGCCAACAAACTGCAGTTCTCAGAATGATTTAGGACAGGGTATTTGAGTAGCAGAGATGAGAGTGATCTGTATCAAAAAAAGAGAACTGAAAGTAAAGGGGTTTGCTTGGGCAGACATCTCATTCTGTTGCTTTCCTCCTGCCGCTGCTACTGTTTTCCCATGCAAACCAACAGGCTGCTTCTGAACAGTGATTTGCTGCTCCTGTAGTTCTCCCAGCATGTTATTCATTGTTTCTGGCATATCTTTTCCAGCTGTTGCTTGGCAAGAGCCTTCCTGGCACCCTGTTAGTGTCTCAGTGTCCAGTGGAATGTTTGAAATGTGCATGCTTTTGGAAAGGCATATATAATGATGGTCCAGGCAGCCCCTCGATGGTAGCTTTGGGCAAAAAATAGTGACTAATACCCAGTCCAAATTTTGTGCTCTTACTATACACCACAGAACACAGTAATGCCTTCAAAATTTCTTATCCCTTTCATTAAAAAATATATATTTAATTTCTGTTACAAAATCCCAGGATGTTCTTTTTCATAACTGCAAAATACAGTTTAAGCCTTTTTCTTTAAATTTATCTTCTGCATTCTGTATGGATTATTTTATAGACAATATTATATTGATGACTTTGGTTGTCTTTAACACCATGAGGCAGATACCATAAATTGTTAGGGAACTAAATATTTTCATGTTGAGATGCAAAGTTCCCCTCTTTTTTTCCAAGCTTCCTCCCTCACACTAGGCCAGATTCTTTAATGAAGAAGTGCAAAGGGGATCAAAACCCTTGTGGTCCATCCAATGACAAACCAGTGCCTTAAGTCAGATGCTTTTTAAATCTGCATTTACATTTCCTTTAAAGCCTTATCCAATTTTCTGTCTGTAGAATTTCTCTGCTTCAGAGTAATAGCCACATGGGAAAATGTTTCCACTGCATGTTCCATGCTGTCATGTACCTTATTTTTCAATAACTCTACATAGAAGAGGTAATTCTTGCTATCTGCTGAACCTGCTGTGTAACTTTGGGCTGTTTCCTGTCCCCTCCTTAATACTTCATTAAATCATCTGTTTCTGCTAGTTCTTAGATGTGTCATATTTGGTTAGCAAAATGGAAAACAGATTTAATTCTGTTGTATAATATTTCCTTGGATATGGTCTGCGTAAGGAGGGAAAAAGGATCTTCTGTTTCCCTATCAGAAACTTCTGCTTAGGGCAATTAAAAATAAAAAAAATTATTGTCAAAAAATCATTATCTCATTTCTTGGAAGACAATAAATGTGGGTAACTAGAATGAATGGCTTTTGGGTGAAACATATTTATTTTCCCCATTTTAATCTTCCATGCTGAAATTCAGTGCTCAATTTTTAATGGTTCTGCTTGGAATTCACTGTAAGAAAGGACATTTTGGTGGGACAGTGTCATTATTCCATCACCAGTGTGCATGATCTTAGCCCAAAATATTGATATCTTTGTCCATCAAGATAAACAACTCCATTATGGCTTGGGTTCTCTGATCTGTATTCTTTTTAATATTTTACTGCAACATAGGAACCAGACCCCCAGAGAACTGGTTCCTCACATTTTCTTTCTTCATTAAATGCCACAGGTCAATTCCTGCTAATAATGCAACGAATCTTGTGATTTAATGTATCTCCAGATTCATAACAGTTTTCATAACAATTTTCTTCATAAAATGCACATTTTTCAATAGCTTCTGGATTTTGTCTNGGTCTTTTGTTTGTTTTTGGCTTTTCCCTTTCTAATCTTATAGATTTGAAAGAAAACTGCTATACTAAATATGCAACAGTTGTGAATTACCAAATATACTGCGTTGGAAAAAATTATGATGACATTCATGGCTTTTTCTCCCTGGCTAAGTTGCTAAAGATTTTTCTGACAAATCTGAAATGAGTACATTTCTGCATGCATTTGTGTATTGTACAGATATGTACTTGAAAATATGGAGAAGCTTGTGTTTCAACAACCTACCCAGTGTGCTTTCATCTCGCATTTTTAACACGTGTGGAAAATATCTCTTTGCACACATGGGAATAATTAAAACTTCTGTTTGCAGTAGCATTTTTTGCTGACTGAGAGGTCCAGCATAGGGCAGACTTGCTTCAGCCTGTGAAAAACTTGCGAGTCAACAGAACAACTGACCTAAGGTACTAAACAAACAGAACCTTTACTAAGTGAATGTTTTTCTGCCTTTCTGTGCATATACTCCATTATCTGAGTAAAAGCTACATATGACTCTTTGTTGAGCCTTTCTTCAGCCTTAGGACTTGGGCTCATGAAATGTCAGTTTCCCTTCAGTCTCCTTCTAGAACAAACACCTTACTGATACCATTTGTGCATGGATGGCTCTACCTGAGCCAGGCAAAAATCATTTTTTTCTTTAGCAAAGGGGTTTGGAAGGGCAGAAATACTTTGGTGCCTCTGAACAAGAGAAACATGACACACTGGATCTCTTGATGTAGTAAGGGGAAAAGGAAGAAGAAAAAGTGGATTTGGCTTGTTTGCTATGAGGTTATTCTAACACAATTGTGTAGTAAAATAAGGAAATAAAACATAAGGAAATTATGAGTGGAATGTACATCAGATCTATCACATATGAGCAGATAATACACTTTTGAAGAAGGCAGGTTATTTTCAAATGAGAAAGCACATTGGAATAGATATTCCCTTATCTAACTCCTACTATTTTAGTAGCTTCCTTCCAAGGAATATTTTTTCATTGGGAAGGATTCCCAAGAGCTATTTCTAGGAGGAATGAGAGAGAAACCATTGTGGTTTTCCTTTAAACTAGCATTTAATTACATCAGATGCCACCTACAATGTACTAAGCCATCTGACTTGTATTTCTTTCATTACTGTAAGTTGGCTTATGGAAAAAAAGAAAACTAGATTAATGCCAGTTTGAAGGTTGGACTGGGATTAATCTATCACCTAGAGGAAAAGCTATGGTGATGTTATTTATGCAGTAATTATTATTCAGTGTGGGCATGGGTTATACTCTCTAATAGAATGGAAAGGGAGCACACAGTCTTTTTTTTTTTTTGACATGTTTTTAGGACTGGTAAAAGAAAATCACAAACTGTTTCTGCAGAAATACTTCCCAGTTTGGCCTGTTGTTACCTCTTTCACAGGAAATTATGCCACAAGCTGAAGGCACTACATTTTTGGGGGGTGAAAAAGGGAGATTCTTTGTATTTTTGATCTGACTTTCAAAAATGATGTCTTATCTCTTGTTTTGTTGGTTCAGATTTCCCGGAAGAGCTTACAGACAGTGACTATACTGACTATTCAGAGCCTATTGAAAATGGGATTCTCAGACAAAGCTGGAGCCCCTAGGCATAATTCTCACTTAAAAAAAAAAAAGAAAAAAAAGAAAAAAAAAGAAAAAAAAAGTCCAGGGTGAATTTGTAGATATCCTAGAGTCATTCTAAGTATATTAATTATTTAACAAGCATCATTGCAGATGTAGTCTGAGGATTGCTGCTAATACACTCCTCTGTCCCATTGGTCACTGCCTGTACTTGGGGGAATGTATGCACTACTCATGCTTGTAAGTCAGGATGGCAGCCTCCTCTTCTGACATTGTTTGAAAGTTTAGTTGGCTTGAGCAGTTAAGAAAGATTTATAGTTGAGCAGAGACTTCAAAAATGTACCAACCCCATTATTAGCTAGGGACACTATGCTCTTGTATTTTGGGTTGGCTTCTATGTGGAAAGAAGAGTGGAAAAACACAGAAAAGGTCAGAATAACCTGACCTGACTCAATTCCTCTCAATCTTTGTCCTACACTTCTTACTCTACAGTCCCCAAAAATGTCAACAAGAAACAGTCTCCAAGTTTCACTTCAAAATAACTGTCCCTTCTCAATCTGCTGTTAATTTAAAGCCAACATTACAGTATTCATGCTTGCACATGGTAGTGATTTACTTAATTTGGCAAGATTGATAACTATCTTTATAGATATTTGTTAAAAATGTAGGCTGGTACTGAAAGTGTAAAAAACCCCAACAGCTACTAAGGAAAGGAAAAAGCAAACCAAACCAAAACTTCACTTTTCACATTCTTGGGAGGAACGTATTTTTGTGACCCTCTAGCTCCTCTTTTGACATAATTAGACTTTTCTGTCAGCATGTTCTTGCAAAAACATCACAAAAGGTGTGCAACACTTTCAGAAGTGTCTGTAATTAGGATTCACTGTTTATGGGAGCACGGACAGCTCAGAGGGTATGTGGATCACACACATTTCTTTCTTACTGCATTTACTGGTATGAATCGTCGAGAAGAAATGAATGGGTGCTCCAGTATTTTCCAAAACTGCAGCAGTCAAGTTCCTTTTGGTAGCAATTGCTTGCTTACATATGCATATTGTACATAGACAGAACATTTTGATCTACAGCTTAAATACAGAGGGAAAATATCTCCTTAAAGACAGAGAGCCCAAATGGAGGAATGCCAAATATAGGCATGTGGTACCTTGTATGTCTCAGCAGCTACTGGCCAATGAGTGCATACTTTTTACCAAGCTGTTCAATCCTGGCTTATAATGAAAAAAACTATTTTAAAACAGTTCACCCATACATGAATGACAGAAAAGAAATTAGAGAGGCCTGACTATCCTTGATGGCATTTGCCCATTGTTACTTCCTTTTGTTTGAGTCCTCATATATACATTTTTATTGTGAAGGTTGGAAATTTTTGTTGTTACTAGCTGCAAGCTGCACTAGTCCCTGTTTTCTCTTAGCTGGCATCAGGCTCCACATAACCCTCAACCTCACAGCTGAGTTCACAGCTGTTCTGTGATCTCACTACATTGTACCTCATTTATTTGTTCTTATGATATATACTTAGCAGGTGGTTTTCTAACAGGCACATTCACTTCACTACTGCCTGCAGAAGAGCTCAGCAGGGGTTAAGGATATCAGCACATTCTGCACAGCATGCTTGAAGTACAAGTGCAAAAACTATCTACAGTGCTATTGCTTTGTCAGTCTCTGTGCTCTGTCCTGGACTTGGAAACTCTTAACATTAAAACAACTTTGCATCTTTCCTCAAGTGTATACCCACTTCTTAAGTACTCAAGAAAAGCTCATAGATTGAGTATAGGTAATCAAGGCACCCTTAAATTTCCAACCCAATATGCACCACTTCCTGAGACCTGCCAGCCTGAGAAAGTTCCCTTAAGGTAGATGGGATCCAAGAGAAGCTTACTCAGAGGAGATAATGATCTGTGGAAACAACTGTGGTGTCAGAGGTGAGGACATGTTTCACCAGAGATCGAAGTGTTCTAGCAGCTGAAATGTTTCTCTGCAGAGCAGCTTTTGCTAAATGCTTCATTGCTATAATGAAGAACCTTAATTGTGTGAGCAAGAGTTGTGGGGTATCTCTTCTCGAGAATCTAATTATCAAAACCTAAGGTATGTAGCTGCTGGTAGATTATCACACATATGGGACAGTGTACTAATGTTCCTATTATTGTACATCCAGATGTGATGTTCATGTACTCATTCATTAATCTTCCCCCTCTTTCCCCTGCCTTTTTTTTTCCCCCCCCCTCTCATTTTTTCTATGTCAAAGGTTGAAAAAACAGAGTTTTGTTTTGCATTGTCCTTTTGTGGTCATGCAGAGAGGAACTGGAAAAAGGCACACACACCACAAGGTTCTGCAACAATACCAGAATAAAATAGGGCAAAAGAGGGCGAACAGAAAATCACCATGAACAGTATGTGGACAAAAAAGTAAGGGAACTATCACAGCGTGGAGACAATGCATAAAGAACATAAGGTGATAGCAGGAGCAGACTAGACAGAGCTTTGGCCACAGGGTCAGACCTGAGAGGAGAGGAGACTTGAGAGTGGCTCCTTCTGATACTGCTGACCCAAGCTCAGAGCTCCCATTCAGACTACAGCAGTACTTTAAAAACACACCTGTTCTGGTGTTTTTGTTCAAGCCTCCTCAGTCATGTTTTGTTCCATGCAGCTTGAGGAGAAGATTGAACTTTTTTTATCAGTGTATGAGGAGCGTGGGAACAAGTAGGAGGTTGAGGGAGAAACCAATTGATGCACAGATATCTTGAAGATTTTCATGCTACAGACTGGCACAAGAAAACGGGTTTTATAGGTAAATGAAATGCATATGTGACAATTTTCATGCCCTATATTTGCCATGTATCTTCTTCTGGTTATTATTTTACAGAGTGCTAACTTTATTTTTTCTTTACTGCGGGTACCACCAGCCTTATCTGTGTGATAAATATACCTCACACCTTCTAACAATCCAAGGTATGCAGACACATGGAGTGAAGGGTGGGGAAAATTGGGCAATGCGTAGACTGATGGAGCAGTACACCCAGCAGTCACACTGCCACCATTTTCAGTGTGCAGGAAACAAGCGAAGATAGCAGAGCTGTATGAAGCACAGAGCAGCTATTCCCTTTTTAGCTGAGCAGAATAATACCTTCAATGTCAATGGCTTCATCAAGAATTGCAACAATGCCCTGTAGATTGGCTAGGCAGCTTTCACATCTGCTCTCAAAATGTATCTGCAGAGCTGGTCTCATTCTAAGTGACAATTTGGAGAAGCATGTGTATGAGCTTTGCTGTTGCACAAAGCATATATTCCTATGGCTGAGGGATGGGGAGCTTTCTTTTCCTGGGAAACTTCTACAAGTGGTGCTAGAAACCAGCTTGTCCTCATGGAGCAGCATTTCAAGGCAAAACAAATCAGAGGCCCAGAGTGGGAAACACTGATTCACTCTGCCATTCCTTAGTGGAGAGAGACTGGAGCCTTCCCAAGGGACATGGCAGTACCAGAGCAGCATGAGGCCCCTGGGATTATTGCAGATATGACGTGCCTTCTGTGGGGCTCAGCCCTTATGCTTTGAGCTGTTCATGCATCTTGATCCTGCATATCCTACACTGCCAGGATCAGCTTTAGGCCAGGAAGGATGGAGTGGGATATGAGAACTCTTGCACTGCAGGAAGACCTGAGATGAGGCTGGAAGGCTAGTCGTGCACTCTTACTGCTTAATCACATCTCATGTAACCACTCTAACAAGCAGCTTAGAGCCAATGAAGCTTTGAAAACCAATACCAGGCATGACCTAAGAACCAGGCATGCTTATGCATGTACTGTTTTGGCCTGTGTACACTCTTCTTGTACAGCATGTTTCAAAAAGAGTGTATTTCCTATCTAGTTCAGAATTGCCTTTATTCCACCTAGACAGAATCAAGGTGGTTGCACAAACAGCTCTTTGAATTTATTTATAGGAAAGTAATAGAGATGAAAGATGTCAAAAAACAACAATGGTTTCAACAATGCTTGCCAGGTCAGCTGCTTGCCAGGTCTAAGAGGACACAAGAGATCAAGAATGCAGCCAGACTTGTTGGAAAATGATAGTATCATGGTTTGAATAATGCATTTTCTTCTGCCTCATCCATATTTTTGTGCTAACTGGGCCTTATTTCTGAGAGCCAAATTTAGCAAAATGTGTAACTTTTTTCTTGGTCATGCACATGTTTATTAGAATTTGTTAGTCTCTTGCTGTGGGGGAGGGAGGAAAAAGCACTATCTCTAGTTATTGCTTTAGTTTGGTCCTCAGAGATTTGGGACAGTCTTAAGTGACATGCAGAGAAGCTTTTGTATTTCTGAGGCGGTAAATATCTTAGGGCAGTAAAGTTTCTTTTCAGTGTGTCTGGTAGGAAATGGGTAGTCTCTGGGTGGAACTGGTGCTAAAATGCCTGGGAGCAATCTCATAGCTAGAAGTGAGGAGACACAGTGCAACAGAAGGTAGGACTGCCAGCAGAAAGCCATCGGCACTGCCAGTTAGGATTTTCAGCTTTTGCTGAAGCAAAAGATTAGAGCAGACAGTATGGCACATATGGCACTGTGTCAAACATGGAACTCTGGTTTACCCTTTAGATGGGAATTTGGGCTTTGTTGCCTTTTTTGCCTCTCCTTTGAGCTGAGGGTTCCGTGAGCGTCATCAGAGTTAATCATAGTGGGCGCTAAACTCCTCCTGTGCTGCCTAAAGGCACAGCCCGGAGGAAGAGGGGCTCACAGTGCAGATGGGTGCACGGCAGGAGTCCCAGTCTCACTCAGCTCAACAGAACCACCCACTGTAAGCTGATTTGTAGCAAAAGTGTATCAAGTGTTTGGGATCCAGTGGACAAGCAATGTCACACTGCGGTTTTTCTTAATTTACATGATTTTTCAGGGCTTAAGACTGTTGTAAGACAGACAACCAAATGCTGTGATAAATGGGGTTGCCCTGCGTGAGACAAGTCTCTGTGAAGCTGCAGTGTTCTGCAATGGCAAGAAAGTGAAGTCAAGGGAGAGGAAAAAGCATATAGGGTTTTATTATCCTGGTCATGATTCACATGTTTCTATTATTCTCTTGAAATGAGCAACCTATATGCCAACCACATCAGTGTGCTTCTCACCTGTTTGTGATGCCTTCATCCAGACAGACATGGAGAGGACCAAGGGCAGCAGCACACTACAGAGATTTACATGGCAACTCCCACCACCACTTGCAGTAGGCCAGAGGACCTCTAAACCCTTCAGGTTTTGCACCTGTTAAAATCACAATTATAATCTCAGAGGTGGGTCACCTGTTAATATGCGTTTTGGTAGCAGACATCTTACACCACCTGTTCTGTGCAGTGTTTTGAAGAAAAAGAAGGTTAGCACTCACCAGTTCACCTTGTCCAAAAGAGGATAATGTCTGTCCACATATTTTTTCAAATAAGCTCTCAGGTATAAAGGAGAGCTTAATACCATGGGTGTATTTGGGTTGTCTGGTTTATGCAGCAAGGTTTTGATAGAAGGGAGGACTGCAGGGATGGCTCCTGTGAGGTGATGCCAGCAGCTGCTCCCAAAAGGCTCTCAGATGCACCCACTGCTGGCCAAAGCTGCGTCCATCAGGAATACTGGTAGCAACTCTGTGATGGCATAATTAGGAAAGAGTAAAAAACCCCACTGTGCAACAGCAGCTGGGAGACAGGAATGAAAATATGTGAGTGAAAGAACTCTGCAGACAGCAAGGTCAGTGAGGAAGGAGGGGAATGAGGTGCTGCAGGCACCAGAGCAGTGATTCTGCTGCCCCTGCTGCCCCTGGCAAAGACTACGATAAGGCAGGCTCTCCCTCTGCAGGTTGTCCCCCTGAGGATGTCCACAGTGGAGCAGGTATCCAACTGCAGCTTGTAGAGACTCCATGCTGGAGCAGGTGGATCAGCCTGAAGAATGCTTTAAGCCTGTAGAAAGCCCATCCAGAACCAGGGTCTTGTTAGGACCTGTGACGCCATGGGGGACCACACTTGAAGCAGTTTGCTCCTGAAACACTGCACCCTCTGAAAGGGATTCAAGCAGAAACAGTTTGTGAAGAAGAACTGCAGCCTTTGAGAAAGAGCCATGTTGGAGAAGTTCATGGAGGACTGTCTCTTGTGGGAGGGATCACACACTGGAGCAGGAGAAGACAGCGAGAATTCATCTCACTGAGGAAGAGGGAACAGCAGAGACGTGATTAACTAAGCCCATTCCCTGTCCCCTATGCCACTGCAAGGCAGGAGATGGAGAATTTGGAAGTGAAGCTAAGCCCAGGAAAAAGACTTAGCTAAATTAAACTGATTTCTCCAAACTGAGCCTGTTTTGCCAGTGATGGTAATTGCTGATGATCCTTCCTTGACCTTCTCTTGATGCATGAGCTTTTTGTCATATTTTCTTTCCACTGCCCAGCTGAGGTGGGGAGGGATAGAGCAGCTTTGGTGGGCACCTGGTGTCCAGCCAGAGTCAACCCACTGTAGCTGCTAAACTGACACAACGGTGAAGAGTAGAGGGAATGGAGCTGGACAATATAACTGTTCTTCAGTGTTACGATTCCTCAGACTACATGACAAGGTAGAAACTTGAAAACTTGATGGGAAAATCAAGCTTGAAAAAGACTCCTGCAACAGACAAAATATTTCAGTTCATCAGGAAATATCACTATGTCTTTCACTTTAGTCACTTCTGCATCAAACCCATCACTGCTCCTCCTGAAGGCAGCTGCTGCAGTTCAAGGTCAGTTTCCAGTTTTCTGTGAGACTAAAGAAATTAACGTCACTTAGCCTGCCATCTTCCTTGAGTCCTGATGCTGACAATTGTGTCATCTGAGACTTTCCAGATTGCCATTTGTCAATCCAGAAGAACCAGGTAGCTGTCCCAAAAAGGTTCCTTCCTTCAGCGACTAGGTCTGGGACCACTCCAAAGACTTGTCCCATTTTCCTCTATCTAGGCAGTTTTACCTGACCAAAGAAAGTGGAACCTGAAATACAGCAGCTGCTGTATTTTCCTTTTCTCACTCTGAAAAACTACTGCCAAGGCTGGCTTGTATTTGTGGGCTTTTGAGACCTGTGCTCAGCCTCAAAGTAACTGGACAGCTTCCCTGTAGGTCTGGCTTTTTAGAGAACTGCTGATTCTGCAACACACACCTTTTAGTGCACGTTCACCTCCAGGCAGGCTGGGACTTTTCTGTTGCTTCCCATAACACATGAATGCAAATATCAAACCCACTATCTGATTAAGGAATCTCAAACAATCAAAATCAATATTGAAGCATTTAGCTCTGAGGAGTACATGGTGCTATGTTCACAAAAGCATTCCTCAATTAATCACTCTTTCTGTAAGGAGAACAGGTGGTATGTTTCTCACACCTCTGTTCTCAGAGATCAGAGCTGAAGATTGTATTACATCAGTGACAGTGTTGTGTCATTGGGGCTAAGAGGATGCCTTAGTGTTGTAAACAACTTCCCTGATGACCATATGCAGGCATAGAGTCAGAAATATTTGTCAAAACCATGCAAATTTGCACAGCCAGAGAGCTGGTGATATATTTTGACACTGTTTGAGCGTAATGCCAGATGAGCAGCCCTTGTGGACAGAGCTCTCAGTAGCAGCAGTCATGACTGTGACAGCCACCCTTCTGCTCTTCTGCTCTTCTTCCTTCTCTCCCTGGAGGTGTTGCTTATAGGAACCAGAGGAAAAAGAAGTATCCCATCCACCTGTGTAAACTGCTGACACTTACCCTGTTTTTTGCTGTTTCTTCTATTGTATCAAGATGTCAGTTAACAGGACTGTCTCTGCAGGAGCTTGGCAGAGGACAGATCTTGTTCCTGTGTCCCAACAAATAAATAATTGAGATAGATGTCACTAAAAGCTGTATCTAAAGCTGTATTAGAAATGGAAGTTTATTTCTTTTTTAACCAGATGATTCGAAGTGACGTAAATGCACCAAGTAAAAGTAAGTTGCAGTGACCTCTGGTATGACAAGTTGTCCTAGCCTGGCTTAGTTCCTGCAGTCCTTGTTCAAATAAATCTTTTTATTAAAACAAATGAGGCTTTTTGACAAGAATGCTGTGACCCATTTTACTTTTCTCAGAGGATCTATTTTTTCCTATGTCGTGGTAATTGCTTGAAGCGGCAGAGAATTCTCTTGTTACCCTGCTGCTTCTGCAGCAGTCTTATCTTTCTGACTACAGAACACAGGCAAGGGACAAGACAATTAGTTTATGGAAAAAAATGGCTGATTTTATACAATTATTACTAAAGAAAATCAATGGGTTTTTCTTTTTCAAAGTGTCTATTATACCCTGTGTGCTTGTGCATCTCCCTAGGAAGGTTTGAAGTAACCTTACCTTAAGTACTACTGATGAAGTCAAGGTAAGGCATGGGATGCCAGTCATTTGATGCTGTTATAAAAGCAGAATGTGGCAAAATCTACCTTTTAGAGGGTTTTAACCACCAAACAAATTTCTAAACACTGCTGGTGCTACTGCTTTAGGAGCATTGTAGATATTTATGCGCAGTGTCCCTATGTTTGCTATTTCAAGTGACACTTAAATTCATTAGCTCCAGCTGCATATTCCTGACAATCCACTGAGATATGGCTATAATGCCATTTATGGTGGGAGAATTAAGACATTCCTCAGGTGTGAAACAAGAAACAAACAGCAGTAGCACACAGTCTTCAGAAATAGTTTTCAGGAGCCCCAAAACCTTAAGTAGTACAAAGTGAAGGAATAAAAATGCAGATGTTTTGGTGTACCTGACATTTGGGCAAAAGGTTGAGCAGAGGAAAAAGCAAAGAATTGAAATCCTGAACGATGGAAAAATATTTTTAGTTCTGTACAATCCTCTACACTCTTTGCAACCCTCTGATTCCGGATTCTCTTGGTCTGATTAGAAAAACCCATTCTCATTTGCAGGTTCATTCATGGTCAGAGGATTGGACTGTAGATTTTTCAACCAGGAAATAGTCCAGTGTGCTGTAAAACTGGCTTTACCATGAGACAATAGAGAATCTAAAGCAATTGCTCATCCAGAGAGGCTAGTGCCCACTTTCTAATTACATAAATATTACAACTTTTTAAACATATTGTAATGTGAACATCAATATTGCAAATAACGGAGCAGCGCAGAAGAAGGTTATGGGCCCTATGGCATGGTTTGTTGGACAGGATTGTGGAAATTTCTTACTTAAAGAACTTAAATTTAGAAGGCATGTCTGTTCCCTGGAGGACTTTTCATCATGGGTGTGGATAGCTTTCCTCAGTGAGAAAGCTATTCAAATGAGCAGCTGCACATACTTGATCACAGTTTTCCAAGCAGTGACAGCTCTGATTATTGTATTGATAATAGCCAGCTCCAGCTGCCCTTCCATTAGCTGACTGTGCTGGCATAACCCTGCTATTTGGGGGCAGGGAGCAGGAGGACCTGACTTTCTTTAGGCAGTTAACCAAGTGCCCTTTCTTAGGAAATGTGACTTGAAAAGGATTTTCTTAGTGCAGTACTGTACAAATTTGCGCTTGGGAAGACAGAAGTGGGGCCCAGGAATGTGATGTAAATGCCTCAGTGTGTGGGGAGGCTGGGGGAGTCTAGGGCTGCCTCAGCTTCCCCTTGAGTAGGGCAGCTGCTGTGGTGGCACATGTTGGCCGACCATGCAGGCCCACTGAGCTGGAGGTACTCCACTTGCATCAGGCTCTACCTGCTGTAGGCACTGATAAAGATAGCTGCAAGTCCCTTGTGCCAAATGGCTTTGGCACTGGCTTGCGATACCATCTCTGTCCTATCAGTGCTGTACCGGCCTCCACATTACTGTGAAATGGATGTTTGAAGTGCTGCTCCATAAAGGAGGACTCTCACACAGCAGATGAGAAGTGCTTTATGGTCTCAGAAATTACAAGGAACTCTCAGAGAAGAAATTATGTCTCCTCATGGCATATGTATTGCGGACAGTATGGACCATTGCATCTACATAGGTCAGAAAATTTTAGTTTTCCTCTACAAGACTATGCAAGTGTGTTGTAAGAGTCTGAAAATCCTACTTAAAACCATTTTAGTAAGCAGTCATCTTCATATAACTTCACAGTTCAAGGTTTTACAAAGCTGTTGGTTTAGCCACAGTATTTCCTTCTCTCATGTATTTCCAGTGCTCTGGTTGTGATTCAGAGAATGAGCAAGGAAGCTCTTATATCAAATCATGGCATAGAAATTTAATTCCCTTCCATGGACTGGGGTGGGTGCATTTTGGCAGTCTCTGAGGAAAACAGCATTTGTGCAACTGCAGTTAGATGTAAGCAGATAGAAGTGGGTGGTTCTAGTAAATAAAACTAAATAGTGGGGACTTTAATCTGTAGCACTAGGTTCATGTATCATCTTGATTTTGTCCAACTTCAGTAAGCGACTTTGGAAACAGACTTAGTTTTAAAGAGATGTGAAGCTGCATGGCCATCCATTCACCATCCTATTCACAGTAAGGAAAATAGTTTACATTCAGTATGGACTTTGAATATTGTCAAAACGAGTCTCATTTCCCAGCTCTGTCCACCATGCAGCCCTCTTGCCCCAGGCTGCTCATATTGCCCATTATGACAGATCCTGCTTATGCCAGCTGGAAACCAAACATCCATTGCAACTTTCAGAAAGAGTAATTGTCTTGGAACCTAAAAAATAAAAAATGAACAACCTTGCTGCACTGGGCTCTGGTTTTTGTGGTTGTCGCCAATAGCTCCTTCTTGAAAGCAATGCCATGGGGAATATATACAGTGCTCGGTCATTTATCAAAGTTTACCCTTCTCCCCCACTTGTTCTTCTTTCTTTTCACTCACCCATCATTTATATTTGCCCTCTCTGCTGTCCTCCATCCCTCCAAACCCAATACTGCTTACTGAATTGTGATTTTTTATTCCATATTTCCACCTTTGGAAGTGTTTTTCTCTATTATAAAAGATTGTGAAACAAAATGCTGCACAATGCCCCAATGCATTACTCTATTGCTTCATGGTTATACCATACATATTATTTTTACTGTTCCAGAAGGTGGAATTTTGACAAGTGAAAAAATCCAAGGAGTGCCAAAATGTCCATTAGTATCAACCAGTAGGAAACAGTACTCTTTTCCAAGGTGTATGGTTCCTTGAAAGTTTTAATGACAGTGTAAAGATTTCCTAAGGAAAACTGTTTCAGAATAGCTATTTCTCTACAGTTGCCACATTTCAAGAAAGCTGAGGACTTCAAAATCAATTTCAAGCAGTATTCATCTTCCTCCTTGAGGTGACATTTTAAGAACTGGCCTTGCACAATGACAGCAAACCTTCCTGATGAGGGATCATGACGAGTGACAGCAGCTGCAAAAGATAAACCCAGGCTTCTCTGTGGTGCATGAGAGATCCTCACACCACTGCTCCATCAACAAGAGTCATTCACCTGATGCTTCCCACCAGGAAAGGCACAAATTTGATATATGTTGATTTTTCCCAGCAGATTATTCCAAATCAGTTAGGACGTACAAAGACTGATATAATAGTGAGAGATTTAAAAAACTGAAAGCCAACAACCCCTTCCTGGAACTGAAGGCACAGTATGGGTGAAACAAAGCACATTCCTGGGCAAAGGGGATATGCCCAGGACTCTGACATGCAGAGCACTGGTAAAAGACGTCTACTCTTGAAATGCTGACATCAATATATAAAGCTCTGTTACTGCTTAGCACTTGGAGGAAATGTGACATCCAGAGGGGGTGTCACTGTTCCACGTTGAAACAGCTCCTACTCTCAGTCATTTGTTGGACTAGCAAAGCTTACTGTGATCCTTACAAATATCAACATCTTCTTGATCTGTTAGAAAATCAGAGCTCCAGCCCTGTTTTATGCCTGTTATAGCATACTAGAAGTGTCTTACATAGCCAGCCAAGTCCAAAAGTGATGTTCACTTCACTTGAAAGAACTGACAAGCCAAAGGTAACACTCTACTTTTATTTTCTGCTGATAGGCTCTGTTACTATCTTGTATATAAAAATGCATCATCAAATTTTTGAAACACACCCCCAACAAACCATAAATTTGTCTCTAGACAATGAATACTATAAGCTCATACAAATGCTTAAATAGGCACGAATGAATGAGCCTTTTGCATGACAACTTATTCATAAATGGGGTTATTCCATTTTGCATCACATTTAAGGAAGCAAGTTTGGTATTCAGCAATTTATTGCTAACTCAACCACCACTTTGAGTTTTCCAGGCTTAATAGAAAACTTGCTTGAAATCTGAACTTCTCATTTCTCTTGGCATGTGTGAAGGTAGAAAGCTATTTCTTATGCAGTGCTAACAGATGGAATTACCACTGGTAACAGAAATTAGTCGTACTGCATGAGGCTGGCTGACTCTTGGTGATGATGGGGTTGTTCTTTTGGCAACACGCTCTGTGCCCCCAAACCAAACAGAACAGTCTGGACAAAGCTGGTGAACACAGTACATAGAAAAAGAGCTTCCAAAATCTGGAATTTGTCTTTCCAGTAGATCTGTTCACAGCTGCAAAGGCCAAAAATTGTGTTTTGGGTTGGTTTTCATTTTGATTTTGTTTGGTTTTTTGTTTGTTTGTGTTTTTGCTCGGGATGTTTGTTTTGGTTCTATTTTTTGTTTTGTTTCTTGTTTGTTTGCTGTTGTTTATTGTGTTTGTAGTTTTGGGTGGGTTTTTTTAAATTCAGAAAAGATTTGATGTTTTTCCATAGCTAGGTTAAGCTATCAATGTTCCCTGTCACAGATTATCTCAGATCCCCTGACACTCACTCCCATGCTTACTCTGAATAATCATTAAGAAACTGTGCCAGGTTGAAACTAACCAATTTGACCATATAACTCCAACCTTTACTATAGGTCAGTATCCAACAGTTAGCTACCAAATCAGTGTCAGGGCTAGCATGGACTGCGAGGGCAAGTAGATGGGACCTGCCCAAATCAGTTTCACTGACATGCCTTTAAAGTAATCCTACTAACCACCAGCAGAACTAGCACAGAATTTTCAGTAAGATTTAATGTCAGTCACTGAATATGCACTTATAGAGGAACATCTGGTCTTCAAGATACACCTTTGTAGACAGTTTAAAGTGTCTATGACCTCAGCATTTTAAAAAAACAACCCTTTAGTTGATTGGTATTTCCTGGATTTATCTCCATCTTTATTTTCCTTTAGAACTTTACTTCCCTCTAGCCGCCTTTTTTTCCTCAACTGGCAATTTAATGGACTTGGCATGAGCTAAAGAATTCATTATCAGTCTTAAGAAGAATTTGGCATGAAATTTAAAGTAGTAAGCTAGTGCTTAAGAAATAAACTTTGAGAGTGACAAATATAAAAATTAACTGACCCAAATAGAGAGTAGGCAGTATTATGCCTTGCAGGTGCTTTTAATGCAGATAAGCATATTATGGCAACAAGTCTTTTTCTGATCACCACAGTAATCTGCAGCACAATCAGGAAAGTAACACACATGAGTTGCAGTCAAAAGGAAAGATTTCCAAAGTGTTTTTAAGACACTCTCCCTTCCTTGCAGAAGCCCCTGGCAGACATGTTAAATCAATGCAACAATAATACTGATAAAATTATAGTTTAATCCGTTCAGCAACAAAAGGGTCAAGTGACATGAAAAAACCTCAAGCCTGCAAATTATTTATTGACACTAATAGGTTACTCTTTTCACCACAAATCTGTCTGTAAGATGCAAGTGTTTTTTCTAAGGCAAATACAATTTATCGAAAGGAAAAAGTGTAGGCCACAAACTGAAAGAAAACATTTATTGAATCAAAGTCAATACTTTCTTTTTAATATCTACAAGCCAACACTGAACTGACTTTATTCAAGAATGAACACAATGTACAAAAAAAGTATGTCTGTTATAAAAATATGTCAATTTTTTTTCTGGCTATTGAGCTGAAAACATTTTGGCAAGTGCAAGATAGGTTTGGCAGGCAAATTTAAGATGCTATTACCAATAACAAAGATCAAATAATTTTGTAATAGTTTTGTAGTATATTTAAGAGTCATTGTTAAAGTGGCATTGGAAATGCTAACCCCTAAAAAAAAATACATGTATCACTGCACTGCCATGTGTTTATGCATCCAGACAATTGAACATCTCATCAGGAATCAGCATCTTTATCACTGAATACTAACCAACCTAATTTGAACTATTCAACCAGATAAGCAACATCTACCACTGAAATACAACCTAGGGAAGGCAAACTACCTCCATGGCTGTGTATTTTATGTGCTGTTTACAAATAGAGAGAGAAGATTAGGTAGGTTCATACATATTTAAATCAACCAGACAGCCGTTGCAATGTGAAATCAGGGAAAGAAAAGAAATAGAATAAAAATAATTTACAACAACAGTCTACATGCAGATTTGCATATAAAAATGGATTTGATTAGGCTCAGTTATGCCTTATTTGTTTGGATGGTTTGGGGTTTTTGTCCCACATAACCATTTAATGCAACCAGGGCTCAAATAACTGACTTTTCTAAAACCACCAGCAAGAAAAAAAGGGACCATTTATAGAGATAATCTGAAAACAGTGCAATATTAAAATGCAGTTTCACCACATGTGAAAGAAACATGCTTTGGAACCTGAGCAAAAGGCATTTTACTGACTTAGTAAAAAGTCACCCTGTATGTTGTTTTCATTGGCACGTGTTCTGCCAGATTAGTATGTTGCTCTTAGCAACTTCCATGGCCCCTAAATATTTAGTACAGAGAAACTGCCAACTACTTAGAAAGGTCTACTAAACTTTTCAGCCAATATTGCAGGCAGTCTGACATGCTGCTACTGGAAATGACTGTACAGGTGTAAATTAAGAAAAATTCTATCAAGAAAAAGCAGCAGCCAAACATGTTGCTCTTCTGTTTAAATAGACTAAAGCAATTCCACAACATTTAGATACGGTACTACACTGGTTTCAGTCTCAAGGTCAGCTCTTTCAAAATAAATATACTGAACATTTACAACAAATGCCTCATGAATGCAAGCTCTCTCTTTATTATTTCAAGACCAATTGGATAAAAACTAATATAAAGACATAACTCTGAAGCAGCTAAGTTACAAGTTCTTTTTCAGAAACAAGCATGACTTGGTGCCACAGCAAAAATTTTTACATCTGCAGTAAGCAATTTTTTTTTTCTTTTAGCACCAAGCAGGCCACCATAAAAAGCAACCTCACAAAGCATGCGGTCATCTACTCTGTTAATTCTGTATGAAATAATTATTTGTGCTTGCAGGTCTCAGACCTTTCAAAAATTGGGTGAACATTAGGCAATTAAAGACATTAATGGAAACTCATTCATTTCTAAACTACTTGAGAAAGGATTAAAAGACTAAAAGCAACAGAATGTTATGCATTAGTATTTCTGAGGAATGAGGAAAGCTAAGGTTGGTGCTTTAATTTGCCTTAAAACAACCAAAAAAGAACAACCAATCCTAAACTCTACAGCCATGATACTGATAGAGGCCCATGCGTGCATGCCACTGAAAGGCACAGTCGGACCAATCTGATAAATGGCATCATCAGAGCAGAACAGCAACTTTTCACTGGACTAATCGCAAAGGGTGAACAATGAGCCATCACTTCTCTTGTCATGAGCACAGAAAGCAGTCACCAAGGCAAAAGGGAGGACACAGGAAAGAAGATACAGGAAGTCACGTAAACCTAAAAAACAGAAAACACACATTAAACCAAGTTTTGAGCATTCTGAGTGACCATTTTCCAACTGTAATACTGCTATATATTGACTTAACACCATACATGCTAGGAATCACTGCAAAAATGGTACCATAATCACATCACAAAGTTCTTATGAGATTTGTTTTACAATTTCACCTGTGAAGACTGGCCTACAGTATCACCATTGGTTAAAACACGTTTAAGGTCAGACTGATACATTCAGAACAATCTGCTGTCCATTCTGTGAAAAATTACATTTTTACAAGTTATCTAAATTTTCAGTCAGAAATGGATTTTACAATTGGTCATCATAAACACACAGGTTTTTATAAGGAGATAATTATGAAGCAGTATGATTGTTTTTCATACTGCTCTAACAGTTCCTAAAATACAAAACAAAATACTTACAGGAAAAATATCCCCAAGGTTATCCTGCCTTTGTATCTACGAGCTGCATTTGAACATTTGCAGATATGCCACCTCCATAGCCACCTTTGGATTGCATCTGATTCTGAATTGAGCTGACCTGGGGATGGAAGGGAAAAGCAGGGTAGAGGAAGGAAGAAAGACAGTGAGCTGTAGCATCTTCTTGCTTCTAATTTTATTTTTTCTCTAGATTTAGTTTCCAAGTGCTCTTTTATTACCAGTAAAGTTGCATTATTTTTGCACAAAGACACATGCATCCAAGGCTTGCTGAAATTTTAACTTCAGCATGTGGCTCAGCAGAAGAGATGAAAGAAGTGGTGCTGAGGCAAGTTCTTCCTCTCTCACAAAGAAAACTGGCTGATTCATGGTTTCACTGACCCACTTGATTAATCAAAAAATAAAAAAAAAATCTCTTACTGGCATCAACTCCACCTGACAAACTAGAATTTATCTTATTATATGGAAAATGTTCTCTGGCAAGCGTGATGAACCGTAAGTTCATCATTAAGTTAACATCATTAAGTTAAAAGTTTAATAGCCGACTTGCAAATATCTGTATGGCTAATTCAGACCATTGAAACAGGGCTAAACTAGGATTTTCTAAATCAAAAAGGACCTTTTGGTCTGTGGAACATTTTTGATTTATCTGTTTACATGGCGACATACAATGCCTCCCTGAATTGATACTGTTCCTTTAAGTGGAGAGCATTTATTTTTTAAACCACAGTCATTCTGAACTTCCCTGAACATCACTGATTGGAAGGTATTTTTAGCTTAATGCATATACATACATAGGGACACACCCTTCACGCCCCCTGTTTCATGCCCCATGTTTCAAGACATACACATCCTGCTATGATTTTCACTGCCTCTATCACCACACAAAAAAGGAACCCATAGTTCTTTCCTGCTTGTGTTGCATGAGCCAAAATAATCATGTTCAAGTGCCTGCAGGAAGACAACTCGAATCTTAAAGGTTTGACCCTTTTTTTCCTCTGCATCCCAGAGCACACATAACAACTACACAAAGAGTGGAAAATAACATTCACTCAAGACTATGCCTGCAGGGCACCACTTGCAATTATTTTATCTATGCTTCTCCTTTACAGAGATCTAAAAATATCACTGGAAAGCTGTATTAAAACAGCACAGGAGAAATATTTCCAAGCAGCTTGCACAATATTCCCTGTCTACAGAGACAAAGGAAATAATTTCTTTTTTCCACAGCAAGCAAAACACATGCACATGTACAGAATGCATCAGCAAACTCATTCTTCCACACACTTTTTCAAGTCTATGTGACAAAAGAGCCTGTTTTTCTGATCTTTATCTTCAACAATACGGCATATTGCAAGGCTATGCAAAAGATTGTGTTTTTATGTATTTAAGCAGCGCAATGTAAAAACCATTTTATACTCTGGCCTTTTGCTAAAGTAAGTGATACAGCTGCAGCAAAGCAATATTACCATCTTATTTTTCTTCAGAGAAAAGTGTTCAGAACCAATTTTCTAGTGCATCTGACATCAAAGGCTACAAACTCAATGAAAGAGTATGCCAAAGTGCATGGGGATGTATTTAATAACTTTCACATTTTACCAAGCTGCTCATCTTCTCCACCAAGCATCTTTTGCTGCCCGTGGAAAAAACGAAATTTGAATTTAGGTTTTTTCCTCAAAAAATAATTAATATACACGTAAATGTATTCACAAGAGTAAAAACAGGATGCTGTTAATTTTATCTGAATGACACCTGACCCCGGCAAAAAAGAACTACAAAAATCTCCAGGCCACATCACCTTTTCACCTAACAGCTTACTTAAAAGCCTTGAAAATTTTGGAGAAAATCAACACAAATTGCAAGGCTAAAGTGTAAACTTTTATGAGTATTTCTGAAAGTTAGACTCATTTCTCCCGTTTGTGAGTCACACAAGTTACTGGATAAGGCAGTATCAGTCTTAAATGCAGACTGCTGCCCTTAAAACAGAGAATGCAACAAACGAAACTATTCTGCATTAGCAGTTCAGTAGCTATTTTGTATATGAAAACTTTTGTAGGAGACATACAATGTTTAAATTGCTGAGCAAAAAAGATTGAACATTTGTAGGTTTATAAGATGCTTCTTTCTGAAGCACTCTCCTTTTGAGCCTGTTTGAGCAACGAGAACAAGTACTGTGAAATGCAATTTTTTATTTTTTTTCTTTCCCAAAGATGTCATTGCCTTTCTTTGATGATACGTAACAGCAAGGCTTTCCTCTCTTATGCCTAATTTAGATGGGACTTAGGGAGTTTAAAGTTTTTGGTAAGGAAAGAGGATCGTAACCATTAAGAATCATGCAAACTATTGTGCTGCTTATGTATCTCATTAGATTTCCTTCTTTCCTTTTCTTTCCCTCCTTTTCAGAATTAGGAAACAGCACAGACAGACCTCGAGAAAGAAAATAATGGAAAACTACATGAAATACACGAAATCAAAGACTGAACTGAAGAATATGAAGCAGCAGAAGAAAGAGGTTTCACCATGGACTCTGAAAGCAAAATAGGGAAAAAAAGTGATGGGAATGAACAATAAACAGTGCAGAGAGGGCTCCTGCTGTTAAAGTACACCTCTGACAAAGGAGCACAGCACTCTACAGAGAAGGCAAACAAAAACCAAAAATATTTCAGAAATATTCTGAATAGTCAGAAAACTATTCAGTCAGAATCGTGAAGATGTATAACAAAGAATAATGCTGATGAAAAATGGCAGAGGGCAGACAGAAATTGGATAAAGAATCAAATTTAAATGGGAAAACAGTAATTAAATTGCAGGTATTCACCTAAGCTATTTAGAAGAAGAAGAAGAAGGCACAAAGAGGATCCTGAAGGAATATAATGTCCATACTATAAAAGAAATTATGCAGAACATGTGAAAGTTAATGCTGTAATCTTGGAATTTACACTGGGAAGAATGAATGTGGAGTCCACCATAGAAGAGGCAGAAAATATGTAGTGTGAGAAAGCAGAGATTAGAGTTTCTGAAGCAGGGGGAGTGGGAATGATTATTTTTGACATACAGACACTTTCCATCTAGGATCAGAAAAATCTCTCTGGTCACTGATGCAGCATATTATCCAAATAAAAAAAAAAAGAAAAAAAAAGTGAGAAAGAGCTACTTAGAAGCATTCAAAATGAAAAAGTTTATGTAGAGAGACAATAATGATTATCTACAATCTGGAGATAAACAGCGTATTATGCAAGACAAAGGTGAGGGCAAACAGGCAGAAAGTGAAAAAAAAAAGCTTCAGGCCATCTACACAAACCTCAAATAAGGCATCTCAGCTGTGAGAATGAGGAAGGCTCCCTCAGGAGAAACAATGAATATAGAAAAAGCAAAAGCCATGCTTAAAAAAGTAATCAAACGAGCTGCTCACATTATTATGAGATTATTATTTCAGTTTATACTGGCTTTAAATATTAATGTAATATATTGCATTAAATAAGGAACTATTTCGCTTCAGCTAAATTTTATCGAGTGGAATCTGTGTTTGGCCATTTAACTTGCTTACAGAGGTTTCACTAGAAATCATTTCCAGTCCACTATGTTGTTTCCAGGAAAACACAGTGAATTTTTTGATGTTGAATTTTCTAGGTTTGCCCTTCCTCATTACATGCTGAGTCACAAAAATTTTTGTCTGATATCAATAGGACCAACTTAAACTAGTTGAAACTACAACTGCCCTCCCTTGCCTACATTAAAACTGTCTTTTTTAGTTCTGCTTTCTATTCTGATACTTCTGACAGAGATTTTTCCTCTATGTCAATATGTGTTTTTCATCTCCAAATGTTTTCTTTTAAAGATTACTAATAAAGTCAAGAAGTATTTTTCATCTACATTCAACCATTTTCTATATTTTATATTATTGACCTTAGAAACAGTGACAGAAATTTGAAGTGGTACAAGATACATCTATTTCCATAAGCTCATTTTCATTATCTATCTTACCTTCTGTTTTGTTTTACTTTCAGAGAGCTAAAAATATTTATTGCGCCTATCTTCTACAGGAAGCCACAAAATCTTACCTCTGACACTGCTTGGTCTGGAAATAATTCAGACTGCAAACAGGGCTACAGAATATAGAAAAAGCTCAGCAAGAACACCTGAACACAAATTTGTGTGCACCATAAACTGAGGTAAGTTAGTTTTATATGAACTATATTTAAAACAACTTGAAGCATTTAAGGTAAGAAACCTAGTCAACTCTAAGACACCTGGATTTTTCTATATAATACCTGAGTATATTTTCAAGTATACATCACTTTTGGTTCATACATATAATCAGAGTGAATTTTTGCTTTAGAAAGTATTTTATATCCTTTATATAGCATCTAAAATGCATTATCAATAAAGATAGCAATTCAAAAAATCATATGCAATATTCTTGTATGTAAGTTTTTAGGACTTGGAATTAAAATGCTATCAGGTCAATACTTTGGTTTCATACAGATTTTTTCTTATAGTTGAAAGACTCATTCCTTCAGCTACAACGTACTAATACAGTGTTCCTGTATTCTGGCTAATATGAAATGATGTTCATCCACTCATGCTTACTGAATTCATTCCACTGAATAGGTCTCCAGATCCTACATGAGCTGTGTGAACAAAGTTCGTCGGCTCCCCAATCATGCTTCGATCAATCCGCCGTCGTCTTTTCTGAAAGGAAGGTAAAGAAAACATCTGAGATTCACTGAAAAGGCAAAACCAGTCATAAATGTAGAAGTTAACCTTCTATAGGAAGGATATTGCATACACTGTAAGATATTTCAGCAGAGTCAAAAAAACAGAGACCAAATTCTGAGGTTAACCAAATCACTATTATTACTGTCCTTTTTACTTGGAGGATGTGTACCAGACAAGCATGGATACCACTCCTAACATTCAGGCCAACAAAATATTTGTAAATAACCTTACTAAATTCTACAATTATTAAGTGGTATTTGCAATGTTTCATACAGTAACTTCTGCCTATATTTCTGTTCAAATAATCAGATCAAATTTGAGTCATTCAAAACAGGAATTAAGGATCAAAGTGTGTTAGAATACTTTGTGAAGGCACAACTTAATGGAATTTCTTAGTTGCGTGCCCTGGTGTCACTATTTGTAACATACTTCATGGCAATGTCCAGAACAGTGCCTTGAGTTTGATCAGGGTTAATCACAGACATATCTTTATTGAACTCTGAACCCATACACTTAAGATAACTTCCAGTCTGCCTGATTCTCGACTGCGAGCTGAAGGGGTGTGGTGCAGTAGTAAGGCAAAATGCCAGCTCAGGGACTCTTCTGATTCCCATACTGTGTGACAGAAGGCAAGAATTGCTTAACCTCTGCTTCCCAATTTTTACAGTCACAGCTTCATTTTTTTAGTAATCTAATAACACACAAATAAAAAAATTAGAGGCAGTAAAGAATTTCCCTAATTAAAGCTGCTTTGGTTGCCTGCCTCCAGCTAAGCATTGCATCTAAAGGAGAAAAATAAGAAAACTCTATCCTCACTTCTTAGGCCAGAGCCAGGAGCCTACACAGAGCAACTCATGCAGTGTGTAGTCATCACATGCCCATACACTGAAAAATGCCTGCATTTGGAAAAAAGAAAAAAAGAA
>VXBB01015257.1:319042-333270 GCA_013399915.1 Illadopsis cleaveri
ATATAAAAATATAAAAAAATATATATAAATATATATATATATAAAATCAACAAAAACCCTAAATATTTTTCCTGTTTTTCTAATGATGTACTGTATTACTTCTCAGTGAAGTTTTAACAAAATGAACTTGCTTTAAACGTAGATACTTTTTTTTTTTGGTACAAATCCCTTTTTAAGGAAAGTAATCCTTCTACAGCCTTGTGTGTCTCAGTTCATGAGACATACTTCTGACAGCTGTCTTTCTGGAGATCTTCCCACTGGCGTTTCCTTGCTAAGTTATTTGTCACCTGAGTAACCTCAGCATTGTCTCAGGGTTGTCCCTGCTGCTCCAGAGGCATACTGATCAGTTATACCCTCAGCATGAACACTGTCACATGGCCCTGGATACCCTGATTTGCAGTAGGGGAGAAGAACTCGTAAGCATGGAATCACAAATTTTCTTCAGTGGCCATTTCATTTCTTGCTCCTGGGAAGACTTCTGCAAAGGTCCCAAATTTGACTGTCAGTCTGTTCATCCAGTTTATTTCAGGCAAATAATTTTGTAAAAAATGCATCCCAAAATACATTATAATATGACTGTTCGTCTTTGCTTGTGCTTGAGGCTTCAAAGAAAAAAGGAGTTAGAGCCTACACAAGGAAAGCAGGAACTGACTCCTATGTTCTATGAAAAATAGTTACACATTCGAAAGGCGATCGCACTAGTGGATGTAGAAATGGTGACACTATACACAAAATTATAAAAAGCCAATACAAGCAGCCCAGACAATTTAGCAAGGGATGGCCCAGTAGGTATTTTAGAGATGCTTACACATCAAGCCCACACAGCATGGCTAGAAGCGTCTCTGGAAAAGTAGTCTACCAGTAAGTCTTAAGGAATGTTCAAATCAGCAGCTGTGCTTAGACTCAAATTAGCTTTCTGCTCAGCTTTTGACATATTCAGAATAGTAACTGACACAGAGCAGCAACACAAAAGCCTATGCCTGATGTGTGGCAAATATCCCAAACGACAGAATGGAAATTGTTCAGGAACTAATTAACAAGTTCCAACAGAAGCGTGGCAGCAAAGGAGGAGCAACATGGTGTGCCATTGAAAATCTGTAGGTTCAAAAGACAGACAATAAAGACAAAAGGCCACTGTGCAGGAAAACTAGTCAAGCATTGTAAGCCTACATATTTTATTACAACAAGGAACATAAAAAGGAAGCCCTTTCAGGAAGTGTCCTGCTTTCCTTAGAAAAACAAAGGAATCTCTACTGCCTTGTCCCATGTCCCATCAAAAGGAAAATACCAGTTCCAAACATGTACAGACCCTTTTGTGTAGTCTTGCTGAGGCATGCCACAATTACACATGTCTTGAGTGTAAACAATCATTACTATTTCAATTTCATCAAGTAAGGAAGTACCCCATATTCCTAATTTATTTGTCCCATTCTACTCCTCTAAATTCAGTGTTGTTGAAAAGATGTATTCAGGAGAAGTAGCAAAAAAAACCTTCTTACTCTTCCACTAGCTGCACTACAGAAATTTTGTAAAGTTAGGTACGTTCACTAGCCATAATTTACTACTAGACTCACAAGTAGTATCAACAACATCACACCATCATTTCTAGAGGTAGTGTTGGCTGTTCATACTATTCAGGAGAACCTTCCTACTTACTAATCCATTTCTGTGGCAAGTCTATCCTTCCTTATCTTACAGGTCTTCTGCACCAAGTTATCCATGATAAAATTATTCCTGCAAAAGTAGATTTTCTATTATTGTCTATGTCTTCTACTTGCATATTTTTTGATACCATTACATACAATTCCTTCAGCCTAATACTGGCAATTCTGAAGCTGAATTCACTGTAGAAATCCAGTAAATATACAGCATGGTTTTCTCAGTGTGTCAGATCTAGTGATCTTGCCAGAATAAAACCAAATATTGGAGCTTCTTATGACAAAAAGAACAGGAAAGCATGGTTCTCTGACAGTTGAACAGGAAACTTTAGCATTGCAACACTGAGCACCGTGAAGATATTTAAGATCCCTCCAGGTTCGTGTATTATTGACAACCTCAGGGCAAATGCTTCCCAGTTCCACAAGTGTAGTCAGCCTCTACCAAAACTAAGATACATCCAACATTAGCTATTGGCTACAGATTTACAGTGACTGGCAGCTAAAGTCAGAATAAAGAGTAGAAAGAACAATAATCATACAGAGCAAAATTGCGTTTTCTGAAGAGCTGCAGGCTGGAAATTTCTAAACTGGCTGCATAATAATAAGTGTACATTATTTATAGTAAGTATTTTTCATTTTACTCTTCAGCAAATGGAACCATGTGATATCTAAAAGACTGGACATAACTTCATCTTCCTAAAATCTAGAGCTATGAATACAGAAGTGAATAGCAATTTTTGGTAGGGAGATACGCATTGTTCCTAAATTAAAGAAAAACACCAACAACTAAGCTAAAATATTACCACCACCACTTTGTGTTTCATAACCTGAAACAGGTCAGGTACTAACACACAGGTTTTCAGTGGATTATGGCATCTATGCCAATTAAAAAAAAAAAGTTTTCAACCATTGGCTTGGCAAACCTCAATCATATCCAACTATTTTAAGAGTTCGCCATGCCACACTGTCGTCAGGCTGTACCACCTAGAAACACACTTCCATGATCAAGGCACAGAATTTGCAAGAATTTAATTTTCTTCCCGGATTTCCTGCACAGTCTCTATGTCTTAACCTTGCTTCACTATCTCTCCGGATTTCCTCAAAGGTTTGTCAATATCCTTGAACAGAAGCATTAGAGTAGCCACCTACAACTGCTGTCACCTACAGACATTGACACATGGTTTTAGATTATGGAGAGATGTGTACTACATCAAAATGATTTAGGACAAGAAGTGATTCTGGTTTTCTCTTTAACATCATTACAGATAATTTTAAACAATTTTTTAAGCACTGAAGTTTGAAAATGCAAATACGTTTTGAGTACGATTTATGAATCCAATATTTGTCAAAACTCAAGGGAAAACATTCTCCACTAAGAACATCACAAAAGTGTTTATTTTCCAGCTGCAAAGCTAAAACCAAAAAGAAAAAAATGAGGATTCAGCATTATCATGGCACTCAACACACCCTCTTAGGGATTACTGCGTAAAAATATTGAGAAATTCAAACCTTTCTGCCCTTCCCAATTGTTTCCCAGCAAGGTTTACTTTCACAGCAGTCTTCTGTGTTCAGAAATTCTATAGTTATAGTTAGTTTTCTTTTTAAGAAACTAAACCACATAAACTTGCATAAAACCACAATAAAAAACTTAGATGTGGCTTTTTATCTAGGATAATAGTAAAAGCACACACCACAGTCAGTGCCTCCTACAGCATTTCTTGTCTTATGCATTATAAAAATAAGTGTCTGCTATGTTTGGTCATAAAAAGTAATTTGTCAGTAATGCTCACCCCTAATGCCTGCAGAGCCAACATTGCTAAGAATCTAAGCTGAATTCTATTCCTTCTTGGGCATGACCATATTATTTACTGAATTCCAGTGAGCTGAAGCAGAGGGATTGTTCAGGGAAAGCTTACTGTACCAGTGTGGGAAAAGATTCAGCTTGACTGTGAATACAGAGCTGGCAACTGGAAGTTCAAAAGTGATTTCTTGTAAGAGTCAACCACTTACATACATTTTAGTGATCAACAAACAACTCTAGGGTAAAAAAGGTTTTTGAGCCGTCTCAGAGCACTCTTCAAAGAGAGTTTTGCTGGTCTTTTTAGACAAAAGTTACAAACACACCAATATCAAATAAAATCTTGCTCCCTTTACTATTTTTCTTTCCTTTTCACTGGGGAATAATGTGAGCTGACTAATTCTGGAACATTAAATTACGTGAATTGTTATGTAATGTAAGGTACTGTAGGAAACCTGGTCACTTTTCCTACCATAAAGATAGATCACACTGGTCTAAGCTCTTCTGTTTTCTCTGACTAAACAGAGTGAACATTATTTACACTGGTGTCTAGTTTAGAAGCACTGAGAAACAGACAAAGATATTGCAAAACATGATTTTGATGATAAGAAACATGCTACTATTACTATACTATATCAGGAGAATAATTTCACTGTCTTGGGGGATAATTAAGACAGCCTCACATTTGTAAGGTGTTACAGCATATGTTTTGCAGCACTTATGTCATGTGAATATTTGTCCCTTCAGAAACCCTTCTGGTTTTATAATCTCTTTAGATACAAAAAAGCTGTTTATAATGAACATCTAGTAAGTAAAAAAACCAGCCAAACAAACAAAAAAAACCCACAAAAACCCAACAACCAAAAATATGTAATCCAGACTTAGCACCATCCATTTTAAAATCTAGCTAGAACAAATTTTTGTCTTAACACCCAAGATGAGCTGCCTTCAAAGAAAATCATGATGCTCATACATGCCCCACAGAAACTACCAATAAGCATCCAAGAGTATCTTGGCAGTCAGCAGGATCCCAGAAGCACCAACGAAAATACTCTGGTAGCTGGGTTTTGCTGTAATTCAGTAGATTATCCCAAAACACACAAAAAAGAACCCAAAGCAAACAAAAACCCCCACCAACTAACCAACACCACCAAGAAAACCCCAACAACAGAAAAAACAAAAAGCCCACCACCACCAAAACCCCAGCCAAAAACCCCTAAAAACCAACAAAAACCCCAACCAACTAAAACAGATTTAAAAAAAAAGAAACTCGACTAAATACCAAAATCCAACCGACGATGCAACAAATATTTTCATAAATTAGAAAAACTGTCTTTGCTATGTAGAAGAACCTGAAGTTTACAGCCTGCAGAAATCCCCAGTGTTCAGCTCTTTAATCACTAAATTAGCTAACACACACCTATCTTCATGCCTCAGTCAGTTTTTTGTCAGGTTTTAATCTAGGTGTGCATGTATGAAAAGGTGTCAACATCCTCTTTGTTGTCTTCTCTGTGTAGGTACATTAATCTCCTTTAAAAACTGAAGTGTTGGCATTTTATTCCTGAACTTAGAAGAGCAGCTGAATCTCAGTGATGTGAGATGCATGGTACATGTTCTGTTTCTTTAGGGGTAGGACCATGCAAAGAGGCCTCAATTGCGTAGTTTCTAGTTTTCCAGCAGACAGTTTAATCCAGACTTTCATCACAAGCACACCTTTTAAAGGTTTTTAAATAGTTTTTAAAAGCCATAATTAAGTAGCTCACATACAAATCTTGTTTCTTTATTCCCTGAAGTACACACATTGCAGCTTTTCTCCTTCCTCTCCCAAGTTTTCCTTTCTTTGCATTATGAACCCAAGTAATTTCATTTTCAAAGTTTAGTTCTGATGTTAAAAAGAGAAAACATGCATTTGATATTCTTCCATGGAGATTGAAAGGTCTGTAAGCTTTTTTGTCGGCTACCCTGTGGATCAGCATGCCTATTCTTGTGTTGGCATTTTTCCACTCTTCACAAGTTCAGCAATGCCAAGCTGCTGCCACAAACACAACCAATCCAGTGTGCTGCACTCATGCAAGTGCATGTATGTGCATGTGCCTTTACATATCCTAGCAGATTCTTTGGAATTGTGCCTGGCAGGATTTATTCTCCCATTTTAACAGTAATCCATTATTTGACCACCATCCAAGAGCCTAGGAATTAAATGGGGTTTTAGTAACTGCAGTACAACAAGCTGTATTTAAAGTAGTATTTGCTCTAAACAGAGTTAAATAGGACACATCCTATATAGATTTTACTCTAGTCTTTCAAGAAATCAATCTACTTGAATTGGATTTTAGCTTGTAAGCCACTTGCATTTAGAATATATATGTGGCAAGAGTAATTTTCTTACATAAGTAATACACTCTGTTGTACAGAGCTCCAATTCCCAGTCAAACATAGGCATATGTGCTTTTTTTAGGCAATTTAATCCTTGAAAGCACCAGCTTTTCAGTCTGCAAAATAAAAAAAGCACCCCAAAACATAAGTTTTATGCAAATATACATAATGAGGTGAAAATGAATTACTACATTTTATGCAACTGTCTTTCTTAAAACTGATTGTGGTGTCACCTCTAAAATTCTATCATTCTGATGTAATCTCCAATTAACATCTATTCATAAATCCTGTTGGAAGTATTTTCCTCCATTTTATCCAAATTAGATTCATTTTTCACATCGTCCTGTACATCCCAATTTTTCTGTTCTTTCCAAATTTAAGGTCACAGGATCTGAAGCCACTGATGGACCACCAAGCAGCCCTCCAAATAACCTGTCTGACATCTTCCAGCTGTAAAACAGGAACTGCAATGCTGAGCCTTCAAATGAGTCAAGCCTGAACTGCAAGAAAACAGAACTCAGCATCAGTGACAGAACTGGAGAGTTTCAGCAAAGGCGAGACTTGAACCTATTTGGAGCTGAGGCCAGAATAAAAGAATGCTAAATTTTCAGAGCATTTACCTACACTCAGCAGTCATGACACACTGCCTGTGGGAAATGTTTCTGCTTTTTAAGTAAGTACAATACTTTCAAAGGTCACAATTTCTTTTAACAAACTTGAAGTACAAAGCTCTGTGTTACAACCTATCCCACTCAAAGAGGTGGACATAAACCAGAGGGAACGCAGACACTGATAAGCAACAAGCAATAACTATTTCCTCCTATGCACCATGATGAGATGAGCTCTGTACATCTGCTCCAAAGATAGAAAACTCCAGCTGGATGAACAGTAGAGCACAAAATGCCACCCTATGTCAGCAAAGAAAGGCTCGTCCAGGCAAACTTAAAAAGACAAATCATAGTTTGGTCTCAATTAATTTATCAGTCACTGGAGATAAGGGAGCCACATACCATCTTAAAACAATCTTGTGCAGATTAGAAACACACAATTTGTAATGCAGTCCTGCCAAAGATAAGGCAAAATTAAAAATCTTATTTGAGAGCATCCCAGTACCAAAACGTATTAACTGTGAAGTAGGTAGTCCTTTATGATACACTATCAAGCAGAACATCAAGGGTGGTTATGTTCACCCTGAAAGTTATACAAGCCAGAGACAAGTAATTATTAAGGCCCTGTCCATGCTAAAGACAACATATTAAAAACCCAGACTATTTTCTAAGCCTGAATGAGCTGAATTTACAATTGCAGTAAGAGAGATAATGTAGTTTAAACTGTTTTAAAAAATTCCATGTGAGCCTCATCCCTTCTGATGTCAAATCACTTTCAGAGCATGACATATTAACAGTGTTACACATTTATTTGAGAGTAAACACAAAGAGAAATGGTATTTTTCCTTGGCTACAGCTAACTACAGCTCTCTTGAGGATACATCCAAGCAACTAAAAAAACTCTCTAAAATTATCTGACAAACAAAAAATACACAGTGGGTTCAGAGAGTCATCATTTCCCCGAATCTGCATTCGAGTGCAGTTGACAGCTTCAGCTTTTCTGCCCTGCCTCCACTCTTCTATTCTCATCACTCTAGAGAATAACCTTCTGTGGCAGGATATTAACGCAGAATTACAGAAGTCAGCATTTTAGAGTGATCAGCTAAGCCACTTTGAAGACAAAGGCAAGAAAATAATTGCAAGTGATTACCTATTGAAGTCTGTGGCTTAATGGATACCTTATAAATTCAGGATCTTTGAGAACAGTGAAGAATAGTATTACTGTAAGTAAATGGGGATTTTGGTATCATGTATATCTCATGCATTAGTAAGTGTCATGACAGGAACTGCAGAACCAGAGGTTTGAGGAACAATCTGAAAAAGGAAAACTTTCAGCATTGTGAAATGCTAATGTTGCAAATCAAAAATATAAGTGCAGGCATTTAAAAAACAGCCATTTAAAAATACATATTTTTTGAGTTGCATATTGGTCTTAAGAATTCTCACCAACAGAGTATCTGAGATCCATTCCAGAAAAGTTACAATAAAAATACAGTAAGATATCAGCAGAGGAAGCTTCTAGTCTCAATACTGCCTTTCATATCAAAATCAGTTAAAGCCAAAAGGCTGAACACTTAGCTTCAGGGCAGTGACTGACTTCTCTATTCACTAACACAAAGCATACTTCCAAATAGTGTCAGTGAAAGTGCGCATCTCTCAGGCTATGTCCAGACTACTCCTGCCTCTAGCTGTTGGCAAGTAGAAATGCCCCCTAAATCTTCATGCTTCCCCATCTCTCCTGCTCTGACATGAAAAGCAGAACAGAATAAAACAGCTGAACTGACAAATATTAGAACTAAGGTACACCAAAAATACCAGGGCTTTATATTTTCAAATTCCATTAGAAAAATTACAGAAAAATTACAAAAAATTCCATTGGAAATGCTTCAGCAGTCTCCATGGGTGTTTGCAAAACTATCAATTTTAGCCAGGCAGCATCAACTAGTTCTCATGGAAGCACCCTTTGTCAGTGATTCATATCAGGGTTTTGCTCTTGAAAATGTCTTCACTGAAAAATTTGGAGATTTAAGAGAAACAAGATACAAAAAATTCAAGGGCTCTAGCACTGGTGTCCAGATCAACAAACAGCACAATCTATTTCCTGCCCATGTTTAAGTGGAAAGCCTGAGCTCTGCGGAGCCTGCAGATATTAAAAGTGTATTACGTCCTTCTTCAAGTATGTTGATAATGGCAAGACATATTCTCATCAACAGAAAGCTGGCATAATTCTTGTTTCCAGCCTCTTCCAAAGAGCTATTTTCCATGTCATCAACTAGTATTATATTAAGTAAATACCATCAATGAAGGTAATGAAGGGCTAAAAGTTTCACAGCCATAATAAAAGAACACAAAATATTCAGGTAATTTTCATTCGGATAATTATACATAAACAGAAAATGCTTTTTATTCTTTGTAAACACTTTAACACTTGAACATCACAAAAATATATTAAGATGTGTGGTGGCTAATTTAAAGATAGAAAAAAACCCTAGAACAGCTCTGTCAGGCTGAAAGCCATACAAGCAGATCATAATAGCCAAGCATTTTGCTGCTTATTTGATTCTGCCCTCTTTGATAGGTGTTCCTTCAAGCTGCTACTAACACAACAGCACTGAATAGGAAAAGAAAGAATTTTAAGCATCTAAACTGGCAGCTCAAAATGTAACTCAGTAGGGTAACTGAAATCTGAGGGCTCTCTAAGGTTGCCATCTTTTACATGAGTCTTTCATAGGCTTTACTGAATGCAGTAGACTGATTAAATTTATTGAAAAAGAGAGCCTGAGTTTTAGATATTTTAAGCTGGAAGCTGCACTTGCACAGAACTGTTGTACTGAACACAGAGCCGGAACCAGTACCTCTTCAAGAAGCAAGGTGGTACGTGTGCCTGCTGGGGGGGTTAACTATTTTGCAGTTGCAAAGCACAATGAATGCTTAATTCTTCTTTTTCAGAGTCGCACAAATTGCAGTGTTAGATGTAACCTTAGCTGTATCTATGACTCCTTCTCCAGAAAGGAAGCTAGGGCTGACAATATCCACCCGTGGATAATTTCCTTAAGTAACCAGGGTTAAGATCATTTACGTCTTCTGAAGCATCCAGCATTCAGTTACACAGCAGTAGGTGCAGGGTTTTTCCTGCCTCTCTTTGAAGACTGGCCTCCCCACTCTAAATCCCTACCTGTGATCCTCTTTCATACATCAAAAGAGACACTAAACAAACCACTTTCCAAACCACTTAAACATTTATGGAGTAGTATGCAACAAAACTCTAATAGTCCCTTGACAAAACACAAAATGGAAATCATCTAAACAAGAGACAAGCAACAAAACAAATTAACTATGGAAGGAAGCCTGAAGCCAGAAGTAAGAGAGCACAGTTTATTCTTTTCTAGCAGAGCAGCAATTTTACAGCAAGGTCAAAGCAAACTGAAAAGCTCCACTGTACTGAGCTTTGGCCCAAATCAAGTGGGAGGGCACCAGATCATGACCAAAGGCTTCTCAGAGCAAAAATTAACTTTGCAAGTTAAAAATGGACAGACCAGGAAGAAAGCAGTATAGGAAAATAACAGATTCCTAGTGTAGGCGACAAGCGTAGCCTAAGAAAGAAACCACAGACACTTTCTCTGAAAATCTGCAAGATTTCTAAACTTCTGTTATCAAGCAATGCATCTGGTAGTGGGAATTTGGCAGAGTTTAATGAAACAGCAGTGGATGATAGCACAGAGGAAGCATGTGAAAAATGACTGATCTTGCACTGAGAAATGCAAAATCAGCTTACAGAACCAATAAAGGGTATCAGTGGGAGGTGTAAGAAAACTGGTGCAATCACAGAAAGTGCTGCTTTCCCTGAAACAAAGGTCAGATCATAAGAAACTGAATTCAGGCTACTTAAACCACTAAGAAAATCTGGACATAGTTATTAATAGATTAGTATCTCCTCCTCAGTATCATGAAAACAGATATGAAAGCAACCAGTCGTCTGAAGTCTTCATGGTGGTAAAATATATTATTGATTAAAAAAAAAAACAACCTTAGATGGTGGCGTAAGAACACTCTCCCTTGGCTTTTGTTCAGACACTACTGCGGTAAGAACCTCAGGCTATTAGGAAACCACCATCAGGAACATGCATTCTTCAGCTGCATCCCTAATTAGTTTTGTTGATTTGAATTCCTGCTTTCTTCATTTTATCACTCTGTTTCAGAAAAGTTTAGAGACCCAGCTTCCAACATGTGCCTTCAGAAGTACTGCTGTTTTGGATACACCAAGTGAAATATTTAGCAACCTATATAACATTTAGGAGAAAGGGTAAAACACTGCTTTCTAAGACAGCTGTTTTATTTCACAGCAGTAGGGTGCACCCAGTTAGCACTGACAAAAGACTAAAAGCTGTGCCAAGATACATTTCACTAAAAGATGATGGTAATACTTGTACACTGTCTTTGATCTAAGGAACCTCAAAGACCACGAGTATATAACTGCAACATTGTTACTGTTCTGCTCTGGGGCATGCTATTAGAGAAGTAATGGCAGTGAATTCACAAAGTAATGTGTTCTAATTGTTCTTCTGTAAAACTGACTGAAAGGACTCGTGCATGTACAGTTCTCATGCTAAGTGCACTACAGCTGAAAAGAATAGAGATGCTGTATTCAACAATTTCAAATATAGTATGCTAGAATTTTGCCAGCAGAAAGCAGAGGCAATTCTGGCATCCTGGATTTCAAGAGAGAAGGAAACTCCTTAGCTCAATGGATGCTGAAATAGCACAGAAACATGTGACGCTCTTTTTATTTCCTCCTCTAGCAGAGACAGTTAACATTTATGTCACTATCCATGACATCGAAGGCACCTCAGATATCAGCATCTGCCAAAGATAATGAGAAAAAAATCATTTCAGAGAATGCTCCCTGGCAGAAGGCAGGGACCTAGGAGACACAGGGGAGAATGGAAACAGGCTACTACTGTTGTGGTGACAGGCCAGTTCTCTCCCAGGCTGCCTCGTCTTCCCAAGTGCCCTTATACAACAGGTATGAGGCCCTTCCATGTCCCTGGAACAGTACAGACAGACAACTGATGATGTGGACAAGGTTCTCCTGCTGTGCTGATCCTCCTTTCTCTGCTGAACAGTGACAGGACTTGATGGAACACATGAAAATATGTCAGGGAAAGCGTGGGCTGGATGCAGGCAAAGAAAAAGGTTCTTCACCAGAGGGTGGTTGGGCACTGGAACAGCTCCCCACGGAAGTGGTCACAGCACCAGCCTGAAAGAGCTCAAGAAGCATTTGAACAATGCTCCTGAGCACACAGAGTGAATTTTGGGGCTGTCCTGCACAAGGGGCAGGAGTTGGACTCCACGATCATTTTGGGTCACTTCCGACTCAGGATATTCCATAATAAATGTAAGTTTAAAAAGAGAAGGAACATTTTAAACATTGATCAGAACAAGCAGTAAATTAACATCCTGCTTTCAAGGTCCATTTCAAGAGGCTGGTGGTTGTTGGTGCTGCTACAGGACCATATTAGTCCTTCCAAAGAAGAAGGCCACTCGCCATGTAATGGCTGAACATGAAATGGCCGGGACATTGTTAGGCAAGCCATGAAAACATTGAGATGTAGGAGTTAAAATGAAAGAAGGCACATGAATAAGACTGGGCAGATTAGCCATTTCTCCTTAGAAACTGGACTCAATTGACAAGTTGAATGCACAACAGGGGACAGACACAACTTTTATCCAAGTTTGCATGCTTCACTTAGTTTATGATACAATGGGGAAATATGTAACAGCATTTTGGGACTAAAAACTACCATGTTTTTCAGCATGAAAGTCTCTCAAACATGCAATCGTACAACACCTGCAGACACAGGGAAAACTGCTTCCTTATCACTTGTCTCATTTATCAGTTTGCCTCAGACCTACAGTACATACTTTGCTATTTGTCAGAAATGTAAAACATTCCTGTACTTACTCAGAGGTATAAGTGTCTGATTTAACACTCCACTTAGTGCAACCAAGCATAGCAGAACAACGGCTGTACAATACAACATAGCAAAATGAGATGAGAGAGTGCAGGAAAAGGACAACTAAGTGCCTTACATCAAGCATGCCAAGAAGGGCATGAGTCTCTTTTTTCTGAGACATATCCTGAAGAATTTTGGCACTTTGTAACAAGCAAGTCTCCTACAACATTTGAAAAGCACATTTGAGAAACTAGGTTAGTGCTCAACTCCATGCTACTCGTCATCTTAAACACAAGGATGGTTTTAATTATCAATCCAATGCACACCACCTTATCAGCAGAAACAGTGGGTTGCTTCCCTCCACTTTCCACATCCAATCTCTACCTGCCTCATGAGTCATTACCCACAGACCCTGTATGAACACATGTGGACTTCTTGGGCAGTAACTTAAACAGATCATAGAACTCAAGATTTTGTAAGGACTGTGTTGCCCTCACTTTTCTAGCTCGTGAATGTTTGGACCTTGCAGTCCAGGTTTTCTCACGCAGCTCAACATAAACTATGTATATTTTTAGAGATGTTTTCATATTTCTCCTCTGAGAGGAGAATTGATTGATGGTGGTATCCNACTGAGCCTTGGGATTCTCAAGAACGAACAGAATATGCCATTTTTCTATCTGGAATATTTTGAACTGTCACATCTTATTCAAATACATGTTCAAAAACTGAGACAAATAACTTTGGCTCTATATGGGTACAGTTAGCATTTTAAAGGATTGCATGGTATTCAAGGAAGAGAGGAGGACCACAGCTTCCCATGCTGGTATCTCAGAGCTCATCTTCCACAGCTCTGCTTGACTAAGATTGAGATAAAGCTGCACTTGTTAGTTCAAAATGTTAATGGTCACACTTTAATATTTGAATACCATTAGTATGGCATTCAGGCTTTGTGCAACGACAACAATGCCTAATGTAAGGCGCTTTTTTCCAACCCTTTAGTTTCCTTAATGCCAAATATTAGCAGCTGAGCATATTAATGTGAGGTTTCTTTATTCACTCTGGCTTTCTCTTGGTTACAGTAATACTACCAGTAGTAACTGGTTTGGTTTTTTTAACATATTTGTGTAACTACTGTATGACCACTGTCATTTCTATCCATTCATTTAGCTTGATCTGGATGTCACACCATAAAATGATCTTCCTCACAGTCCTAACCATATTCCTGGTTAATTTCACCTTCATGCAGGCAGAATTCTTCCAACAGCTCCAGACTCAGAAACGTACTCTAAAGGTACTTAAAAATATATGAAAACAAAGACTTTTTCTGTATTTTCTGTTTTCCTAACACATGCTTTGAATTGTTTTTATCTAACTGTTTGCTATGTACTTTTTCACACAACAGCCATTTAAAATTTTATTAAGAAAAAAAGTATTTATAATATGAGCGCACCCCTTCACTCATCTAAGATTTAATCTAAAAACTAACTGAACAGGTGAAGATTAAATCCTTTTTAAATCAAAGTGGTGGAGGACTGGAGGACTGGATTTCACTTTGGACTTTTTAAGGAATTATTTCCTTCTACCAACATTGTCTAGCCACACCCAAAGGCAGGCCTTAAGTCATTTAGAAGTGAGGACATTTACACATCTCCACTAAAAAGTTATTTACTCTAGAATGACAGTTTACATCCTCATCATCCTTTCCCCATTCCTTCCTTTTCAATTCAAACAAATATAGGCTCTTTCCAAAGACTTTGGATAGATTTGATCTCAAGGACAGGAAAGAAACAGCAGTTTAGAACAGACTTTTTTTGATCCCCACCAAGGCAGGATA
>VXBB01015257.1:342084-359497 GCA_013399915.1 Illadopsis cleaveri
TTTAGTTGGTGGGCTGTGAGTCAATGATCTCTGTCTCCCTCTGCCAGAATTACCTTTTACCCAGTTGGAGCTGGTCTCAGCACAGTTGCTGTGTTTGCTTTATTAGTTTCTTCCTTATCATAGGAGTTGTGCCAAAAGTCCTTGTGGCACATAAATTCTGCTTTGTTTTTCTCCACTATCAGCAGGACACTCTTCTTCTCAAGCTTTGTCAACCTCCCCCTGGGTCTGAGATCACCGAAGAATGTCAAAGCCTAAATCTTAGCAAGGCAATTCTACTTAAAAGTAATTTATCTAACACCTGGACATCACTTCTCAACTTCGCATTCATGTACAAAGCAACTATGAGACCAAATGCAGTAAGCAAAAGCAGTCTCACACTTTGTGGGACTGGGTAAGTCAATTTCACTCTGTTACCCTATGAAACTACTCAGGATTCACATGTGGCCATCTGAAAAGCCAGATGAATCACCTCTCTTCAAGTCCTCCTTGGCATGTGACAATGCATGCTTAAACGGGAAGAGCGCATCAGCAGGATGCCTCTACTTTAACTTTCAGTTTCACAGTCTGCAAACAACAAAACAGAAGCATGTTTTTGTTCTCCTCTCCAAGCTGAACAAACCAAGCCAACCTTAACCACTGGTCAGAAGTCTTGCCCTCAAGACCTACCCACCATCTTGGTCACCCTTCCCTCTCTAATAGCTTTATGTCCTTAAATTGTGGCACCCAAACCAGGCCCCAGCACTCGAGGTGAGGCTGCCACAGCTCAGAGTGGAGTGGGACAATTCCCTTCCTTGCCCAGCTGGAGATGCTGTGCCTGATGCACCCCAGGACACAGCTGGCCCTCCTGGCTGACAAGGTACTGCTGACTCATGTTCAGGTTCAACTTTCCCTAAAACCAAGCCCCAGATCTCTTTCCAGTTCTCTTTCTGGATGGCTGCTGTTCAGACTCTTGCTCCCCAGTTTGTATATTCAAGCAGCATTACTTTGGATCAGATGCAGAATCTGGCATTTGCTCATTTTACATTTCATATGGCTGGTGATTGCCCAGCCCTCTAGTCTATCCTGATCTCTCTGCAGGGCCTCTCCACCCTCAAGGGAGTCCACAGCTCCTCTTAATTTAGTATAATTGGCAATGTTACCTCATGTAACGCAACTTACTCCATACCTGCATTCAGACCATTTTCTAAAACATTAAAAAGCACTGTCCCTAAGACGGAGCCCCATGAAACCCCACAAGTGACAGGTCATAAGTCTGATACCATCCTCCATTCATTGTAACCCTTTGTGCCCAACCCATGAGCCAGCTGCTCACCCATCACATGATGTGTTTATCTAGCTGTGGACTGGATATTTTGTCCAGAAGGATACTGTGAGACAGTGTCAAAAGCTTTACAGAAATCCAAAAAGATTACATCAACTGGCTTTGCTTGGTCAACTGGGTAAATTACCCTGTAAAAGAAAATTAAGTTTGGCAAACAGATCTTTCCCCTCATGAACTCATGCTGGTTGTGACCAAGGACTACGCTGTCCTTAAGATGTTTTTCAATAATTCCCACACCAAGTACTGAAGTGAGACTGACAGGCCTGCAGTTACCAGTCTTTCTCACCTTGAAAATTGGGTTAAATCACTGCTTAGTTTGCATTCTGTTACTGCTTAATTGATTACCATTTAATTTCCATTCAATCACTGATTAATAGTAATTTGATCACCATGTAATCACTAATAAAAGCCTTTTCATTAACACTATAATCATTACTTCTCTTCCCCTGCCATATGGCATTTTACACAATGGACAATATGAACAACTCTACCAAATGAAGTTCAATTATAAGTCATTAAAATTTAGAAAAATAAAATAGGAAACCATGCAGAGATGTCCAGTTTCAAGCCCAAAAGACACTATGCCATCTTTCCTACATATGCAGAAAAATAACTAAGTTCATACAGTCAGCTTAAAATAAAAACACATGGTACACAAATTTTCAACACTTCAACAGAGTTGCATTGAAGATATCAGAATTATTAACCTACTTAAGAAACAAAGTGCTATACAAAAATGTTTCAAAATGTTTCAGAAACATTTTAACAAAGCACTATTCTCAGCAGAACAGTTACTGCTGTTCTGCAATCTGAACCAAAAGGAAACTAGATGGTCTCAGAAATAAGCTGCCTATCTTGCCAAGGAACACTGACTTGTGTTCCCTGTGTACCCACAAAAAGGCCATTATTGTTTAAAATGTCCATTTGGGAAACATCCTGTGGGTAATATCTTAGTGGCAGAGTAAAACTCACCTGGAGCTCTACAGCCACTGTAGTAAAACCAGTGCAACCCCTGGAAGCACTCACACATGCAGTGGTGTATGGTTTACCTGCACTGACAGGTATCCAGGGAAAGGAAAACCTAGAATAAATGTGTCAAGACTACAAGAAATTTTTCCTACAAGATTTAAATTAGCTTTCATATCAGTAAATCTTAAACAGATTAATTTCAGCTCTCGAAACTGAAAGCTGCTGACAAAGCCATAAACAACTTGCAGTACTTTTTCACTAAATATGGAAGAAACCTTATGTATCTCTATTCTTAGCTTCTCACTATGAGGAAGTAACTAAGTAACATGAAAAGAGCACTCTGACACAAATAACCACAGGACGACACTATTTGAACTCCACAGTGAACTCCTAGTTATATTAACAACTTCAAAATTGTACTGTCATACAGTAGACAGAAAATATAAGCAACATACTGCTAAAAAACAGGCATATTCACAGATAGGATATAATTTGACAGATGTAAATTCAGTGTGCCAACAATACATTAATAAATTGCAGATTATCCCATGTCACAAACTGTCCTATGTTACCCAACAGCCTACTAACTGAATTTGTTTAAACATGCTCAAAACATGCATCATAAAAGAGCATAAAAAATGCTCTTTTACATTCTGAGTTTTGGGGTTTTTTTTTATAAAAACAAACAAACAAACAAAAAATCAACCAGATCTCAATTTCTTAAACTGTCAAAACCACCTTCCTACGAAATAAACTATGAAAAATATAATTTATCAACTGAAGAACCCTCTGTTCTCTGTGACGCAAAGTATTTCTGTAAGTTACAGTAATAAGCATGAGAGGACTGAGACATTATACCTGGACACTTCCTGTTTCGTTCTCAGAACACAGCCAGAGGAACTTTCCAGGATACATCTGGATTCAGCATGTGGTCTCTTGCCTGCCCTCAAGATAACAACTTTCTTGGTGGTGCCTATTTCACCATCAGCTCGAAAGTTTTCTGTGAAACAGAAGCATTTGGTTTGTTTAAGATCTGGGCTGTGTGGCAGCAGGGGACAATAACCAGATCAACAGATACACTGGCAAGATCTGGAGCAGGTTCTTGGCCAAGAGTGCAGTCACTGGGCATCCAGCTGACTCCAGACTTCACCCCAGGAGGCAAGCCCTGGGTCAGAGACCTCACACAGCTTTCCAACCCCCATGTACAGCCTTGTGGATGTTATGTACCTCTGCAAGCACCTTCACTGCAGGTAGCTGACATTTTTAAAAGCTGAAGGAGAAAACAGACGGATATGTAGATTACTAAGCTTTTATTTTTCTCCCCACAAACAAAATCTGATTCAACTGAATTCCACTTAGTCATTCATTCTGACTGCAGAAGTACTTAATCTGTCTTTGATGTACTCATGCACCTGCTGTTAGTTCCTTTTCTTAAAAATTATTTCTGTTTGCTCTTAAGCATATCTTGCACCAGAAACACCCTTTCTATAATTCTTTTCCCAATACATTCCAGGTTAAGCTCATGTCACACAATAAAAATTATATTCACTGGAGGCAGAACACGACATTTGCAAAGCTGAGTCATACCAGCCACTAAATACAACCACTTTTAAAGAGGATTTAAATTACAAAAATATTTTTTTCTCAATTAGTCCACGGACCGTGAAGGTAAACTGCTAACCTTATTGTTGGTAGATGTTTTCTCTACACTAAAACTTAACTCATAACAAAGTTACCAGCTTCCCAATCAAGTGTAGTTAGAAAAACTCTATATCCTGCTACCCAGTGCTCAAAAACAGATGTTGTGAGTGCAGAGTCAAACACAGTGCTTATGATATCTGGAGTCTTAATTAGACCCCAATTTCACTGAACAATAACTACCAAGGTGCCCAGCTCTCCTTATCAGGTTCATTTTCTTGGACTGATCAGAAAGTTCTATTCTAAATTAGTAAGTAGCTATCACAACAACATAAGATGTTCCCAAAAAATCATAACCACACAAAAAAGCGCACAAAGAACCACATCACAATCCTCCCTGCCCCTAAATAAGGGTATTTAATTATTTAGCTCAAGGCCAGACAGCATTTGCTGCTTAATTCCTTTCAGCTTTCAGTTAGTCATGTTCCTACACAACAACCTTTTCTTTCGAATGTGTTCTTAACATAATTCACAGATTAGAGACCAATTTATTAACTACGAAATCAGAAACCATATTCTGGAAAGGGGGAAAAAAAGAAGGCAATGAAGAACTATGAGGGGGGAAAAAAGAAGACAATGAAGAAGGCAATGAGACTAGATCTGCTCGTGGTTACATACACTATGCCCACAGGAGAAATAGATGTTTAGTTGTCTGAGATGTGATTTCATACAGAATCATTGCACTACACTTCATCCACATCTTATGATGGCACCTCAGCCAAGTGCAGCTGCATATGAGGGAGCCGTCTTGCACAAGCAGAGCAGTGTTAGCTACACCATACAAAATTCTGGAGCAGACTACAGAAAGTGAGTCTAGACTAGCTGCTACAACCCCCATAGACAGACATGCCCCAGACCAGCCAAGCCTCAGAGTACGGGCCCTCCCAAAATGCCTCCCTGCCCCTCACACATTCTTGTACCTCAACCCCTGCACGGCCATCTCTGTAGGGTCAACATTTGGGGACCCACAGCTAAGTCTAACTGCTTTTAAGATGTGATAATAGCAAAGCAGAGTCATGCCATACGGCCTAGCTAAAAATTAGTCAAACAAGTGTACTGCTATCCAGCACAGAGAAATCAGAGCTGCATCATATCAAAACTAAAATATCTATTTCCATGTAAACGTAATAACAACAACAAAAAAACCAGGGACTTAAGAGATTTTGTGTTTGGCCTAAGTAAATGCTTTACAGTAGCACTGTGCCCATAAATGGCTTTTATTCTAAAATATCGAGTTACTTGTCAATAGCTACAACATAGCACAAACAAGCTTAGAGCATATTGCCAAGTCAGACACCTTGTATGACACCTGTCTGTCAATTTCACAGAAAGACACTGTTGCTCTGAAGGGAAACAGAGGTGCCTAAGTTGAGCACAGATGTGGATTTCTCATTTAGTTGCTGAGACCTATAAAGTCTTCTGTTAACAGAAGATATTTTTAATCACTGTGAACAATTAAGAGACCAGTACAGTGTTTTCACCAATAAATAAAAAATCAAAGTTAAATTACAAAGGATAAACATGAGGTCAAGTTATCTTACTTACCAAACACAAAAGGTTTTTATTTGCATGGTCATGCTTTCAGATGAAAGATGGAAGCATAAAACACAACTTTAATTAGAAAAATAATTATTAAGTCCAAAACACAAAGGACACTGTTGATATAACTGGGTTATTACTTTCTACGACAGGTCTGCAAAACAGGATTTTTGTACTCTGACACCCAGACTCCAGGCCTCCCTTACTACTCTAATCCAGACTTAATCAATTCATCCATTAAATCAAGTTAAATGGTACAGGGGAAAAAACAGAAAGCTATTACCAAAAAAACCATTTCCGGGTTTTATTTCTAAATTGTACAACAGTCTCAGTAGGCAAGTAGTGGAAGTTTCAGCACATTATTCAGTGGGGGAAGAAATGAAAAGGTTCTTGATGCATGCTAAAAAGCTACATTACCAAAAAAATGAAATTGTTTCAGTAACAGTTCAAAGACTTCACCAAAACTTTGAGAAATAGTACCGAGCAGGTAAGCAGCCTATAATTTTTTCTCTGAACTTTATACATTCCCAGCATTCTAACACAGGCATGATTCATCATCTTAGCTCCAGTCACTTCTTTGATACAACTTGTGATGTCAGTTTTGACATAGGATTGTCACAGTGAAGGCTAGTAGTTACTGTAAAAAACCCACATAATTTCTAGTATTTAACAGGAATTAGTTTAACTGCTAAAAATCAAACAAACAAATAAACAGGAGGCTCATAGCAAGTATAGGCTTTAAGAAGTCTCCTGACCTCTTCCTCTTTGTATGTGTGGGAAACTAAAGCATACAACAACTGTATTTTAAGACAGCCAAGGACATTCATAGTCAACTTTGTTCTAAGCACACACATTTCCACCATTTTAAGAATTTCAGTGTGTATCTCCTCACAGAGGTGGGGCATTGGAACTGCTCACAAATGCTAAAGACAGAGACCCTTTCAACAGGCTAACAAATATCTACTAGTTTTTGAAATTCTGCATGTTAATCTTTTATAATTTTATGAACAGACATGACAAAAGTAAAATATGTTATCTTTTCTTAGAAAGCAGGAGATATATGCCTCAGCAGAAGTTTTTCTGTACTCTGCTCACAGAACTCTACAGTTCATTAACTAGTATGCCTTGAATAAAACCACACTGAATATGCACTGCTGATTACTTCAATCTGTGATGGATTTAAAAAGAACTCTACGCATCTACCTTGCATCTGCTTTCATTGCATTCTAGCAATACAATTATAATAAAGACATATGCAGATAATTTCATGACAAAATCACATTATTTTTAAAGGGAATCGTTTCAGCTATACAGTTTTACTGCTCAGAACAAACATAACAAGTGGTCCTCTGCACATCTGGCAGTAATACATGTTGCTCTTCAATCAACATAATTTTAAGAGCAGACCAGTTGTAATCCTCCTTTAAGTGGAAGGACTGACTGAAGTAAGGATATATAATGTGAATATACTGCAGTGACTGGCAGTGTCCACGGAAACTACTTCTCTACTAGAAAGGCAAAATTACAGTATCCACATGGCAAGTGAAGAGTATACACTTACCAAGTTTATGTACTCTTAGTAGTGTCATTCCACTTACGCCAATCTTGTGTATTTATAAATGCTCTGCAGTATCCTCAGCAGCTCTCTGACAAAACTCACTGTACCATGTAAAAAAAACCTAAAATGGGTACAGTGAGTCTGGTCTTTAGGTAACTAATAAAACACACACACAGTTGCTTAGAGTTATCAACGTTTACTTGCCAGGTACACTTCGCTACCAATAGGTATCAATACAGGATTATAAGTGCTCCAGATAATACTTCATTTCTCTGTGTTTATTAACACAAGGGTTTGCTCATGTCACTATAATTTTGTATTCTATTTTGAAAGAATTCTCATATGACATAACAGAATTTTAAAATGCCTCATTTTTTTTCTCTCAAGATACAGACTTTATACTTATAGCTTGAGATTACAAGTAAGAGTCAAAAGCCTTGTAAGTGAGACAACCTGCACAAGAAAAACAGGCTAAAAAACCAAAACACTGTTTGGAAAGAAACCTTAGTTACTAATGCTGACCTACCGAAGCTACTATTAAAAAACTAATAACGTCCTGTTTTCTGATGGATATATTTGCTAGAACTGCATTTCTTTGCATAACTGATCTTTCCCAAGCATTATTAAGTTGAAAGTATATTTTTAAAACAACAAATAAATACATAGTTAAGTCACTGGTTGATTTGTGGCCACTAATGTGCTTGTACTGCTTTGTATTTACCCTGACTGAACATTCAGGCTTCTTTTGTTTGTCTGGGGTTTTTCTTTTATTTTGTAAACTAAGAAGCAGAAAAATTCCTCCCTGAAGTTTGAAACTTCATTGTGTAGATAAATGCCAGATTAATTAAAGGTAGCCTGCTGTGGAATTTCTAGTTACAAACAGAAACAGTGATAAATGGACAGGTGTGCTTCCCATCTGAAAAGGCCTCCAAAACACCATTAAAAAACACTCTACACAAAGAGACATTAAAGTAATCATTGAAGATCTTGAACCTCTAGTCCATTTGTACAATTTATTTTTTGAAATGCCATTTGAAGAAAACAAATGATGCAGTATCCATTAGTGCCCTTGTAATGTTATTCTCATGATTAAGCCATCTAAGTCTGAAAGATATGCCCCTTCATTTCCTTACAGTTCACAAGCACTTTCTCATCCCACCCCCCCCCCAACCCCTTAACATTTTCCCCCTCTTTCTCAAAGAACATTTTCTCTACCTCCTCACTTTTAAAAAGGCAAGATACAGGAAGAAGTACAAATAAGCATCTGGAAAGTGTGCATGTTGGGGAACCAGTGCATCACTAGCCTTTTACTATTATTTTCACTATAAATTACATTCCAAGCGAAGACATAAAACACATGGTTTTCTTTTAAAATCAATTAACTATGGATTTGTAGTAATTTTCCCTATTTCACAATTTACCTTGACGTTTTTGCCATGGATGCATTCCATATGTTTTGGGTTTTTTAAAAATTAATAACTATTCTGTTGTTCTTTTCTATGTATCTGGCTTCTTTAGGATGATTGAACTGGTACAGTTCACATCTCAATGAAATAAAGATACTAGAGTGACAGAGGATGCAGAACTTGGAAAAAGTGACCGCCAAACTACTAGGCATATTCCTCAAGACACTTGCACTAGTATGCTGCTGTTAAGGCTGAAACTAATGTTAGAATTGTGTGCAACTTTTATCTTTCTGCTGCTATTTCAAACAAACAAAACAATCGCCCTCAAGGTGTGTCAAGCTACACAGCTCTCGATCTCTCCTGCTTTTCCTTTTGTGCTGTGTCTGTTCTTCCCGTTCTGCACTATGAAGCAGGCATGTTAAATCCTGGGGACAGTAGGGGTAGGAGTGAAAAGCTGGAAAACAAAATAGAAAGAACAAGCCAAGCAGCCCTTTCATGCTGCATTCACTTCTTCGTGCAGTGCTGGTGAAAAATAGCCATCGAAAGAAAACTAGGTTCTTCTTGCTACGGAGTCCTTTTATGTTCCTACAACTTTCGTTGATACAAGAATTTGTGCTTTTGCTTTCTGCTTCTGCTCTGTATTGTCCAGGTCTCCCCACTGGCCCAGCACAGTCTTCAGACGTTTCTCTTACCTACTTCTTGTTTTCTCTTCCTTCTCAAGAATGTCTGTACTTCTCTCCTCCATTGAACATGTGGCAAGGAAAAATGATCCACTAAATACTAAATTCTGTATTGGTCAAAATAGTATCTACTTACAGCAGGTGTTACCAGCATGAAATAAACTCTTATTGCTGTCAGATGGCAAATCAATGAAGTTACATTCTTTTCCCCATTGTAGGCACTTCAATTTGGCCATCACGTTACCTGTCAATATTTGCTTATCCACACTGAATGAACACTTTCAAGTACAAAGACCTAGCTTTGGAGAATTTGTTTGGTAGGGAGGAAAGGGAAGAAATGAGATTATTTGTAAGGAAACATACTTGAAAACAGTATCAGCAACTGTGATACATACAAGCATACTCTATGCAAGGAATCTCTCTTGCATTATTTCAGTTAAGTTATCTGCTTGCCAACAGGTAAGGAAGGCAAATTAAATACATACACAACATACTTCCCTCTAGTTCCCAATCTTCTGACCTAGGCAGAAACCCTAAGTGAAGCCTAAAAAATAAACAACATTTTGCCATAGTATTTCTCATGCCAAAACAATCACAAGGCATGGAGTACTTTTGCTGATAACTTGAAAAGTCCTGAATAACAAATGTGAAGTATAATACTTGTGCTGCCTCACTATGAAAAGAATGCTGCTTCCACACAGAGTAATAATCTCAACAAATATAAGGATGAAGACTCAAGTGTTCCTCACATATTTCAAAACCATCTACCCACTTCAAACAGGGAAATACAAGTCCCTTTACTGAAGATCAACAACCAGTTTTTCAGACAGCCAACACAACAGGCAGTTTTTTGTAACACACATGACAAAGTCATAAGGAATATGGCAGTGACAAGTGTTGCAGGTCTTTGTACCAGGAAGGACTACTAGGTTTCTTCAAGACCCAAACCAGCCACAGACAGCACAGTAAATTACAAGGCTTAGCTCCTGATAGACTTCAAAATCAGATGCTTTCAAGTTTAACCCTGGAAAATAAATGCTTTTCCAGAACCTTGTACACTACTCTCACCATCTGGTGTCTTATTCTAGTCTTCTGACAGGTAAACTTAGTTAATCATTTATTTCTCTTGGCAATCCTTAGTTCCTTACACCACGAGGTAAATATATATTCAGAAGCATCATCCTGGCTCCAACTGTTATGGAGAAACAAGACATACCACAGGAATCTCCTAATATACAAATTCACTACTTTCACTGGTACTACCATGGTCAGCACATGCTTCCCTTTCAAAATACAGATGTGTCTCAAAACAGCAGAACTTGTCCCATGCCCTCACTGCAGCCATGTAGAGATAGAAACCACTAGTACAACAGCTTCATCTTCTCTCAAGAACTACTGTGGCAAATGACCACAAAATAGGCATTAAACAAGTTTTGAAAATACAAAACCAGCCCAAACTAGAATACTGCCTTTTACAAAAGAGGTACAATGAGAAATTTTTTGACTTTGAGAGAAGATGCACTATTTTCTTTAGTTCTGTGGAGACGCTTTCCCTTATCTCCAGTTACCTTGAACTCCTAAGAAGCTTTGCAGACACTTTTGAAAAAGACATTGTAGTATCTTTGAAATATACAACTGATGTTTACAGCTGGTAAATATCTTCATATTGACATTCAAAAACTGCAGTTTTCTTTAGCGCTCTATCTGCACACTACAGAACTGCTGTGAAACTCCATTATCATGATAAATTAAGCTGTAAAATTCAGTGGAAGCCTCTTCATCACAGAAAAAAAGAAAGGTGTTTTCCTGCCTTCACACTTGTCTTAATTCTGTCTGGTTTTCTTTGTTTGGAGTTACTTACTAACACAGTAGTATTTCATCGGTATAATCCTTCCCAGTGAAAGATCTGTTGCTGAGTTATTAGAGGTTTGCTGGAGGGTACAATCGAATCTGCATGTGTAATTGACTTCAGTAAATAAACTCAAATCAAAGAAGCAACTGTTTTGACTAAAAGTTGCATGGTGACAATTCAATCTACCATAAAAAGTTTCTCTGTTTTGAACAAGGTCCTATGTCCCTCAGTGTCACACAACAGTTCATTTTTCCTTCTCTATATGTGGGTGGGGNTTTTACCCAAAAGCATAAAGTGTAAGGAGTATGCACTTACATAAAAACTGCCCTTGAACATGTTTTTATTCCTCAAATAAAGGAAAAGGACTGTTAAAGATGGTGTCAAACTTTAAATCTGTAGCTTTGATTTCACTAGCAACTTCTGAAAAGAGCACAAGATATAATTACTAAATTAGGTTCTTAAGAACAGTCTCAAACTCTCTCCCAACCCAAAACATTTCCCTCATTTTTCTTACCCCTCACAAAAAATACAGAGAATTCTACAATTTCAGTATCAAGGTGTCTCCAAATATTTTAACACTTGACCTTTCCTTCTGCACTTCACAGCAAGTCAGTAAATATACCCAGTAAAAGGAACATGTTCTCCTTAGCTTCCACCTTCAGTGCTCAGGTTGAGAGGCAGAAAAAAGTGAAGCCAAAGAAATCAGAAACTCATTCATCCTACCATCAAGCTTCATTAAATCTTGCTTGAACAGTTTAACGTGATGATAGCTTTTCACGCAGCTCCTGTGCAGGACAATAGTGCCTGTGCAGCACAGTCAGTGGAAGTGAACGTGGTCCTGGACTTGCAACTGCCTCAGGTCAGCATTTTGGCCTGATCAGAAAACAACCAGGAATAACCACATCTGCTGCTCTATTTGCTCTGGGCTGTGACTTACCATCAGCTTGTATGACAAATATTACAGACTGCATACAGGAGGTATGAAAGTGTAAGGGAGAACAAAGAAAGATCTGTACATAACTTGCTATAAAATGTCTATTGCACTTGTCAAAAGACTGGAAAACAGAACTACATTAACCAAAATTTCCTCATTACAGTAACGAGATGAACATCATGCAGTCAGTGACAGCACCTTCACTGGCAAGTTGCACTTGCTTCCTAACCGGATTTGATTTCCCTTTTTTCTCTGGAGAAATAAGGAGTGATGGCTCACATGCAAGATTCAGCTTGCAGGCCAGATATGGTTGTGGTCCTCTCACACAGAATAATCAGTCACTGCCCCAAAGCCTTCTTTGCCTGCCACTCAGACACAGATCATTTGCTTTAAGGTATTCATTATTCAGTCTCTCCCTCGAACAAACGACCCCTCTCTCCCAGACATGCAGCCTGAACTGTGGCTTGTGAATCCCCATCCACAGCTAGGTAATTATTGAAGCCTATCGTGTTTCCATCAGTGGAGCTATCCTCAACTCATTCACAGAACTTCCCATGGAAATAGATCAGATTGCTGCACCTTAAGAATGAAATATTTATCATCAGTTTCTCTAGAAAACATGTCACAATAAGCATAACCACTTTAGAAGCACCAATGCAAATAACCCTTTAAATTTGTACAGTTTTAAAAATAAATTCTTTTCTTAAACCATGACATCTTAAAGGATTTTCTGCACCTACATTACAAAAATCAGCTCAAACTGACTTCTTTCGTGCTCTTTAACTGGTGACAATGAACTGTCTGCATTGTACCAAGCAACATTGTGTATTCTCCAGAAAATGCACTATCCACACACTCAAAAGGAACAAAGACACTGGCAAGTCTTAAGTCATTGATTTATCTATGTACTAAAAGATATATGGATATATTTCAGCCTAAGGATCAAAATTAAAACAAAAAAAATATATACCCCTAGGAAGAATAACAGGCACATTGGTTCATCTAAATACTGTGCTACTCGTTCAATTTGCTCATCCTTAAACCCCCCCAGCCATCCTGTGCTGGGAAGCTGCCCTCATTCTTTTCTCCAGGCCAGGGTTGCCAGGGTTGCAGCTGCACAGCTCACTGCTGCTGAAGCACATGTCTCTAGAGGGGGCACAAAGGGTTTCATTATCTGCTCCTCCCCGCCGCCAGATAAGAGGACTCCCCCCTCTTCCCCCCTAGAAAGCAGGCAGGCCAGCCCTTGCCAGACGTGACCACGGGCATGAGGAGCTGCAGAAGGCACAGTGCCCTGGCCCAGCGACCTGTCACCACCAGCCTGCTCCCCTCCAGGGATGCGCTGCAGAAGCTGCTCATTTATGATCCAGTCTTGACTCATGACTCGATGGAGAGCTCACACTGCAGTTCAACTTAAAAACTACTGAGATGAGACTTGTCTTTTTAGAACTAGTGATAACAGCCTAATAAACCCAGTCTTCCAGAAAGAGCTCTGTTTAAGGGATGTGGCCTTCCTTCTCTGGGGCATACAGATTGAAGATAGAAAAGAGAAAAGGACTCAATGATCAAATCAGCATACTGTGTTGTGGTCTAAAGCACTGTTCACTGTTGATTCACACTGAACAACCTTCCCATGGTCTAATTTAAATCTTTATTGGCATTAAGGGCTAGATTCATTCTGTACACTTGTGAAGGACAGGGCTATAGGCAGTGTTTCCATTCAGAAAATGTAGCTAAATAAATAAAATCAGAAATATTTAAGAATTCATTATTTCTTGAATGGGTTTTGGTATCTTCTTGCTTGTAAATTCCAGAATATTGTCAGCAATTTCCTAAAAAGAAGTTGTTTAGCATTTCTGGTGTCAGAAGAAAGAAAACAATTAAAGTTAGTTGTTTTCATTTTGAATTTCTCATTCTCAGGGCAAAAATTCACTGCTGAAGAGGAGGAGAAAATTATTAGAGAAGAGAAAGATATTAACACTTCATGAGAACCCTGAGTATCAACACACAATAATTCATAAAATATGTTTTTGTGGCTATGTACAGATAAGAAGTTTACAAGGGAAAAAGAATATTTATTTCATGTACATCTTACACATACAATTTAATTAAGTGATTATCAGTTCTACATTAATAGCAGATGCAGAGGTTAAATAGAGTACAAAAGCGTTCCCACAGAGGGTATTCAGACAACACCACAATGAAATCACAGTTTATCTATGCCTTTACTAAAGGCCAGACTAGTTTTTCACTTAATGTCATCAAATCAGCAGTCTTGCACCTGAAGGTCTGTCTGTTTACAACAGTAGACAGTGGAGGAAACATCTAGGATCTGTGCTAGCTCTGAGGAAAGCAAGTCTCCATAGAAGGCAATATGAATTCCATTGTTTCCTGCCTGTGAGATTACCAGAGCATGCTGGCAAGGCTGTGCATTCCTGAATAGTCAGGGGATGATGACTTCCAGATACACTCTGAAACCAAAAGGCTGGTACCTGTCCCATGATCTGACAATAGTGACCTAGGATGGGAAGGGCGACAGGCAGAAGCATGCTGTTCTAACTCTGTGTTAACAAAGGACAGCCCAGTCTAGTTCAAGGTAATTTTCTAAGAAACAAGTTATATCTTCCCTCCTCTGTTTTTTCAGAGTCTTGTGTCTTGGAGCCTCACGATTATTTCTGAACGGCACAAAGAAAGCAGAGTTGAGCAAACCTAACTTCTTCCAACAAAATAAAGGTTCACATTTTAAAAAAACCCAGCACATTTACAATTAACTGTCTCAGCTCCATGTAAAGCACCTAATCTCAAAGAATACAACTGATAACATTCAAGGACCCCGAGTGAAATAATTCTGGTACAACAAAAGGTTTCCTTTTTTCTAAACCTACAATTGTGGGCTTTCTTCCATCATGTGACTATATCATAAATATTTAAAGCAAGAACAAAGTAAGCTCAAGAAACAGCACAGGTACCACTGTTTACTTGTAATACTATGTATTTCAGTATTTGATTCCACCTGTTCTTTCATCTAGCCTTATCGCATGTCTCTCTCTTCTCCCTCCTGTTGCATAGCTCTGTAACTGGGATGATAGAACAACCAGTAGAAAGAACTTCAATTTCTATGTTAAAGACATACATCAGCTCGAGTCCAAGAAAAAAAAAACAAAACCACCACAAACAACACATGTATTTTACATTAGGCAGCCCACAAGGCAGAAGTAACTAGAAAAATAGAGAGGGATAAGAGAGGAGCAGCAGAGTAACACATGAAATAGCTGAAATAACTGCATTTCTTGAACATGCAATGTAGTGAATAATGCTGACACCTGTCAAAAGAGAGTGAATCTTCTTTTTATGTCCCTGGTACATCCGTTACTGAACATCTGAAAAAAAACTAGCAGGTGTGTATATTTTTATACAGCTAGATAGATACTTCAAGCATTTCAACTGCTCTAGTGAGATGTGCCCAAACCTATCACTCAACAAAAAAAAAAGCTAATTTAACTCACTTTGTAATATACTGATATCCCAGAGAGCTGCAAAATTTAGACAGCACTGGTAACACCAGTAAAACAGTCAGTGCATAGTAGTCATCAACTTTGACTAATATAGTACTGGTGTTTTGATGGAAAAAGGCACAGTGCTCAGGATTTTTGCAAAATTTCTGAAAACAATAGTCTAAAATACATTTTTTCACTTCTTGATGAATATCCTATTTTACTGTAATACTGAAAATGCAGTTTATCAAAAATGAAGTATTCTTTAAGTGTACCAATACTAACAGCACAACAATGAAATAATGAAAAGTCTTTTAGAAGCTCTTCTGAGAAGTTATTGCTCTTAATTGTTCAAGTGATGGACTTAACTCTGTTATCAAACACATCCTCAGGACTTCAAAAGTTTCTGCAAAACAAGCTATTATTTCTGGATATATGTGAATCTTGCTTCTAGACAATTCTCAGCTATATGAAAAAAAGAAAAAAAAAGGCAGTGAAACAAACAAAAAACCACTTCCACACTTGAGCTGAACATGAACGACCAAATTAGCAATAGCGGCAGTGCTACTCTATTGTAAAGCTTCCGGTGAGCAAATGCTATGTGACTTCTTTAAACACACATGGAAATGAAAGTATATCAACCTCTAGAGACTGGAACAAGCACACGCTTTTGTAACAGTTTGTTTTGGGACATAAAACAGATTTTTCTGCTACAAAACTTTACACTGGGGAGTAAGATGTCTATTTACAAGGGGTTACTAGTCACAGCAAACCAATACACAGGATGAATACATAGGTTAAGGAAGATTATCCATGAGTCTCCAATACTACCTTAAAGATCCCTTTTAGCCCAAACCATTCTGTAATTTGCAACATATATCAGCTCTCTTTCCCGTAAATGGCTCTACAGTTAGTATTTGCAGAGCTGTCAAATCTTTCTTGGGCTGTAAAAACAGAAATAGTTACAGTCCTTCCCCTGTAGCACCCACCACAAAGAACTTCATAATGCAACACCATCCATCAGTCTTCAAATTCTGGATCAAACTAACAGAATCACCACAGTGGAACCAACCACTTCAGCTGTTTTGAGATACAAGCAGCAGAAAGGAAGAAGCAGAAAGGTAACAGGAAGGGTTAGTGCTATACTGGAGGTAACAGGAAAGGCTGGTGTTCTAATGGGGGAAAGAGATGATGAGGAGAAGCAAGGCAGAGCATAGCAGAGAAACTACACTTTTGAATCAGGTTTGAAGTTTACGTATGATATAAAATAACTGTGTGGGAGATTTGTTTGGTTTTAAACAAAAAATCTAAGAATGGGAAGTAAAAGCACAACAGATAACCTACTACATTAAAAAGCTTTGCTGAAATGTATCTATTCATGGCAAAGGTAGTTGCAGGAGATATGGAGGAGCTAGATGGAGAGCAAAAGAAACAGGATACAGAAACAAAGGAACCATTGTATTTATGAGAGAGCATCTGTTGGCAAAATCATTCTTTAGACTGGGTTATCTGAAGGTAAATAAAATTTTGACAATAAGTACTGTTTTTCTTCCATAGCAACTCTGTTAACAATGAGAAATTTCAGAAGACTTCCATGGATTTGTTTTCATTATAACAAATCAAGTAGTAACACCAATATAAACCAGTCTGGGGATCTGCACTTTAAAATCAGTGGGGACCAGAGATTCATGTCACTGTGTGGCTTTTCATTTACTTGTTAAATCACAGTCCATTACAAGGCAGAAAACATTCAATACAGCAGTCTCTTGTGGTTTCTCAAGTTAGAGCCCTTATGTTAGAAGCATCTCAAAACTCAGACAGAAAGTCAGGTTGCTAGATTGTCAGAAGTGCCAAGTACCCAGCAGCTTCCACTCAACGCCTGACAGATTTTTTGAGATGCAGGTGCTACTCCACTACAGATTTAGCTTGCTACTTTACAAATCAAATTATTCCTTTGGCACTCCT
>VXBB01015257.1:359509-378366 GCA_013399915.1 Illadopsis cleaveri
AGCCTTACTGTTCTCATTTTTTACTTCAATCATATTAACTAAAAAGCAAACAAAAACCCATTGAAGCTACTAATGAAACTCCCCACTACTTTCCTGCCTGAGACAATTCAAAAGCAGCATTCCCCTTCTACCTGTCAAAGGGATTTAAAGAAGCTTGAGGCCATCGACTCTTACAGGTCTTCCAACTGTGCACCAACAAGTGAATGTGCCCAGGATGTACAAATGCAGTTCAGTCTCTGAACGTGACTCAACTTAAGGCCCAACATGACTGACAAAGTAACTGTTGACAAATACTTGAAATGAAGTCTAATAAACCAGCCCCAAACAGAAGGTCAGCCATGCATAATACAGGCAGAGAGAGGCAGATCTTTTATGCCACAGGAATAATGGAAATACTGGCCTACTTACCCTTCCTCCCCAATTTACTCAGTAACAGAAAACATTCCTGGTAGGATTAATAACTGGGAATGAAGAAAGACTAGAAGGATTAAAGACTGATATACATTTCAATGCAGAGAAAGACTTAAAGACAAGATGTGTTTCTTTTGAATTGCCTTGAATTGCCTCAAAAGAAGAAATCAGATTCTTGAAAAATCTATAGCTACTACTTCATGCTAAAGGGGGCAGGAGCAGCAAGACATTGCTTCACTCATTCTTTTTTTAAAAAAATTACATAACTAAGTGGTGTCTCATGGTAAGCCCAATATGATTTGAATGAAGCATATTCCAAGAAACTGGATCAGTGTCTCCTGGACATAAGGCAGCACCCAAACAACCCAGTCAAACAATTCTAGACATAGGCAGACATGCAAACTAGGTCTCTGTGAAATGACAGAAAGGAAGCAAGAAGTCAGTAAAATCTGCACATCCAAAGCAAAATGTTACTAAAATTTTCAAGGCAGTATTCTGAACCTATGTGCCAAAACTCTGAACAAGTGCATATTGCAACACATCACTCCTTCAAGGGACACAGGTTAAAGTTCTTTTCCTAATAAGGGAGTACACAGTAAGCTGCACATGATGTTAAGAACAAAGCGAGACTATAATCCATTCTGTGTCCTTCAGTGTGCTGTACCAACTGTTGGTCCAAAAGACAGCCTGCAAGTCTATATTGTGTGGCAAAGATAGACTTGAAAATTAAATTCTACCATTAGTAAAAGACTGTTCATTACTTGCTCTTTTCTTCTTTGTACTAGATCATTCATATGGGACAGAATAGGATCCTTTTCTTTCCTTTCAAGAAAATGGTCAGCTGCATGATTAGAAGCTCCACCCACAATTCAAGAACATTTAGATATGTTAATGGGACAAATATATCTCCCCACTTGTGTTCACTTTCAGCCAGCTCTTAGATTTCACAGGAGCTTTTCTCTGCCTCTGAGCTACCTAACTTACTAGGTTTTAAGTACTTCAAGTAACTTTGTGCTGCAGAATAAGAGTCCTTAACTATTTAATTCCTACAGCAGTCTAATCTGACTGTGCAACACCAATGCATTGTCTGGCAGCTTCAGAGAATGGACAGCATAGCACACACAAATCTGACGTACAGAAGACAAACAGTGTTGCCCTCAGCTTTCTTGGTTTTCTTTGTTTGGGATCTTGCAAGCAGATTCTCACGCAGCCTCAACATAAACAATGTATATTTTTAGATTGTTTTTCATATTTCTCCTCTGAGAGGAGAATTGATTGATGGTGGTGTTCACCATCCAGGTTGAAGAGGTGGTGACCTAAATGACCAATCTCTTGCCTTTGTACAAACTGTATATAAGATGGAGTCAGATAAGGAAAAATAAAAAAGAAGATTGTAGAATAAAGTATCATTAGCTTTCCCTTCCCCTGCTGCTGCCTGCCTCGTTCCTCCTACACATCATGACCCTGTGTGGCCAATCCTGCTACAAAACAGTAAGCACTAAACACAGCAAAGACTATTAACACTCAGCCCAGGCTCTCCCAGGAAACAGGATGACAATGTTCAAGTACACCCAGGACTTTTGTCCTTAGCATTCTCTCTTGTCCCAAACATTAAGTATCGAATGAACTTCGGGGCATTTTCTGTGGAGATATGGCTATTCAAGGTGGAAAAAGCCAGAATTATACTCTTATGCTTCTTGGGCTTTGTGTCATAACTACAAAAGGGCAGATTTTTTCCAGTATAAAATCACGTATTTAAAAAAAAAGAAAAAAAAAAAAAAAGGTTGCAAAGTACAGTGTCAGAGGGCAGGACACAGGTTTTTCAGAAGTCTTATTTCCCACTGTACATAAGATTAGTCAATTTAAGAAAAAGATTATAGTATACAACTTCCGGAAAGGAAAAAAAAAAGTTTAATACAAGAGAACTACTTGATCTGTAATATAAAGTGGATTCTTTAGCAAATTAGAAGTCTAATTATAAAACTCCAAAAATGAAAGATCTCTCAAGGTCTATATTCTGTATTTCAAATTACAGAAACTGGACATCATGCAGGTGTATTTCCCAGCACAATTCCTTTGTGCATCTTCTGCTTTCCTTTTCTCCCCCATTACAGCATGGAGGGAGACAAGCCAGTTTAAGCATATAATTTAGACATCAACCAATATTCCCTACACACTTTTCTATCCTACTTTTTGTTTACTATTCTCTTCATACAGACAGGTAAAATGACATTTGGTTTCCATGACTGCAATTCTCTTATTAACAGACTAATTCCTAGCTTTCCTCTGTTTTATGGCTTCCAATGCCACAAAGCTTCAGAGAATTTGTGTTTCATGTTCCACATACTGTGAAAAGTGAGAACAAAAGGACTGTGGATTTTCACATTAATATAGTTCAGCTGGATCAGCTGTGTTCTACCTTGAAATGCAAATAAAATGTTTCAGGGAAATAAACGAAACCATTTCTGAACACTTGTGTGAGAAGCTGGATCAGTCACATAATTCAAGTGCAACCCAGTGATTTGACCCAATTTTAACAATGAAGTGGAGGACAGTCAGATGCAAATACAGATGGTACAAGAGTTAGCAGTAATGAAATGTGTTGCACAAATGGGCACCTGAAAGGGAGTAACAGAAGGAAAGTTTTCCACCTGTGTTACTTTAGTTATTGGATTAATATGATGGTACAAACTCAGAAGTTAAAGGTAGTTAAGCTGCACTGAAAAACAAAAGTCCTTCACGAAACAAAATGCTGAAATCCAACATCTTATGTCTTAGGCGAGGTTTTTTTTCCTTGGCCCTTAAAGTAAAAAGCACCGAATTAAATTTCAATTACATAAATGAAGTAAAATTTCTCTTTATGGCATTGCTTCAAATTAATGAACCAATTATTTAACTGAAAATTAGAATCGTAGAGAATTAATGAAAGTGTGGTGGATGAAGTCTAAACATTTCCTTATGCAGGAAACCAAAATCTTGCAGAGAAAAGCCAGTCCATTAATCAAATTTGAAAATAAATACTAGAAGGAAACATAAAAGACATAATTGAGACTTTGAAGACGTGTGGTTTTTTATGGTGGCACCAAGATGTGCACACAACATACGAACAGTCCACCAACATTTTTAGGGTACGACTTCTGGATGCAAGGAGTAATGCAGGAATGTTGCACCAGCTTTTAGTGCTAGACATGAATGGAACAAAGGTTTCCTTGCCAAACTTAAATAATTTACAGTTTTGACACTACCTTTACAAGAGAGAAATTTTTTTTCCATCTTTTCCCTCACCCAATATTCTAGAACTTGGTGAATTAGCAATGTGAGAATGGAAACATTGAGAAAAACACATTTTTGGGTGGGGTTTTTTTTTGTTTTTTTTTTTTTTTTTTAGTTTTTTATAAGTTTTCTCTAAACCGTTGGAAAGTGTATGTTTAAGAGTATCGTGAGGCCAGATGAGGAATATACTAACTGTGAAGAAGAGCCACAAACCTAAATGCTTCTACTTCACATGACGGGAAGTACATCCACAAAGCACATGGTCAGAGTCATGCGACAAAAAACCCTGGCATGTGAACAAAGATGCAAGTCCACCCACACAACTGCAGTGAGGAAGGGAAAGGAAAAGTTGCAGGGTTCTAGGAAAAGAGGCAGCAGGAAATGGCACCAGAGCACCGTCCATCACTATCTTACATTCTTTCAATTTCTGGACCTCAAAAACTTAACACAAAGGAAGAAAAATATTAGGATCTAAGGCGCTTTTTTTTTTTTTAAATCTGGAATAGTCCACATCATAAGGTGTTCATGGAGCTTGTACTGTCACCAATTTCATAGCTGCCAGTAAGGCAAGTCAGGAAGGCTGTACTTCCTGATCTATGATTGAAGCTTCCTGCAGGCACTCCTGGAGCTCATACAGAAAGGCCAGCCAACAGGTTGGAAACACCCATTGCACCACTTGTTTCTGGCACAAGATTGAAATACACATTTTTGCACTGTGGACTTCTCTTTGCTTCCTCTCTTCTCCTGCTCCAGTGGAGATCACCACTCACTGAACCACTGCTCCAGAAGTTCTGTTTCTTCCTGCACCAATTGTCATCCATCCCTGTGCCCTCCTGCTGCTACTTACAGTACAGCCCTCACTTGCAGTACAGCCCTTACTTCTCTATGGTTTTAAATACCACTCTTCTTTTCCTCTGAGTCTTAGACTCAGAGGCTAAGATGATGTCTATTTGAGACTTCCTCCTCAAATAGACATCATCATCATCTTTTACCTACTCTCATTGTACCTACACATGCTTCCCAACTGCCTGCCTTCCTTTTCCCCCCTTCCATCCACCCCTACAAGACAGGATTTTTCTGGTTTTGAATTTTTATGGGGTTGGCAGTTAAAACTATTTAAAAATTACCTTAGAGTTAGGCTACTTACTACAACTGGGCTATTATTTCTTTCTCTCTCCCCTTTCCTGACAGAGTGGGAAAGAAGGAGATTCCCCATCTGCACAGCCCATTCTCATTCTGCAATGGAATATTTGCATGGTGGGCATATAAAACATCTGGGGATGCCCCAGAGGCCCAGCAGCAAGCAGCAGGCCAGAGGAGAAGCTGCAGGGTCAGCAACAGACTGCAGCTCCTGCTCCCAGCGTGGGATGCCATTTACATTTCAGTTTCTCAAGCTAATAATACAAACACCTTTCTGTCACATGTTTCTCCAGGGTAAATTCCTGTGCAAACTTTCTTCCCCAGACTCTCTGGCAGAAACATTTTACAAGTAAGAGTGAAATCAGAGTTAAAAAGATCAGGTGATAATGGAGAGGAAGTGCACAACATGAAGGATAAGCCCAAACATGTCTGGTATCATGAGTTGTACTGAAAACACTTCAGAGTTGTCAAAGGCACATAGGGGAAGGGAGACAGGAAGAATAAAACAGAAAGTTAACACTAACCAGTACTTTAAAATGTAAAATGTAATTTTGCCAGTATTTAAACAAGATTCAATGTACTTTTGAGTATTTTTAGGGTAAAGTATCGATTTTTACTGCTGCTTGAATTACATACTACATGAACGGTGATCAGAAGCAGAGAGTACGGTAAAATAGAAAGATACTTAGTTCCTGAAAAAAATTGACAACAAAACACTATATGGAAAATTTCTGCAATGTGTTCCACAAGTTATATCTCTTTCTAAGGAAACAGCATGTGTGTAAGAGATTTTTATATATTTCCTAAGGTACTGATACCCAACAGAATCATTTTCCACACAGTTTATTTGGATCTTTAGAAAGTAAAATATGAAAACAGTAAATAAAAATATTAAAGGAGAACTACAAGCTTCTAAAATTAAAACTGCTATGTAGAGTTGAGCTCATAAGAAATCAGCGATAGTTTCAGGGTTTAACTGTTCCACTGGTATTCATGCAATCCACAGCAATTAACCCTACATAAATGTGCTACAATCAATGACGGAAGTCAAATAGGAATAGATCTATCTAAGAATTTTGGTGGAGGCAAATTCAGATAATTAAAACCACTGGCCATTCCTACACATTACTTAACACCACACCAAAGCACATGTATCTGAAGAAAAAACTAGAAAGTAGTGAATTAAATCTGGATGGATCCTTAAAATCAGAGCAAACCAGGATAAACAATACTGTACTACATGCAGTTGCAAATTAAATTACTAAAGCCATGGAAGTTATTACACAAAGAACACCAAAAGAATTTTGTCATCTTATATAAGAATTAGGTGCTGAAGATCTATTTAGAGGCCTTAGTTGAAACAAAGGAAGTGAAATGTGAAATAGATGTAATTAGCAAATCCATCAAAAATTTTCATTAGTAAGAAAACTGGGAAAAGAAATTGAAGTGTATGTGGCTGCACATGCTATGAATACCAGAGTCTGTTGGGGCAACAAGACAACACAGTCAAAAATAGTTTGTTAAATTTATTGAGCATTAAAAGGTACCTGGACCTCCTATTATACTAGATATGAGCATTAATGTATTTTTATTATGAGCACAAAGAACACTTGACTGTGATAAGTCTGTTGGACTTCTTATCAGGGGCTTATCAGGAGATGCTTAGAGTTTACAAGAGGTGCCCTGAAACCACATTCAGTCTTAGTAAGGTTATAATCTGTATCATGCTTTGATGGTTTTGGTACCACAATGAATATTTATAGATCTGTCAGACATATTTGCATCAACATTTAAAGTGAAAAATAAACTGAAAGTATTGCTTACCTGAATTTCCCAACTTCTGTTACTTTCTTTAAGCAGCAAGTTATTCAGTGAAGATATCCCCAAAACTAGAGAGTAAGGAGAAACAGAAACAGCATTAAGTTACTATCTGTTACAGCACCTAATCCAAACTATTCACAGTGAAGAGCAATGTAACGTCATGGTTCCAGGAGAAAAAAACAGCTACCAAGAGGGAGAGTCAGGTGTTCCTCTAAGGCTTCTCCTTTGCAAAGCACCACAGGTCTCAGACTGACTGAGCCACTTCCACTTCTGAATGATTTCAGGGATTACAGACTACCTTGTTTACAGCAGGGCTGAAAGGAACTTTTCACAGACTTGTGCACTCTCAGGTCCTCTTAATTCTTATATCCCAGTATGTTTACACAGTGTTTAAAATATATAAATAAATTTTATATATCTACACGTGTCTGACATGAGTTAAATGAACTAAATAAGGAACATGGGTACAAAAGCAGTACCTGCTTGGTTTTAGCTACTTCCTTTGCTAGGGTCAGACTTTTATATTGGCAGTGGTGTGTGCAAATTGTATGTATATTCAAACATTATTTTTGCAAGATTAGCCAAGGAACCTTTCTTAGTGATCAGATTTAAAATTACTGGAAGTACCAGGTAGTTCAGGGAATAACTGTTCTGTACTAGTTGGCAATAAAAATGTGTAACTTGGCAGTTAAACACCATGAAATGTGTGAGGTTTAGCAAACAAATTTGTTACTGAATCATGTCCATGACAGCTGTTACAGAGTGCAGCAGATCTCAGTAAAAGGAAGGATGGATTACAAGTACTGCAGGCAATAACAGAAATACATTCAAAGAGCTGGCTCTGAGTGACAAGAAGAATCACTGCTACTTGAAATAGCTGCAGAATATTTAGTGTTGTTAAACCTCTATTAAAAAAACCCCAACCCAAACAAACCAGAACACCCTGGTGTTCAGACAGAAGACTTGAGGAAAGCTGAAAATACCAAACAATCAAGTTCACACTTCAGATGTATGTATAAAAATAAGGTAAATGTGGTAGTAAATGAAATTTTGTACATTTCCTATGTTAGGACAATGTTTTGCAGATTTTATTTAACCCTAAAATAACCAAAACAAACCAAAACAGAGCAAAACAACCCCCCAGACAAAAAGCTCCACCTCCCTACAACACTTGAGATCCCCAATATTTTAACCTTCACGTTATATGGTGAGGCATTTGCTTGCTAACTTTTGCTGGGGGCTTTTTTATCATATCTGAGTCCTTCCTTGCTCACAAACTAGGGAACCAAGTCTTCTCTTGCTTCTCACACTGACATAAGACAGACTTAAAAAGTAAAATAAAGGGGTTTTTATCTTTACCCATGTAGTTTTTGTAGAAAAGATTGTCAGAAAAATTATGGACTAGAAACAAAGAGCTAAGGCATACAAGAGCAGGTAAAACAGACTAAAAGCGCAGAAAAATGGTAAATGAAAAGAAAAATGTTGTGAAGGAAAAGGGGTAAACTTGTCTGCATAGTATTACACATCAAGAGCTAGGAAAGTCCAATATGAAAGCAAATTAAATCCTTAAAGCCAGAAAGGCAAGCAAATATTTTTAGAGTAAATGTCAATTTTATAACAGAACTGTCATTGAAAGTCAACTACCTTCTAGTTAAAGAATTTGTGGACAATATCTGATACACAGATAGGAGAAACAACTATTTAGCTGCAGTTTAACACAGAGTTCTTCACTCAAATGCAATGCAACTGAAAGCAAAGTGGAGAAAGAGTCATATTCATAAATTTCACTGAGAGAAAACTGCATTATGAGAAATTAGGGAAGAGGATGCACTAATAGCACACATAACATCCTAAGCATGTAGAGACCAATTCTGTATAAACAACTTAAATATGTAACAACATTTATATAAATGAGGTAACAGTAGATATAAGAATATATTATATTACATGTATATTTACAGTCTCTAAGCCAAATGTTTTCCTGCATGCTCCTCCTTAAAGAAAAATAGACTTCATGACTTTCCTAAACTTCAGCATTACAAATCTAGGGCCACGCTGAAGGACCAGCGGGACAGAACAATGAAAGCCATGCTTGTACAATAACATCTTAAAAAGTCAGTCAGAAATGAGATGATCTGGACCAGTGGTTTTAAGTCATCATATCACAGCTATTTAGAAACCTAGATGAATGAAGCCTGTCGACTAAACCTACATCCTAATGGACAATTTAATTAACAAAAGCATTTCTATAAATGGTAGAGTTTTGGCTTGAAAGGCTATTAAATGACAGCAGAGTGGAAAAAGTAGTTGTTTGCAGGCAAGGCACACTACTAATCAAGCTATGCCAACTTTCTATTAACACTGGACAGCTTACTGCAGACTTGTCCACATCACATTCATTAAAAGAGCCAGCTATAGCAAGCATGTGTCTAAGTGGTATCATTTGTGTGAGAATTTGAAACTGTACACTTGTCTGAAGTCTTGTTTTCAAGCCTATGTTTCTAAATAATAATTACATTACTGATTTAACCAGTTACAAGAAATCACTAATGTTGGCACATTAACAGGTGATTTCATTGTCATCCTGGCATTTTCTGCTCAGATGATTTCTTATTTTACTTAGTCCATCCCAGCTTGCAAGCCACATTAGCATTCTATGAGGAGTTCACTATAAACCTGTGTCTGAAAACAAATATCACAAAAACCAAATCAATAGGGTAAATGAGAGATGGGTTCCCTTACAAAAGTGAAACATACATATTAGTACAGTGCTTCTGCTGAAGAGAGACACATTATTTTAGAGAACCTCAATGCCAAAGAAGTATATCTTAGTGAAACAGCTATAAAAGCACCAAAAGAATTGAGAAAATTAATATTGCTATTCCTAAGTATCAAATTCAGAGAGTAAAATCATTAGTATAGCTCTGTAACGTTTTCTAAGTTGTTTTCTAATTACACAAAACAAGTTGAAATTTGATACAGAACTTGAAAATGCTACACGTGTACAGTGCAAACTTTAAAAATGTATTCATACTATAAAGAAAAACATTTTTTAAGCTAAGGAGCCCATGAATTCACAATACATGAACAGTTAAATAGTCTGCAGACATTCAGTTCTGTCCTTTGGAAGAAATAAAACCAGTGAACTTCAGCAGTTTCACTGTTTTATCCAGCAGAACATAAAAATCTAAACTCTGCACTGGGTTTCACTGTCTTCATTAGAACTTCATCATCCTTTTGAAAACTCTTAAAAACAAAATGGAAAAAATACCAATGATCAATCTTGCACCTAAGTAATTTTTATCTCTGTAGACATATACCATATATACACACATTTACAATCCTCTTTCTATTCTAGCCAAAGGCAAAGTCACATACATACAGAAAATTACAGACACCCCATACAGCACATTTTATTATTTCACTATGAAGCTTGTAACTGACACAGCAATTAATTACACAGAACTATAATGAATGGAGTCAGTGAAATGCCAGTGAGTTTAGAGCTGTTCATATTTGGCACCAAAGAGCCATAAGTAATATACCATTAGAGATAAGTTGAAAAAATCATGAAGGTTCATTTTAGTTTCTCCCACTCCTATCAGAGGGATATAAATTTCAAAATTAGAACTCCTTAGATGACAAACTAAAAATGGAGTTTACACTTAAGGTATGTCTTTAGGAGAAAGACACTGTGTTTCCTTAAGAGAAAGATACTTCTATTCACCAATTTAGCCTACAAGAGGACTTGGGACAGTAGCCTATTTCAACTTACCTCTGAATGCCTTTTTCTCACTTCAAACACTACTCTCAAGACCTCCTTAAAAGATAGCAACACCAAGACATCTCAATGCTCTATAATGTTTGCATTTATCTTGACTGGCCTTCAAGTCAGAAAAAAAAAAAAAAGGTAAGTAATTCTCTCAGAAACTAGTAGGAGTCAGCCACCCTGAACACTAGTGTCCAGGTCATGTTTATCTGTATTGGCATGAGGCTTTCCTATTTCTTCTCTTTCTAATGAAATTCCTTGGCTCATCAGAGACACACATGTCTGCTTTAGAAGATGAACACATAGCACTGTATGAACACTCTAGGGAGAAGACTGAAAGGTACCTTGAGATCAGAAGCAGAAAGTGCAGAAATTCAGCTATGCAAAGGGTGAAACCTTGTCATTTACTCTAATTAGACACACTGAATTTTGAGTGTGGAGAAACTCAGTATGTATTTAAAAGCTTGAGAGGCTAAACCTTTCTAAAGTGAAAGAAAAAGTATCTGTGTACTAATATTTCTTTCTCAGATTATTTTATTACCATAAAGGCTTTTCGTTTTTTCTAAGGAGTGAGAGGAAGGTGCATTGCGTAGCATGCTTTTCAGAGCAGGTACTCTGTTTTCACACCTGCCAATACAGACTTTAAAAACCTGAAATGAGTAACTTCAATGATTCATGAGATAAAGGATGTAGTTTACTTAATTTTTTTCTTCAAAGTCTAATATGAAGAATCCTTTAGCTGTCTTTTTTAAATTACCCAGGTGACAATCAACCTGTGTGTTACTACAGATCCTGTAGGCGACAGAAGTACACAGGTCAAGGGAATGATGGAATGAAAAAAATCCCACCCAAAACTACAACAGTTTACTGTCTACAACCCTACTGATTCTCAAGTTTTGTCTTTTAAAGAACTAGAGATAGTTTAGTGGACGGTAAGTATCTTCCTCCTCAAAAGGCAAAAAAAGGACCTAGCAAGTATAGATATACAAATGACTACACTGCGTACACAGCAATGTTCAGCCCTCGCAAAAATAGCTTTGAAAAAACAGCTTGTTTTCCTAAGGCAAATATTGTCAAAGTCATCACTTCCCACACTTGCACTCTCAAAAGGAGGCCTGGCATTTTGAAAGAAAAAAATCACAATAATAAGCGTTATTACTATGACAGATTGCATACAACAAGTGGATAGCATTGTAAAAACAAAATGCACCAAGTAATGTGAATGTGCACGCACAGATGGCTCAGATCTCCAGATGACCTCCCAAGTTCAGGACAGTCCGAATGTTCACATCACGCCAGGCTAATAATCTGCTCTACTGGTGGCAAAGGCAACTCTGGTGAACATCCTGACTCATCTGAACTCTGATGCAACAAGAGCACCTCAACTCCCCATTCTTCTCGGTTGTTTTGCTATAAGGTTTATCTATACAATGAAAGAGGCAAGAGGCCCACTCTCTCTGGCCATCTAACAAAAGTCATAATGACTTGGTCTGCATTTTGAACCCGTATCAATGCCTATAATTCTCAATAGCAGCCGGTCAGTATTTTTAAGCTAGTAAGTTATTGCAAGTAACTGAAGTTTCATAGAAGCATAAAATATGCTGAACTGAAAGGGAACCACAAGGATCATCATCCCACTCCTGGCCCTGCACAGGACAGCCCCAAGAGTCACACCATGTGGCCCAGAGAATTGTCCAAACACTTCTGGACTCGATTATGCTTGGTGCTGTGCCCACCTCCTAAAGGGAGTCTTTTCCAGGAATCAGTCACACTCTGGGTAAAAAACTTTTCCTAAAATCCAACTTAAATCTCTCCTAGCACAGCAACTTTGTACCATTCCCTCGGGTCCTGTCACTGGTCATTACAGAGATCAATGCCTGGTGCTCCTCTTCCTCTCAGAAGGAAGTTCTAGACTGCAGTGAGGCCTCTCTCTCTCCCCTCAGTCTCTTCCAGGCAGCAAACTGAGTGACCTCAGCCACTCCTTGTATGGCTTCCCCCCTACATCCTTCACAGTCTTCACTGTTCTCCTACTTTGAGATTTTAGACACTCAATATAGTAATGGGGAAAATAACTCATTCTTCATCCAAGTCTCCAATTTTATTCATCCAAGTTTATTTAGACTACAGTAATAAAAAGACAAGAAAAGTCAGCTTTAACTTTTCTCTTGTCCACTCTTCCTACAAACTCATAGGCATTTGTAAGTTTATCCATCGTCAGCACTGACTAAGGGCAATTAAGAACCATCTCAGAACAGAACACAGTTCTTCTTTATTAAAAAAAACCCTAAACTAGCATTGATGATACCTCTGAACTAATATAATTCTGTGTCTGAGAAAACAATTACAAGTACAAAAGAATCCAAATCTGCTTACCCAAAATCAAGCACCTTAAAAATTCACATTTTGGAAGAAATCACCAGGACAAGCACTGTCGGTCATAGGCATTCTTGGTAGGTATCTCTAGCTGTAACACACTGACTTTTAAGTCTATCCTTAAGTTCTCAAAGAGGGAACCAAGAAATTGTGGAGATTTTTTGCTAGCTTACAAGATTATCTTATGCCATTTTCTGAACAGAAAGAAGATTCCACGGTTACCCACATCTGATTATTTCAGTAGGTTTATTTCAAAAACACACACACAAAAAAAGATTTAAAATTGGACAATAGGGGCTTTTACTTCCATCATATTACTTTGTTTTTAATTAAGCAAAGAACATGCAGTCAAAGAGCACGCATGTCAAAGAACAAGCAGTGCTAGTGCCACACAGCATATGTAATATTAACAGATTCTGTTAATGCAGATTCCAACTAGCCTTCCTCCCACATGCACATTACCATGGTGATTTGCAAAATTTGCTGCCTGGGACTTCAGAAGCATTTGAAATGCCCTCAGCATCTTTGAATAGATGCAAACACAAGTTACATTTTAAAAGACACTAAGTCACAAATAGTACGATAAAAATGTCTGTACAGAAGAACACTGAAAAATATATCTGAATATGATCTCAACCAGTAGAAACAAAGCAACAAACCTTTTAGATCACACTTTCTGTCCTTGAAAGAAAAAGAACAAAGTTTAAGAATCTGAAAAAAGAGATAGTATATATACAGTATAAAAAGTATAAGCTAGAATCATCCATTACTTCTGTCAATATTGGAGTACCTATCTGATCTATGGAAGTGTCACTTTCAGAACAACATATTTTCTTTAATGGAATTCCTAATTTACATACTATTTCAGTAAAATGCCAGCTTGTTTGGACTATCACAGGTCTGCGCTTGCTCTGACTTTCTCCCAAGTGGGATCACTCTTGATGCAGTTTCTTTTTATCTATTACAATTTTCAACTGAACTAAATAATAATTTAAAAAATCTTAAGAAATAAGGATCATCTTACTGTGAATACATACATATCCTGACAACACAGAGGACAAAGGACTGGAAGCAAAGGTGACAATTGTAGCCCAGCCAAATAATAAATACGTTTAAAAATAAATCCACCACAACCTCCAGTATCTGTATTTTTCTGTAAATAAACTGACAATGCTTTGGTTTGTAAACACCTCTGAATACAGCTATCTGCAATTCTACTGAAGAAATACAAGGAATAAGACTCCACCATAACTGGTAACTGCTGATTGATGGCCAGCATTACCCTTGCAAAGGCATTCTTGCAGAGATGCCGCTAACTTGCTTTGCAGACTTTAAATTGTAATGAATTTAAGAACTCAGTGAAAGCTTTACCACTAATTTAACCACAGACAGGGTTTGACCTGCAATGCTTAGAACTGAAAGGAGGTCACCACTCCTGCTGACTTCCCAGGAAAGGCCTGAGCTAAGTGAAAGCACCACTTAACGATCATTCATGGAAAGTAAAGGCACCAGTGCAGGGACTTAGAGGTTCTTCTACAGAAAAAGCTTACAGGAAGCTTGGATACAGTAGGCCCTAGAGGATGGTCCGTATGTTTTACAACAGAGTGAAACTGGCTGTACTTACATTCACCTTAATGCATGTACCTTAAATTCACCTCAATGCAGTCTCAAGTTGAACTAAGATTTTTGAAGAGTATCACAAGGCTTTGCGATTACAAGACAGCTTAGAAGAAAACAAGGTACAATTGTAAGAAATAGAAGAGCTGAACACACCTAGATTTGTCCTTTAAAAAAAGTCCCTATTTCAACACTGAAATAAAGACTTGATTACATAGCAAATCCTGGCTGTACCAGTGACATGTTCCTACTGTGAGCACATCACCTAAACATTTGTGCAAGGTGAATTTTTGATAGGACAAAACCAACCAACCAAAAAGAAGTAAAATATCAGAATGCATCAAAGCCTATTATAAGAATGCATCAAAGTCTCTGCATATTATTCCTCGTATATGCTTGAGGACAAAACAACAAAAAAAATCAGATTACCAAGGAGTATATGAAACACCAAAAATAACACAATTGGTGAAGACTACTTCCTGCTCCCTTCTTCCTCCCCTTAAAAATTAGACATTACTTAAAATATGCATTTTAAGCCTTTCTTCCAGTCCACTGTACACTGACTTCTTGAGTATGTCTACACCAAATAAAATGGGTAAAGTCCTATTTCTGAAATACTTACATGTAATTTTGGCTGGAGGAAATAGCTTCTACTGTATCTCAAAATCTGTTTATACAGTTCAAGTGAACAGGACTACTTAACTTGAAACTACATTCTTACATCAATTTTAGGGTTTTTTTACCTGTATCAAGGCAGAACAAACTTTATAGAACTCAGTTTACTAGAAAAGGACTTCAGTGCAAATATACCAGGGCAAGATACCATTCACTTGAAGGGTTAAGAGAAGAAATAGGCAGTGGAGCTCAAGTGAAAAATTGTTCTCAGGAAGCTTTACAGGAGTAGGTGGAATTCCTCTAGCAACTGGTGTTTGATGCTAATAGCTGCATCACATGGGGCCAATTAAAAGAGATGTTATCAGACAGCACAGGATTTATTGAATATGAGCTGTAAGATAAAAGCAACCAATAAATGTAACAAGACACTTTCTGCATATATTTCAGTACTAAGCAGTGTGACTGTTGTGACAAGGAAGCCAGCTGCAAATTAGAAAAGTCCTATTTCTGCATGAGACTTAAAGAGTTGGTCTCCAAATTCAATGAGTACAAAAAAGATGATTAAAGGTCCCACTCCAAAATGAAGTATGGGAAAAGTATATCAAGCCCATACAAAGATAAGCCAGAACTTTAAGACAGAAAAGTGCTGCAGTGCATGACACAGAAAAGGTACTAAATTTAAGACAGAATTCACAACCCTCAATCTAAAGGCACACATTTATTTTTTTCTATGAGGACAGTTGGGGTTTTAACTGGGGAGGCTTTGGTGGCAACACACTTTCTATTCTGTGAAAACAAAGTTTTCCTAAGGAAACATTTTTGAATTCTTTGTAATAACTGATAAAGTTCAAGGCATGTACAGTGAGAAAAAAACAGGTTGAGTTGTACAGTTGTACAGCGATTAGTAAAAAAGTACAAGATAGTAAAATACCCAGTGAACCATGATGCAGTCTGTAATCAGTTACTTGGTTCATGCACAGTTTTGCCCTTGTACTATTCATATTTTGATAAAACAAATAGCTCTCTATTTTAGCCTAAATGGCTAGAGGCACTTACAGTATTTTATCCCTGCTTGCCTAAAGTACAACTCAAAGCACTCTAACTGTTTAGCTGTGAAAAATTATTAGATCAGAGAGGTTATCTCCATGTGCAATGCTCTCCCAGCATTACAAGCCCCTTACTGTTTAGATCAAAGTTTCTCCTTTACTATAAAGACGACATGCAATTTCTCCTCCAGCAACTCCTCTTCAACACAGAGGCAGCACTGGTGCAACCAAACCTCATCACAGGTCAGCACACTTCTGTTACAACTTATATATGGTGGGGAAAGAATTCAAACTGTCCAGTGAAGAACTGAAGTGACTGTTTTCTAATAACTGTGGTATCAGATCAAGGGCTCAGGTAACTGCAACTCAGTAGACCTTCGACATTACTAGATGTCAGCCTACAATACAATCCCTACTATGAACATGAGCCAAATAAGTAAACCATTGAACACAACTCACAGAGACCCATCTCAGTTGTTTGTTGAATATAGTTTAGCCATAACACAGAAGCAAGCTGTGTAGCAGTTCCTAGCTCTTCAGGCAGTGCAATGATCAGCAGATTGCTTTCTCCCATGCCCCACTCATGCACTACTGCACATGCAGACAGAAGGAATCACAAAATATACTGAGTTGGAAGGGACCCCCAAGGATAATGAAGCCCAGCTCCTAGCCCTGCACAGGACATCCCCAAAAGTCACACAAGCAGCTCTCCTTCTGATGTCTTACAACAAATACTGGAAATCTGACTGGACAGAAAACTAAATAAATTAGAAGAGGAAGTCAATACAGCTCAGTTATGTTTCCAGGAAGAAGTCTGCAAAAAAAGAAGCCTGCTGACAACTGCATTGACACTTGACGTCTTCCTCCTTATACCTCCTTCCTAAGCCGTTCTGTTAATGTGATACTGACAAAGAATATGTAAGACTGCTTTGAAGTAGGTCTGCGCTCTCCCTCAACTTTGCCTTCTACATGGACAAGAGTGCTCATCTTCCCCTTGGAGTTGAGGTGAAGCAGTCAACAGAAACTATTGCTCCTCTTATGACTACCCTAGGTCTGGTAGTTTCATCTCACACATCCACTTTTAAGTACATACAAAACAGTCAATATGAGAAAGACCAATAGAGTCCTCAGGCAGAGTTACCCATCTGTGTAATGGGCATTGAGCCAAGACCCTCTGGTAGGACACTCAACAGCCTAATTTTCTACATTCACTGTGATATTAATAGGCAGCGTTCTCACTGCTAAACTTCCTCTTCAATCTGTCCTTTATGTGAAGCCCCCACTTACACATGCTCAGTGCAGCTGTTTGATTGCTCTCTTACCCACATTCAATTGCTTAAGGCTGCTTCTTCCTTGAATCTGTCATCATTTCTTATCATTGCTAGTCATACAATAAAATGAGACACTCATCATGCAAGACAGCCTTGCTTCATCAAAATAACATGAAACCTTTAAGTGACTGTGAATACTCAAAATCAGCTTCACATCAACTGATGTTCTTTAAAGAAAAATTAATCCAATCCACCTATCTCAAGACCAGCATCCTTCAGAGCAGCATTCCTCCTCTCCCTCTCTCATTTTCCTCTCAGGCTTAGTTACAGAAAGGAACACGTGCACCTGCTTTTTAGCACATCTATACCTAGTCTACTCAAAAAAAGAAAATAATTTATTTGTGCAATCATTATGTACACATACATACATCATATACACCTTTTTTTTTACACAAAAGTAATACAGCAGCTATAATACTAAAATAACTCCTTCATGCTTAACCCTGCTAAGTATACTTTGAGCATTGATAAAACTGGTTTGAGAGACAGGAATTCATGTTTCAGCAGTCAATTGTCTACAGCACTTCAGAATATATAAGAAAACAATTCTCTCACTTTTAAAGTACGAAAATAGTGACTAACACTTTGACAACACCCTAAGTTCCTTTTAAACTCTTTTATCCACTATATAATTCAAAGCCAGTATTAAAATTAGGAGACACGAGATGGCTAATATTAAACAGAGATGGTAGTAACAAACACATTTTAATGAATATGGCACGAGCAACAAGGGGCACGCTAGCCTTCATCCACTTCTCTATCTACATGCACACAGAGGCACAGAAGGAGAAACACACACCCAGGGGTAAGGCGGTGACCAAAGATAAGTGTTTATATATGTTTACGTAAGGCAACAGTTCATAATGCTTGCTAGACTCATACCCAGGAAAAACATGTATTGCACTAATGAATTATATGATAAACTGCTATTCACTACCTCAGACTGTCAAGTGTAATCAAGAGCGGCAACTGAGTTGCTGAGAACTAATGTGAACAGGCGAAGTATATCACTCAAAAGTGAAAACTAATCACATTTGAATTCTATCCAAGCACTCATTGACACTGACCAGAACCCAGTGTTTTTCTGTCTAGAGCTAAAATGAAACATGTCAGAGTATGCAAAACAGACTGGCACAAGATTTTTCTTAGCAGTATGGTATGCTTAGTTTACATTTAATTTGTCAAGCTAAGTTCACTGAAAATGAAAGTAACAACAACAACAAAAAATTCAACAGGAGCAGTATCTCCACTGAGTACTTCAACACCAGGCTTCTTTTTTTCCATTACTGAGTCATTTAATTTCACGTTATGCTTTATGCCTAAAAGGTAGGTCTACAAATCACATTAAGCAAAACAAGTACCTCAGTGCTACTCCTATTAGCTTGAAAAAAAATCCTGAATTTCAAGAAACTGCCACCTCAAAGATATGTCACAGAATGAAGTATGTTCTCCTTGTCAGTG
>VXBB01015257.1:384234-396932 GCA_013399915.1 Illadopsis cleaveri
CCCGCTCCGCCTGCGCCGCCTCCGCGCGGTCCAACCTCCGCCAGTGCCGCAGCCCTCCCTGCCCGCCCAGCGCCGCTCCCGCCGCCCACCGCTGGGACCCCAGCGCTGGCCGTTCCCTAGCCAAAATGTGCTGGCATCGCCACGGCCTTAAGGAGTAGCGGAAAGCAGGTCACGAAAGCTGTTGTGCTTGTGATCGGACAAGAAAATGAGAAGGGGATTTTTCTTCTGACCCCCAGCTATTGACAGCAGCAAGCCCACTCTGTGCATGTCGGTAAAATTTTCGCGTCCCACATCCCCCGTTTCCCCCGGCAGCCACTTCAGTTGCTGACAGAGAGGTGGTGAGTCATCATGAGTGCTCCTCACCTGTAGCTGGTTTACTGATTCAAAATAGGTATGGTGCCACGGCGACCCTCGGAGAGCTATCTCCGCTCCATTCCAACAGATCATACGTCGTCTTTTGAAAGTAAAAGATAAGGAGAAAATGCTGAAGGTGACAAGTATGATTGAAATATGAAAAACGATGAGCATGCAGTATCAGGTATTCCTTGCTGGGTGCAGAACTATGGCTGGAAGCTATACCCAGTGACATCGTGTTGTTGTCAAGCCATGGTTCTTTACAAGAGAGTCTTAGGTTGCCATCTCTCTTCTGCACTTCCGGTTTTGGGTGTCATCCGTGGTTCAGTGGCATGAGTTAAAGTGAAAAATGTGGCAATATACCTTTTTTTTTGATTGTCAACATGTTTTTGGTTTATTATTTCTCCAGACTGTGTTTTTACAATTTTGGATATTTTTCTGAAAGGGCTTTGTGCCCACCAATATACTTATGTCTAAATTGCCTTCAGAAGGACATAGTGTGAGGAGCGCCTCCGTCAGCCATGCCCTGACACTGATCTTCCCTTCAAGAGACAGTCACTGAAAACCAGTTTCAGCTCAGTGCACTGCAGATGGTGTTTCTGCTGTGTGTATTTAGATGATGAACACGCTTATTTAAACCCTAGAATCATCAAGGTTGGGAGAGACCTTTAAGATTGTCAAGTCCAACCATCAACACCGCACTACCACTGTAACCCCTAAACCATTAACCTACATCATCCAGCACCAAATTCATATTCCTCTTAATCACCCTCAGAGATGGTAACTCCACCACCTCCCAGGGCAATCTGTTCCAATGCCTGACATACCCTAACTGGAAAAAAAATTTCTAATATCTAACCTGATTCTCTTGTCTCAGCTGAAGGCCATTTCCTCTGGTCCTTTCACTGCAGGCACAGTAGAAGAGACCTGTGGATGATGAATGCAAGAAATCAGGCAGCAGCACAATGTCTGTGTGAAACCAAGTCACACAGATTTCTCATACTGGCCTGAGATACTGTGGCCTGAGAAATTGTAAGGAGGAATTCAAACAGTCCTTGGAGAAAACAACTTTTGCAGGTGTTGTTTGTCTCCCTTGCAGGTGTTGTTTGTCTCCCTGTTGTTTGCTTGCAAGAATGATTGAGGAGTGTTGTTCCTAACTGTCCAACGATAATGATGTGTCGGTTTGCTGTTCAATGAAGTTTTATTCTATTGGAATTGTCTATAAAAGAAGATTTCAAAGAGTAAATACTGCTGTCACTTGCTAACAAGCCTGAGAGTCTGTGTGCCATTTTCTACCACCGCTCCTAATCAGAGCAATAGGCACCAACCCCCGCCTCACTGCAACCTCCTTTCAGGGAATTGTAGAGAGCAAAGAGGTCTCCCCTGGGCCTCCTCTTCTTGTGGCTAAACAAACCCAGCTACCTCAGCTGGCTACCTCAGCAATAAGACATGCTTTCTAGTCCTTTTACAAGCCTTGTTGCACTTTCTTCCAGACCTTAATGTCCTTTTTGAGGTGAGTGGTCCAGAACCTGACTCGAGGTGCAGCCTCAGCACCAATGCCAAGTACAGGAGGATGGCTACTCCCCTTGTCCTGCTGGCCTCACTATTCTTGGTTCAGGCCAAGATGCCACTGGCCTTCTTGGCCACCTGGGCACACAGTGGCTCACACTGAGCCAGCTCTCAACAAGCACTCCCAAGTCTCTTTTTGCCGAGCACCTCTCTCTCCCAGCCTGTAGTGCTGCATGGGTTTGCTGAGACCCAAGTGCAGGACATGGCACTTGGCCTTATTTTATACCTGCAAAGAACAGCTGCAATTGTTGTTTCCATTCTACTGAAGATTATCATTACTCTTCATGGATTTTACTTCATAAGAATCCTGTTACATAGAGAAACTATTATTATCCCTGCTTTCAAGATGAAAAATTGAAGCATAAAGAGACAGTGTACCTTGCCCCAGGTCATGTATATATAGTATGTGGTAAAACCAGAAACTTAATCCAGAATTTTGGTACAGGTCCAGTTAGTTTAAAACCACAAGTTCATTTTCTTTCTCAAGCGTTCTTTCTCAGGACTCCACTCATGAAAAACTATTGTGAGAAGTAGCAAAGCAATGTTGAAAAAGACATGCTAAAAGAAGTTTTGTTGAATTTGCACAGAAAACAATGGGTACTTACATGGAAATGTTGAGAGTAAGCATATTTACACATAAAACATCAGCAGAAATATCTGGTTTCATAAGCCTATGAACCAATAAGGGCAACACTGTACAATGTGTTGTTTCAATATTATACATTTAAGGTATGTGATGTAAGAGTTTTTATTGGTTACATTTCATGCAGGAGCAGGTGAAATGCAGAAACATAAAAGTCTTTGGCCAAAACTGCTAGCACAGTAATGGGATCCTGATGGACTGTCCACATTAGTACTACCATTGTATTCTAAAGAGTTGTGAGATTTTCGTCAAGCGCTGTGATAACACTGTGATAACAGTTTCAACTGTTGCTCAAGCAATTCCTCTCAAGGAGCAAAGATATGTCAAGCACATCCACAGTCATCTGTGTTAGATGCTTCTGGTACCACTTCAGAGTTTCAGGCCTCTCTGCTGCCATGTGTCTCAACAGACACTGGTGTGCCCAAAGTGACATTGTGTCGCCAGCAGCATGAACCTGTAAGAAGCCAACCCCTTCAAAACAGGTCTAGCAGCAGAGCCAGAAGATTCATCTGCATTGTGAAAACGTATGCCAAATGCTTGTCAGAGGACAGTCATGCCAGGCTTTTTCTGGCAGTAATGGTATGTATTCAGCTGCCATCATTACTAACGAAGTACTATTCATGTTGTGTGTGAGAGCAAACTGTGTATAGAGCCAGCCATGCTTGCAAATAGACTCAAAACTTCAGAAGATTGAACTGTGTTGGACAAACATGCTCTGACCAACAGTTTTTATTCTGCTTTATTATGGTTAGTTCTTCAAAAGTGCAGACGTGGTGCCTTTACCACTTTCCAAGTATGTTTCTCATGTCCCTCTGATTAAATATTGACAATTCTTCTGATTTCTTTCTTCTACAGTCTTGCCTGTATTACTGACTACTTTTACTAATTACTTCTCCCATATCCAAAGATAGGCCAGAACTTTACCTTTCAGAAACCACTTCCTCTCCTGATGCCCTCAGGGCCTCATGCCAAAGCCTGAAAGAAATGGTCAGGCAGAAATAACTCAACATTTATATGAACTGTTCATGGTAAATAACATTCTTCCCACTCTGTGGTCCAGAATGTTTGCTAGTTAATATACCAAACAAAACAGATACAAAAATCTAGCATTACTGGGATTGATGGTGTCTGCGTAAAAAGAAGGGATTGGTTTTAAAAGGGAAAAATTAGCTTATAATTACAAATTTAAAAATGTCTGCTTTTTCGAATGAGCAATAAAACTCACACACTAACTTTGACTAAATAGTAGTGTGTGGGTACAACACTCATGAACACAACAGGATTCTTCCATTTCTGGTGTAGCCATATACAGGTCAGTGAAGGTATATACCAGCAATTAAAAGTGGTGAGGACAGCTACTCACTGAGTTGCATTAGCTGACCGTAGCTGCATTTCTCACCTGTGGCAACTGTCTTCCCTCATACCTTCATAAGGAATTTTTTCATGGAAAGGGTTGTTAAACATTTGAATGTACTGCTCAGGGAGGTAGTAGAGTCACCATCCCTGGAGATGTTCAGGAAGCCACTGGGAGTGGCACTCAGTGGCATGGTCTAGTTGACANCTTTGAGCATCTCGTAAGGCAGTTGTCTCTTAGGTGCTCTCACGTTATTAGGAATGTCTTGGCTGTTGTAGATGTTAGCTTCTTTCCAGTAACACAGAGTTCAAACCCACTTACACTGCTCATTTAAAAAAGTCATCTAAGTTTTTGCAGTTTGGCAAAAGCATAGGAAAAAAGACCAGTGAGGGGGATTAATCAAATACACAACAACTGTATTTGAAGAAGGGTGTTAAGGAAGGCTTTGAGTATTTAGCAGTTCACTGTATATTTTGCAAGCAATGAGTCATTGATGAGGGACACCTTACTTGTACCTTCACTGCACATTTACCACCAGGGAGTTGCTGAACTAAGAGAAAAGTCTAGCTGGTAAGATGCTGTATTAGAAGAACTGGCAAAACTGGACAATAGCTAATTTTTACTGTATGGAATGAGAAAGGAAACCCAGTCATACTAANTCCATTTCTGGTGTAGCCATATACAGGTCAGTGAAGGTATATACCAGCAATTAAAAGTGGTGAGGACAGCTACTCACTGAGTTGCATTAGCTGACCGTAGCTGCATTTCTCACCTGTGGCAACTGTCTTCCCTCATACCTTCATAAGGAATTTTTTCATGGAAAGGGTTGTTAAACATTTGAATGTACTGCTCAGGGAGGTAGTAGAGTCACCATCCCTGGAGATGTTCAGGAAGCCACTGGGAGTGGCACTCAGTGGCATGGTCTAGTTGACAAGGTGGTGATCAATCAAAGGTTGGACTCCATGAGGTCGGAGGTCTTTTCCAAACCAAGTGATTGGTGATTCTGTGATTCATGATGGCAGCCTAGGGAAACTTACGTTATTGTGCAGCTGCCATAGGCAAGGAAACAGAAATAGAGCCTGTTAATGTGGCTCAGCTAACAAGAGACAATATGTTACACTCTGATTGCTCGGTCGGTTGCAAGGGTCTGTTCATGGCCGCTGCAGAAGGAGACTCCAATCACAGCTGCCAGTTTTAAGGGGAGCTCAGCCCAGTGAATGGGCTTTATTTATAAATGAAGAAATTTTCTTTTGTTGCACTTGCTGCAAAGCAGTCATCTATGACCCACAGCTTGCTGTATCTAAGTTTTTAAAGACCTGATCCCTGAATGACTGTACATCTAGATTGTTTCAATTTGTCTTTTGCATTCCATTTTGATATTTTTGTAATTCACTCTTTACACTGGCCTCAGTGAGTGGCTTGTGTCTGAGACAGAAAATGAGAAATTCTAGGCCTCTCTCAGGTTTCTGGCAGCTGAGAAAATCTGGATGTCTTTTGCTGGACATAGGACTTGAGTGCAGTNCAGGGAGTTGCTGAACTAAGAGAAAAGTCTAGCTGGTAAGATGCTGTATTAGAAGAACTGGCAAAACTGGACAATAGCTAATTTTTACTGTATGGAATGAGNGAATTGACTTTCATGTATTAAGACGAAGTATTTATAGACTTCCTGCTCCCAAACCAGGCAAATTACTGACTCCACTCCTTCATCTCTTCTGAGATGAGGGGTTGGATTAAGTTGTTGAGCATTGCAAAGGCAGTAAGCCAGTTATCTCTTAGGTGCTGTCCCTCTATTAGGACANATGAGAAAGGAAACCCAGTCATACTAAAGAAAACTACAAAAAGCATATGGACTAGTTTCAAGCACTAAAAATTTATAAGTAGTTGCAGTGAGTGATCAGTAGTCATGGTGATACTAAAATTTACAATTCTGCTCTGTATGTGGCAACATACATCAAGTATTAGCTATGCAGTTGGTTTATGTTAAGAATTCTGGCAGTCTTCTGTTCAATCTCTGTTTAAATGTGCTGTGAAGTCCCAACAAACTCTTAATCTTTATGTGGCTTGATAACTACCCATGTGGAAACTGATNGTGTTAAGGAAGGCTTTGAGTATTTAGCAGTTCACTGTATATTTTGCAAGCAATGAGTCATTGATGAGGGACACCTTACTTGTACCTTCACTGCACATTTACCACCAGGGAGTTGCTGAACTAAGAGAAAAGTCTAGCTGGTAAGATGCTGTATTAGAAGAACTGGCAAAACTGGACAATAGCTAATTTTTACTGTATGGAATGAGAAAGGAAACCCAGTCATACTAAAGAAAACTACAAAAAGCATATGGACTAGTTTCAAGCACTAAAAATTTATAAGTAGTTGCAGTGAGTGATCAGTAGTCATGGTGATACTAAAATTTACAATTCTGCTCTGTATGTGGCAACATACATCAAGTATTAGCTATGCAGTTGGTTTATGTTAAGAATTCTGGCAGTCTTCTGTTCAATCTCTGTTTAAATGTGCTGTGAAGTCCCAACAAACTCTTAATCTTTATGTGGCTTGATAACTACCCATGTGGAAACTGATGTGCCATGCATGCTCCCTTAAGGCTTCATAGGTAGTATATGTCTTTTTCTAAATTAGATCCAGAGACCTGAAACACAAGATGAGGTGCTCTTTCACCAAGTAGTGTCAGGCAGATTTACCACTCACCAAAAAATTGTGGGGAGAATGGAAAAGAATGTGTGTTCTCTTGACTCAGTAACTTCTCACTCAGCATGTAAAGACCTGAACTTGGCAAAGTGGCTCAGAGGTTTTCTGCGTCATAAAACAAAGATCCTTAAACAAAAGAAACTCACTAAATGGAAATCCAATGGGATTTTCTCAGATAATAGTACTGTTTCTATCAAAAAGGGATTTTGCTAAGTAGCTGCAGTGATATAGTTTCTTCATTGTGAGCCTGGAATTGAGTATCTCCATATCTTCAATTCATTGTCCTTTTTTCTGACAGAAATGAAACTCCATGAACAATAACATTTTTTACACTTGCAAGAACTCTGATGGTAATTAGGTTTCTAATGTGTTTTCTGTAACTTCCTTTGGTTTTTATTCTGGCTTTGGAAGTTTTTAATTATTTAGCATGCATCTTTGTTTCCTCTCTCACCTTCTGGCTGTCTGGTTTGTTTAGGTTGCATATTTCTGTGATGTTTGTGCTATGTTTGCACATTGCAACTCGAAATTTGGCTTCTCTACTTGCTATTGTGATACAAATGATAAATAACTCCACACTTTTAAAAATCATTATTATTTCTGAAGCTCTAGGGGTTAACTTTGCTTTCCTGTTTTATGAAAATATAGTTTTGCTGGGTTAACCAGAGATTGGTGGCATTCTATTAGGCACAGTAAAAAAACATGCTTTACATTTTACAGGCTTTGCAACGTGCTACTATGAAAACAGGTAGGATGATCTGGGAATGGAAGGAAACACTCTGGAATGCTTTGTGACATCTAATTTTTCTTACTGTTGCTGTTAATATTCCTAGGGCCTTGCTAATGGCACAGAGAGCTTTACAGACTTATCTCATTAGTGCTGCTAGCTAGGTTCAAGTATTTTCCAAAGAAACTTTTATCTGTCTGGGAAAAAATTCTCTGACTTTTTAGCATCCAGCCAGCACTTTTCAAAAGCTGACATGGGTTTAGTTCTTTCCTGCTACTTTTTTTTTTTAATTGCCATCTCCAGTAAAAGTTTATACTCATTTATTTGTTTCTCAATGCAACTCCATCAACCCTGTTCTGAACTGCAGACCAGGTATACTTGCATTTTAACTGCTATTAAGCTACCTGTCCCTGCAATAAACCAACTCAGTGTAACTGAGGATTAATGACAAGTTGGTAAGCCTTCATCTAATAACAACGTAAACCTCCATTGCTTTTTCTTACTTCAAGCTGTTTAAACCCATTTTGCCCCATCATCAAAACGAAAGAAACATCAAAAAACCCCAAAAAAAAACCCTAAAAAAACCAAAACAAAACAGCAATCCCTGTACATTCAGAATAATTCTGACTTCTGAAAAACAAAATAGGATGGTGTATCCAATGTCAGGGGTATTTTGTGCTTGTAAGGTGAATTCTGTCATATCCATTAAATGGTATGACAGAATGTGGTTCTTAAACACAGGGAAGTAACTCAGTCTGATCCTGACTTTAAAACTTGAATAACTTAGTGGAAGACATACCACAGTCTTCAGTGAGACCAGTTTTTTTCACCTTGTAAAAAACTTCAATCCTTAACAGAGGATTGTGTGTGTTTGGATACTTTTTCTGTATACCAGAGGCTTTCATGTTCAGTTCCACCTTATAAAATACAGTGTATCTTTGACTTTGATTTTGTTTTTCTTCTTATGCACTGTTTATTGTACCTAGTTAAATTTAATTATTTAATGTTAGGCAAGAGAATAGAATCTTACTCAGCTAATGGAAAGGTAACCTAAAATCATGGGTTAACTCTAAAAGCCTCTTGCAGTAGTGTTTGCTGTGCAATCAGTCACTCCATTTAGATGCCTTCCTGGTTTATGTAACTGGCAGTCAGTTGCATCAACTCATACACTGTTGGTATTTTTGATCTCTTGACAACCTGCTAGATTAATTTGGAATTGTTTTCAGTCCCAGGCCACCACAGATTGCCAATATTTATTCTGAACAGGATATTCATATTCATGAGAAGAAAACAACCACCCTCAGCATCCGAACAGTGACTGTAAGCCTGAAGCATATACTTTGAACTTGCAGCTGGGGTGTCAGACAGTGATGAGTACAGGTATTTATTTCATGTCCACAGTACTAGCCTAAAGAGGTGGGGCTCATAGCAGAACTAGCTGATGTGCTTGGAAAACCATTATGAGTTTTTCCTATAACAAGAATCCCACTAACTGCTAGCAGAGTTAGGAGTCTCTTGGAAAACTCTCAGGTCAAGCCAGAATATATAAGAAGTCACCTCAAAAATTAAATTCAGCTGCTAGTCACGCCCCAGAAAATGTGTGTGTGAGGTTACAGAAGTTTTTTATCATCTTGCCGTCAGCCTCACTGATTCATTGTTGGGGAAGGTGCAGTTTTGCACGTCCAGCTGCACTGCCAGACAGGCAGAATTTCCCACAACAGGGCATGGATGTCTGCATAGGCCTGCTCCCAAACACCTGCCTTTTCATTCCTGAACCAAACAAGCCCACTGATAGCAAATAACATTGACAATGTGTAGGAATGTATCTGAGTAACTTAGGCCATTCCCTGTACCAGCCAAATTGTTTGTAGATAAGAAGACGCCTGCAGTCTTGTTTTTCAGAGTTCTCAGGAATTTTTTAAGGCTACGGGAACAACAACAGGTCTAAAATAAGGACAAGGAGCCTGAGAAACTGTCTATAAAAAATGCAAAACTTAGAGGACACACAACATGGTGATGGACTCTTGACCAATTAGGTGTCCTGAAGGATGTGTGCCTGCCTGATGGACAAGTGGCTTAGCCAGTTGAGTGACACCTGTATGTGTGAACAGTAGTGCCAGAATCTATAACTGTGGTTTAATGTAAACAATAAATGGGCTTCTGTTGGAATCATATTGATTTGTTTATTCAGTGGCTCATTTCTCCCCTGCAAAAATGGTGTAGGAGATCATTTTCCTCAAGTTGAAATGGATGTTAGTGTCCATTCTGAATGCTAGTCTCAGATTTGCCAAGGGAAGAGATATCTCAGTCTGTGCCAAGAGATATCTCAGCCTGTGCCAAACTACAAAAGAAGACAAAAGTATGCATATAGGTTGAAATACGACTAAGATGGTCTATCAGTAAGAGAACAGTATGAAGTTATGAATTCTGTAACCCATATATTCTAGTTCCTTAGACTTTCTATCCTGTGACTTGATTCCCCAGTGTGTGGTAAAAAGTCAGATGACTGAAGTATTTAGTGTAGAGGAGATATTCACGAAGTCCCTACTGTGTAATTTCTCCACAGTCTAGTAAAGGAAAACATGATTCTGTTGGTTTCCATCTCCTGGACAGTTTTTTTGTTATCTTTTGGGCTACCTCTTTTGCTCAAACTTGTAGAGTCTATAAATCTGTGACTTCAACTTTTAATGATAAATGCACAGATATGTACAGCATGTACAATTTGAACTAAGGTAAGAAGAGCCTAACTTATGCAGACACAAAAAAAAAAAGAAGAAGAAGAAGAAAAACTCTAGCACAAAACTGAGAAAAGGAACAAATAGGGTAAGAGGAAAATAACTGCAGAGAAACCTTTTATTTTCATATTTATGTGTTTGGGAGAATTGGCCTAGAAAATGGGTCTACCAAATCACCCAACTGACATGATGAAAATCACACCTACCACAGGCAGTCAGAATACATTTTTTCCAGCTTTATGCCTTTAGCAATATATAGTGGCAGTAAAATCTGTCATCTAATCACACTGTAATCCAAATATTCTGTTAAACTCTATTTCCTCTGTGTGTTGAGTGACTGCCTTTTCTCCCCTGTGGTACAAAGTTGAGAAGACATCATTTAATCAATGGTTTTCTTTCCCTTTACTATATAGTTAATCTTAATTTATTTCCTTTTGTCAGGAAACCATGCAAAATGTGGGAAGCTTTCCTCAGATGTAAATGCTCTCAGTAGCATCATTTCTGTCTAACATATCAGGGCATCATGATATTTAACCTGAATTAAGTACAATCTTATTATTTTGAAAAACAAATGAAAATACAAACATATTTCTAAACTAAGGGGATTTAATGCCTTCGGAAAAGTTCAGCTGTTTGAATTAATTGGTGCATTGCAAACTAGAAGATAATCAATTATGCCTTCCTGAGAAGTGTCAGAAGAAGTGAGTTTCAGAAGTATGAGCACTCAGTGAAAGCAGTTTGCTGCTGTGCCTTCAGGGTTCTACCTGGCAGCTAGCAACAAGTGCAGTGTAGTAGATTGGTACTGGTGTAATGAGAGGGAGATGACCAAAGCTTCCTTCCTACTGCAGTGGTATTTGTATGAGATGTTCATTCAGTGAGACAATACTTTAAATATGTTTTGTTATGATAACAAGCACTTTGAATGGCACAAAAGTTGTTTTAACTGACATGTATTTCTCTCTGTTGTATTGCAAGTATTCCTGGAACCTCCCTTTTTTGTGGGACATCAACAGTAGCACAGCAGGAAGTGATTGCAGTGCTGAGGAACGTCTTCCCTTCACTCAGAGAAATCTTGGAACATTCAGACTTCACAACTTGTCTGAGAGAATTCTTACCTCCATCTTGTTCTGAAACTGTTTAAAGAAAATATTTGAGGTGAAACAACCACACTAACTCTTGCAATTAAGTTTCTGTGGAAAAAAAAGTGAAGGAATGCATGCCTGATTTTCCCCTTTAAATAGAAGCATTCAGCTCCTGTTAATTAGCAATTTGAGTAGAGCTTGGTGGACTCTGAGTAACTGCAAAGGAAAAACAGGCACTGCATGGTAAGACTGGGTGAACAAACTTTAAAACAATCAATCTATGCTTTAAATGGATAGTGAATGTTATTCACGTTCCAAATTTGATCTGGGTGGTGCTCCAGATATTGAACTCCCATTGAAATTTACAGCAACTTCAGGAACATCTTGTATTAAAAAGCAATAGAATTTTCATTGTGTCTGAGTAGATTTCAGCTATTCAATCCTGTATAGTTCATTTTTTAAACATAGCACTAGTGTATGAATGCCAGTTAGGTATTCTACCAGACTAGGTTCAGCAGTTTAACAGGCTACCCTTTGCTAAATATTACAAATGATATTTTTTGTAACCTCCCAAAAACAGTCCGAGCAAATTCTTGATGAATTGTGTTTCCAGTTTAAAAATCCCTGACAAAGAGACTGATTAGAGTGCACATAAGAAACCCAAACTAGACAAAAATAAAGAAGAAGAGTTATAATGAAAATGTGGAGGACAGCAGCAGGGAACAACTATATAAAATATCCCACTCATTTATATATTTAGGAAAACATCTCAAGGATTTCTGTGCTGAATACCTGACTGAAACTGTATAAGGCCTTTTCCTCAAACAGCCCACAGCTGTAGTGTACATGGCAATGATACCTAAATAGGACTGTGTCCTGGAGGATATAAGGATGTGTAATTCAGGAAAGTCAGCGTGTACTCTCATGCTTTGTCCTCACCACCTGATTCCTTCCCTTTTGGTTTCTGTTTCTCTAGCCCTGCAGGTCCAAACACAAACTTGGAAACAAGTTAACCACCACTTGCTTCACCCAGGGTATTGCAGGCTACCTGTGGGGCCAAACCAGAACCAGCTGTTCGACCATCCTCATTGTTAACTCACTGCATTGTCCTGTCCAGAAACGAGGAATTCAAAACATCAAAGATTATCATACAGGCTGTTATGGGCTTTGTTGGGTAGAAGAGGATGCTCCCAAAAGCAAGGGAGTTGTGAGAGTAAGACTGGAAATGATATTCTGCTTCATCATAATTCCTGCCCCCAGTGCTCACTGAAAAGAACGGGCCTTGGCCTTTATTAATTTTCAGCTCTTTATTAAAAAAATCAGCTATGGGGGTCGTCCGCAGATTTTTCTCTGAAGATCGCAGCAACCGGCAGTCAGGAACAGGCAAGGAAGGGTGGCCAGCAGGATTTCGCAACACCTCGACGCGTTGCCAGGCAGCAGGCACTCCGACGCCTCAGAGAACACGCCCCTGAGAATGAGTTGCTAGGCAGCAAGGCAACTCCGGACGCCTTCGGGGACACGCCCCTAAGAAT
>VXBB01015258.1:0-139938 GCA_013399915.1 Illadopsis cleaveri
CACATCTTTGGCGACGCATATTAATCTTATCGTAGTTGCATATCGGATGCAGCTCATGGAGGCGTTGTCAGACGAAAAATCCATTGGAAAACACATTTCTGGAGACAGCTTATCCTTGTTTGATGACTCTCTCCTTTCTGGTGCAAATCGCTTTCTTCCCCTGTTTCTGGCTTTGGTGTCACAATTGCTGAAATATTTAATTCTCTAGCACTAATTATTTATAACATATATTACAGAATTCATCTATCAAAAATGTCCATACTGGAAATGGCTCAGTCCATAGCTGAGGGGAGGATTATTTACTTCCCTGCCTCTCCACCTCTGAGTGCGCAAGGAACACATTTTAAACAGATACGCACAGACTGTCAGATGTCTGATTGCTATGGCTGAAAGCTGACTAGCTATAAACCAGCCTCAGTTTGCAAGATGAGCTGCTTAATTAGGACAGTGTTGGTTCCTGGGCTAACAGCTCCTAAGCCTGGGCTTAGTGCCATGGCACTGTAGCTCTCCAGTTCTGCATGCAGAGGAGTAGACATGTCCATCTCTGTGTCTGCCCGGCTACTTGTATGCTTAAACAATCTACCAGAAATGCTGGTAACTTTTTTCTGCCTTTGTCTGTTACCCTGTCACCCATTTTGCTTTGATCCTGAACCCAGGCAGGTGACTTCACATTTCCCTGCTGGGGAAGGCTGCTTTCTCAGCAGGGAAGCCTCACAGCTCCACTGTACACATGGATTCATGATGGTTTGGGTAAAGGTGTGCAGGAAGGAGATATTCTCTGCAGTGGGAGCAGGGAAGTATTTTATTCAATTTGGTCATTTATGGGTCAATTTCTTGAATGAAAGTAGTAAGTGAACTGCAAACAGGAATTTCAGAGAGGGTGTAATTGGGGTGCGAGCAATTTGTGTGGAGGGACATATGCAAAGGGGAAAAAAGACTTTTAAGGTTCTTGTAGTTGGGAGGACAGACAGCTTTCTCCGTTTTGCTCACAGCATCAGCAGCAGAAACAGACTCCTCCCACCCTCTGGGCTCGGCAGCATAACCCGATGTGGCCGTGGGAGGTGGCTGCAACATCCCCAGGTGCTCCTCTCCCACCCAATGACCAGGGACAGGTGTTGGTGCTTCTTGCACCCAGCTTAAAAACGAAGGGACTTGACTGTCAAGCAGTCTTCATTGGAGAGAATTCAGCATTCTACAGGCCTTGAGCAATAGAAAATAGCAAAGGACTGAGAAATTCCTGGCTGCAGTAGTCATTCGTTAGTCAGGATATCCCAGCTGTGCCCTCTCCTCTCCGGGCTAAAATAATGGGCCCTGTAATACATTGTGGATCCCGGCTCTTCTGCTTCAGGTCTGCCAGTTGGAACAGTCGCTGGATCCATAGCTTCCCACCTGAGAACAAAATGGGACTGCTGGTGAGTTCTGTCTCTGAGCCTTTTTTTTTTTCCCCCTCTCATGCAAGTCCATTTTCTTGGAAGAACTTTCTCTTGCTGTTCTTTTTCATATACAAAATATTTGTTTTCTTCATCTCAGATTAGAAGCTAGGTCTCCCCAGGAACTCCCTCCACTCCTCGAAGAACTTTGTCTCCTCTCACTTCCTAGAAGGGAAATTTGTGTCTGAGAGAAAGGGAATGCTGTCATAGCATCCTATGGAGACACAAAATCCATTTCTGTGGGGTGCTTTTTATAATCTTTGATTATAGTCCCTAGCACAAGTATTCCAACATGTGTTGTAGAAAGCCAACTAAAAATATTTAACTAAATAATTTAACTAAAAATTAAGCAGCAACTCTCTGGCCTGTTGTATCAACTCCCAGTGTTAGTAAATACCCAAACCTCTTTTATCTTAATAGTGATAAGTTGTGCTACTGTAACTGTTAAGCAAATAATACTGTTTCTATAAAGATTTTATTTATAAAAAGTTCAAGAAATAGGCACAAAATGTACTGAATCTGTTGGGAAATAAGACATTCGCCTACTATCTTTTAATGTGCCTTTCATTGTTTTAAATGTGTCTTGTATAAGCCTGTTGGTGCATGGAGTGGACTAAGATCCTTTTCTTTCCACTGCCATAGATTGCTAGTGCTTTTAGTTCAGACATGTAAAATAATCCTCTGTGGATTATTTTTCCTTTAGAATCCATCACATCTCTGGAATTATAGCTGCAGGAGTTCAATAATACCACATAATTTGCTTGGCAATAGACATCTTAGTCTGGGAGCATTTCAATTTGTTTAGCTTTATTTAACCTTATTTCTTTAATTTAGGAGACAATCATTGGATTCTCAGCATTTTCACTGGCAATTCTTGGACCAGCTGGATGGTTCCTGTGCCACCTTTCAAGCTATAAAAAGAAATAGAAAACATCCCTTCAAAATGAAGATCTAAAGACTACAATAAACTATAACACTCCAAACTTTGACTCTATTGAAAGCCCACACTGTCACCCATTCCTTGGGCCAGGTCCCAGAAAGCTTTTGCAGATATTGTAGAACTGGGCCCAGATACACAATGGTGTAATAACACAAAATAGTGCCAGGTCTACTCTGCCATCACCTGCTGCATTGGGCCAGTCTGGATCTGTCATCAGGTACTGTGAGAAATAGAAGATTGATGAGGAGGACTGTGAACACGCCCAAGTGACTTGCAGTTTGGCTGTTGAAAAACACATGTATCACACTAATTGTTGTTTGACCTTGTGTTTTAGATGAGTAGAACCTCTGTGTCTAGGAAACGTAGGCCTGTGGTAGATTTAGAGGCATCCTATCAAACATGCTTGAGAATCCTGCCCTCCTGTGGGCAAGATTAAAGCACAGTGGTAAATTGTACTTGTGTGAATCCCTGAAACACAGGGAAAAACAGCAGGTTGGCTGATCCTCCACCATGGACCAAGCTTTGCAGTGCCTGTATTCCACCTGCGTGCCTCTCCTGTCTGCTGCTTTGGTTATCCCTGGTTGGTAAGGTAACAAAAATTAGTTTACTCTTTGCCTTTCATCCATGGTTTTGTCATTGGTCCTGCATCATCTCTGCACCAGCTCATACAGGCACCATCAAAAGTTTAGAGTAAATAAATGGAAAAAAATACAGAAAAAGTTATTTTATAGTCATCTCGGACTAAACCTCTGAGAATTTAGGACAGTTTTCATGAGAGTTTCTGTTTAATCTTTACATGTGTTCTTTTGGTGTGTTCCTCTTCCACCAGGATATATGTTTTTCTGCAGGTGATGATTGTCAGGTATTTCAATTTATTTTTAGTTTTTAGATTAAGATTGTCTACCTTTGAAAGATTTTCCCATGATTGTAATTACTAGGATAAATACTTTGAAATCTTGACTAAATTTGAGAAAAGTACACTAAATAACACTTGTTTTGCCATGTTACATGTGTAATTAAAGAATGTCTTCTAATGATTTCATGTCTGTCTTTCAAGAAAATAGAGAATATGAACCTTTTGTGATGCTTAAGGATTAGTTGTCATGCTTAAGTATTAGCAGAATACAATTGAAAATTCCATTAAGTCATTTGTATCTAATATCAAAACAGATTCTGAAAGTAGGGCTGTGAATGTGTGAAAGTTTATATTCTTGCTGTACTTCTAAAGTATGATTTTCAAATAAATTGTCTGAGTTCCCTTCAGCCTTGTAACCGTGACTGAAGTTTTCAGAGTGAGAATGGAAACATCCATCCTGAGTGTTTAAAGAAAGTCATACTACTTGCTTTTTTCCCAAGAAATGATAGCTTTGTCACTTAGTTGAACAGTCTGATGTGAAAGCCCAGTTGTGTATGTGGAAAGTTTCCCACAGATTTGAATGAGTGTTGGAAATGTGCCTGTATTCCTGGTATCCAGAGAAAAAGCAATGCCAGTAACTGAAAGGTGCTTGGACAAGCAATCTGAACCTTTGCTCGTGCACACTGTGAGTGCATCCTTTGGAATCATAAGGCTATTTTGCAGAATCTTTTGTAAAAATCAGGTTTGATTTCAGTGTATCTGCTTGTCCTGTATCTGATTTCACCATCTTTCTCTCACCTAGTAATGCTTAAATAAATCAGTAAGATATTACATTTCAGTTGTTGCACTTGTCCTCTTAAATTATGGCAATGAGTAATAAGATTGCCTGGTTATAATACGTATTTGGGGGATGTGAGTAAAGCACTGAGAATTGTGTTGGATGAAATGAGGTAACAGATACATAGGGATGTTTATATTGAAGCAGTGATAATTTTTAGAAACTACTTACCTGAAGAGCTACTTAAAATCTGTTTTCCGCAAATACTTTTTTTTTTTTCAGATTTTCAGTCCACTTCAAGCATTTCTTCCTAAAAGTACTAATGATTACATTTTACAGGCATTTAAAAATGCTTCAGTCTTCATGTTTCCTCTTTACTGATTGCAAATTGCTGAGACTGGAAGCTCTGGGGAATGTGGTGTGTAGAAAACCAAAATGAAAAAGAGAGAAGCCAGGTCATTGCAGGCACCTTTATTACTTACACTTAAATAAAGAGGCCCAGTAGTGTTCAGATTATAGCCCATAAACACTCTGGGGCTGCAAAAAGTAGTTGGGCAATATTATGCAGTTGTCAGTAGGTCTGAATTTGCAATAGATAGAACAATTTATAAGGATCTGTAGATGAGAAAAATACATTCCCATGTAAAGTGCAGCAGCCTTCCTACAGGCTGCTTTAGGAGTGTCCCAGTTCCATCAGTTCACTTTGTTTCCACCAGGGTTCGTGTCTCTAATAATCCACCCTTCGTTTTATCTTAGGTTACTCCTACACTCCTCTGTGGAACAAACCAATTTGGAGGAGAAACTAGACAGCTCACTGGCTCCTAGGGAGGCAGCCTCCAAATGCAGGAGCAAGGTCAGTCAGCTATAGTTGTTACTGAGCCAGAGTCTTGACCCTGGCATGAGTCACAAACTTGGTACAGGTGTGGTAAAACACCAAGGACCTTAGCAGCATTGAGTGTTGCATGCTTTCTCCTCATTTCCTTGTGGAAAGCCTCTTTTGCTCTCTGTAACTATTTTTGCCCAGCAGAGACATTTTACAGTTGTTTTTACTTGAGTGTAGAAATACTGAAGCAAAGTAATTATCTGGTTTTCTTGATGTCTCTGTTCATTTCTTTGCCTTTGGGCCAAGATGCTGTGATAGGTTTAAGAAGGCAGTATTTTGACACTTGTCATTCTGATTCCTAAAGCATTCCCACCACTACAATGTGCTTTTATTTTAGTCATGTAGGTAGGTGGTATAGTCAATTCTGCACAAGTCTGATACTAAAGGTAAGAAAAAACCCCAGCTCTTTGCGGGGGAGCTATAATTCAGCCAGGGTGGTGCTAATTTCCACAAACTTGGCATGTTAGCTGTCACAAAGACTATGTCTCTTAGAGCACTATATCCAGTCTCTGATTTTATAATAGTCTTAGTGTATGCTTATCAAATTTATGCTAATTCTTTATGCAGGTCACCATGTATTTCTCAAGCTCCAATGCTATGGCAACAAATTAAGTATTTTGTTCACTTAGAGGCTAATGACATTACTCTAGAAGAGAAATTAAAGGCATTTATCAGAGAATTTTACAGTGACAGATGCTGACAAATGTAATAATAAAGCAAACATCCACAGACTTAGTTGATAAAAGTATCAGAATAAGGGGAAAATTACAGTTTTGTAAGTACAATCAAATAACCACTGTATTTCTTAACAACCTTTTTTTTTCCCAAAGTCTTAATTGGGAAAAGAAAGAACAAATATCAACATCCCAATCTGGCTACTCTGTTGGAAACACAGTACTAGCAATGAGACACAGAGCCCTTTACTGCTCCATCTCTCACTTTGAAGCAGCCCAAGCCAGTGATGACTGAAATGAATTTGTCACATGCCAGATGGCATAACTGATATGGGTCGGTGGCTTCAGCCAAGCTTCTGGTCACATCATAATCACTTCTGCCATTACTGCCAACTTGTTCTCTATTCTATTCTAATTCTCTACCCTATCCAAATGTATATCCTGCTATACACCTTCCTTCTCAGAATAGTTGCTTTCCTACCCTCCCACAGGCGGATGGTTGGGTTGATATTTTTTTCTCTACATAGTGCTGAGTGATAGTATCACTAAAGGAAGTTTTCCTTGCATTTTTAAGTCTCAGCACAGAGGCTAAAATTGGATATTTTCATCTCAGAAGAAATTACTTCACTGCACAAGACTATACAAGCTGTCAGTAGTATTATGTTACTTTGTGCAGACATGATTTTCTGTGGGCATGAAGAGATGCTTTCCCTGTTCACTGTCTCTTGGCTCGTGCTGGTTGACTCAGGTGTCAGAGCCCTGAGGAACTGCTCTAGAAATCATCCTGTGACAACTAGGATATATGCTGTAGCCTGAGTTAAACCTAACTGTTCAGTTTAATCCCAGGTAGACTTTTTCCTCAAGTGATTATATATTTTACAATCATTCATGAAGATTAATTCTTACACAGAGCAAAGATTTAGAGACAAATTTAATTTAATATAGTATAACTATTGCTGTGAAATACACTCATCTGAGCCTGAGGGACTCCATCTGCTGTTTGAATCTGACAGGGAGGAGGTTGGTCCCTATGCAAGAGCTGTTCAGGGGCTCCAGTTCCACACCAAGACCCTTTCATTGGCATTAGTTTAGCCTTGTAAGTATCCAGAAAGCACCATGTGGATTGAAAAAATCCTGTGAGCTGGAGAAACTTGCCTCTTCCTGCTCCAGTTCACTCTGTGTTTGGCTTTTCTTATTGCAATTAGCCTTGCCTCCCTCCATGCCACAGCCTTCAATTCAGATAGGCTTGTAGTGATTAAAGGAAATATTTAAGGCATTTTAAACTTGCCCTCACCTCTAGTCCAGTTTTTAATATCCCTGTCACAGTGCAGTTATTGATAATCTCCTGCCAAAATTGGTGAGGAAGTTTAAAAAAATTGAGCCATTGGCTTAAAATAAATGAAATTGGAAGTTAGCTGTTCTTGTTTTGTGTTTTGATAAAACTTACAAAGCACTTAGGTCTTTGCCACTCATTCAGGCATTGAAATCCTCATTTGTTTCAAATATTGTTTATATTGTGTTGAAGTCTTTATATATGTCAGGCAAGCACTGTTTTTTATTTAAAATTCAAATAGAGACCCATGTAATTACATGACTCAGGAAGCTGAGCCTTTAAGGAAACAGCATGAGAATGTTTTAAGAGTTGATAACAGTGAACATGTCTGGATACAGATGTGCAGATCTATATCCCTGTAAATGGATACATTGATTTATTTTTATACATAATTTCCCTTCAATTTATGAACAGTTTAATAAATTTTCTGAACATGATTCAAGGTAGGAGGGCTTAGGATTTGTATTTTTCAGAAAGGATTACCTTTCTAAAAGTAGATTTGTTCATGCTTGGAGATTTTAAAAAAAGGAACAATACTAGATTTTGTGTCTTTTCGAAGCTGAATACTTGAAAATGTAATTCAAAGTGACAGTAGTCACATAAATAGTGACTTCTGCTCTTGATTACCTCTTTTCTTCTTACAGGATATTTCATTAATTTATTCCTGAATTATGTTGTAACTACGGTACACACTGTTAGGCAGGAAAAATTTAGTTAAAAGCTAGCACAATCCACAGAAAAAAAAATGTTCCACATCCTTTCCACACCATATCTACCTTATCCTGCAAAAGCCACATTTTAAAACAACCAGACATACATAAGTCCATGGGACATGATAGGATGCACTCACAAGTGCTGAGGAAGTCAGTCAATGACACTGTAAGACTGATTTTCATTATCTTTTAAGAAGGCCAAAGCAACTGGGAGAGTCCTGAAAAAAACAGAAGAAAACAAGTGTCACTCCTATTTTCAAGAAGGACAAGCAGGAGTATCTGGGAAATTGTAGGTCATTTATCTTTACCTTGATCCATGGGAAGATGATGGAGCAAATAATCCTGTAAACTGCTTCCAAATACATTAAGGACAGGAAGGTTATTTGGAGGAGTCAGTGTGCATTTACAAAGGGAAAAGCATGCCTGACAACTTGATAGCCTTCTGCAACAAAATTACTAACTCCATGTAGGAGGAGGAAGCAGTGAAAGTTTATCTTTGGCAAGACTTTTGTCAATGCTTCTCATTACATCAGCAAAGACAAACTGATGAAATATGGACTAGGCAAGATGACAATGATGTGAAAAGTGGCCAAACAAACTGCCAGGCTCAAAGGGCTGTGAACAGGAGCAAAAAGTCCAGCTGGAAACCAGTCACCAGTGCTGCACTGCAGGGATCAACCCTGGGCCAGTGCTGTTTCATGTCTCTGCCAGACCCAGCTGATGGGACACCCTCTGCAGATGATGCAAAACTGGGAGAAGCAGTTGATGCACCAGCAACTGATAGTTGTGCTGCCATTCAAATGTGTCTTGAGAACTTGGAGATGTGGGCCAACATGAGCCTCATGAAGTTCAGTAGGTGAAAGTCCAAGTCATGCACATCAGAGGGAATAACTAAGCACCAGTACAGGCTGGGGCTGAGCAGATGAAAAGCAGCTCTGCAAGGAGTGACACAGGGGTCCTGGTAGATACCAAGTTGACTGTGAGCCAGCAATGAGCCTTTGTGCCAAAAAGGTCAACAGGATCCTGGGCTGCAGTAGGAAAAGCATGGCCAGCTGGTCAAGGGAGGTGTTTATACTCCTCTACTTGGCACTGGTTAGACCTGACTGGAGTTCTGTGTCTTTCTGGACTCACCAGTACAAGAAAGACATAAATATACTGGAGTAAGTCAAGGGAAGGGCTAAGTGATGAAGAGACTGAAGCACCTGTCATATAAAAGGGTGCTGAGAGACCTGGGACTGTTTAGCACCAAAGTCTAAAGGTTTAGTGTGGGGGGTGGGTCTTGTCAGTGTGTACAAATACCTGAGGAAAGGGACTAAGAAGATGGAACCAGACTTTCTCAGTGGAGCTCAGTGACAGGACCACAGGCAATTGGCACAAACTGAAATACAAGAATTTCCACTTAAACAGAAGAAAAAACTTTCTACTGTGAGGATGGCCAAACCTTTGAGCAAGTTGCATAGAGAAGTCGTGGGGTCTTCGTGCTTGCAGATATTTAAAACCTGGCTGGACATGGCTCAGCAATTTGCTCTAACTGACCTTGCTTTGAGCAGGGAAGTTAGAGTAGACAAGCTCCCAAGAGTCTTTCCAACCTCAAAGATTCCATGATTCTCATGAACACAGAAAGTAGCATTTATTCTTTCAGTTTTCATCAGTTGGTATGTAAATGTTCCACTCCTCATTCATTTAATGTTAAAAATATGTTCTTTCATTAATGATTTGTTGGCTTTAAGATGCCTGCAGCTTTTATGTGTTCTCTTGACTGAGTGTGTGCAGAGGCAAAAACCATATGGATGTAAACCTTACTGCTTAAAATGGTTTCCAGTGGAGCACTGTACCCATTTTGTTAGGCATATTCATGAGGATCTTGCTGAGAAATTATGACTTTGGTTCAGCCCAGAGACTTGAGAAATTAATTCCCAGAGTACCACATTTCTATATTTGCTCCTTAATGACATTTGTTCACAATTTAAAGTGTGAGTCTCTATACTTGAGTTAACAAACTAGGCAACTATTAAATTGTTTGACTGAACAACACACTACTTGTATAGGATTTATTTAGGGCTTAGACATTGTTTAGACAATGCAGAAGGATTCATAAGCAATGAATTGTTTATCATGTACCTGGACTACGTGCTGTACCATGTAGGACCTTGTTCAGTAAATGCAGGCATAGGTGCAATTTTCAGGCACCTAAACCAAAGAAGAAATTTTACATGAGAAATGGAATTAATATTTTCTCCGTGTACTCCTGCTTTATCAACCTGAGTGTTTTTAATAAGCTCACCACTCTTGGTGTATTTTAAAGATACTTATGGAAGTTCAGTTCCCCTCAGTGCAGAGTTCCCTATTCTTCTGTAATGAGCAATAAAGCAGTTCAGATTGATTTGTTGAATCAACAGACAGAAATTCAAAGATGAAACCTGTCTTCAATATCATGAAACCTGTCTTCAATATCTTATTTCAATGAAGTCTGAAAGCCATTTGGCTGTACTTTCATCACTTATGCTCCATTTTGAGACACATAGGGTTGGGGGAAGCAGGTTTGTAGCATCACATGACCTCTCTGGGCACTTCACTAAATAAAGCTTCTAATAAAAGAAAAAACTTGAATATTTACTATCAAATATTTGAATGTAGAAGAGAAAACAGTGGTATAAGTTGGCTTTGCTCTGTTTATGGGGATCACAAGCAGCAGGGAGTGTGGAAAGAACTATGGCCTCCAGTAAGAGCTCTGTTTTGTACCTAATTAAGTGGTGTTGAAGAAACATTGCTCATGCAGTATTTTTAGAAAATTGCTTTTAGAAAAAACGCTAACCAGTTAAATGCCAGTGAACAGCATCTCCCCTTTCATCATGGCTCATGGCACTGAATGCGCATTGTCCCCAAACCAGGGTGGCAGTAATTTGTAGGCATTGCATTGTATGATGAATAACAAAACATACCTATTTTCCCCCACCTCCACAGCACAGTTTTCTTTGGCTGCCACAGTCCTACTTATCTTACACAGCCCAGCATTTTGAGGAGTGTGTTGCAATGGATTTTTTTGTGTGTAAACATCAAGACTCCCATGCCCCTGCTGATGAAATACTGCTGCTTTCACATAGCTTTTTCAGAGGATCTGAAAAACTGGTACTGAAAGTTTCAGAAAAGAAACTCGTAGCTAACCATTCATTTCTGAGACCTGGTAAGGTCAAGTCAGGACGCTGGTGAAGCTGACAGGACACACAGCAATGAAATAATCTCTCTTGCAGTAAATGAGTTTTGTTGTTATTACTGTAGTCCCACTACAACTGGACAAAGGTCTTTTCATTCCACCTTCGTCCTGGGGCAGTCACCATGGCTGGGATCCGGTGATGGAGAGGGACACAGTCGGGGCTGAGGGCAGTCCTTGTCCCCTCGGGAAAAGCATGGCGGTCCCGAGGTGCTTGGTGCACTGTGGAAACAGGTGGGGAAAGCCGGGCCAGACCACCTGACTGCCCGCCCGCCTGGGGTACACAGCTGGAGCCCAGGGCTCGAGGGGAACAACGCAAGGGTACAACGGTCCCGTTCCATGTCAAGGATCACACGGAGCCCACAGCACAGCTCCTGGAAGTGCCACCACCGCTGTCATCGCTCAGCGCAGCTCCCGCGGAACCGGCCGCGAGGGCACCGCCGGCCCCTCCGCAGCCCCGGCCACCCTGGCGGCCCCGGGGGCACCGCCGATGCTTATCAAGACCTTCCGGCTCGACAGCTCCCAACTCGATGTTGTGACAAGCTCGGCGGGGCCACAGCCCCGCTGGGGCGGGTACCCCAGGACCGCCCCGGGGCCAGCCGGCCTCCCCGTCCCCATCACATCCCATGGCATCCCAAGTCCCGTGTTCCCCTTCCCATCTCGCACCCCGTCCCTCCCGAGGATGCTNGTGGCCGCAGCCCCCGGAGTCGCTCGCTGCCCAGGCGACCCGCTCGGGGCGGCGGCGTGTTTGTGCAAAGGCAGCGCCAGGGAGCCGACGGGGAAAATGAGGGATCGGGGGTGAGAGTTAATAATGGGACTCCCGGCTTTGCCCCCCGCCCCAGGGCGGGAGCGATCCAGCCTGCCCCGTCTGCCAGCGCTGCGCCCTGTCCCAAAGGATGCAGCCACCTGCGAGGGCAGAGGTGACGCACGCATTGCCGCCTTGCAGGTGGTCTTGCAGTGACACGGAGCGAGAAGAGTCGTGCTGTCATTCTTGCCCGGGCCGCTCACATTTTGGCTGAATGTGGGCTGGGTGTTTGTGTCTTGCCTACAGGCCGCCTGGCACAGTGCCCGGTGCCAGCAGGATTCCCTCAGGTGCTGACATCCCCCTGCCCGCGGCCAGCCTGCCTCTGCTTGGTCACGGCTATTTTAACCACCATGTTGGCTAGATCTGATCAGAGCATCATTAGATGACATGGTACTTGGGGTACCTGCATCTAGGCCATGGAAGTGCTCCCACTGTACTGTTATTGCTCAAGACACCTGCTGTGTCTGAAAGAGCCCTGATGGCATGCTGGAAAGAAAATACTGGGGTAGTCGAGCTCATCACCCATGTCAAAGCTTCTTTCTTGCCTGATACAGTGTCATGGTTATGAACAGGCAGTCTGTGACCAGGAGGTTGGACTGATGTTTATCATGATGACGTGATGTGATTTGACACTTCACAGGCTGAGACTTGCTCTCTTCTTCCTCCAGGTCACTGAGAAGATCCTTGTGTTTATGTATGCCTATGCTGAACTGATCTAACAAAAAACCATACCTGTATTTTTTTCTTTTAGGGTTTACTGCTTATTTACAGTAAACATTTACAGATGATTTTGCTTTAACAACATTATGCAGGTGTTAGTTCATTCCTGTGAAAGTGCAGTTCTAGCCTCATAAATAGAGACACAATGTTCTGACTGTGCAGAAGCCCTGAATTGTGCAATGTTTGGATCTGTACCGTTCTGTTGTTGCTGCCTTCCCCACCTTCCACCTGAGTTCTGTAGTTGTTTCTGCTTTCTTGTGATACTTATACATTAATTACACTTCCTTCACACTGTCACACAGAAGAATTTGTGCTACTTTTTGTCCCAGCACCAGCTGTGGTGTTTTCTTCCTTTTCTATTCTGCCTTCTCTGTTCCTCCATTCCTAATGCTTTTGGTCTGCTCTATTTGAGCTTCTCTTTTATATTTTATCCTTGACTATTTTTCCTTTTCCTTCCTTTGTACTTTTCAAGACACTACATCTAGACTTGCCATATCCCTATTGCTATCTATTTTAAGATTTACTTAAGGTCTAGATTTCAGATCTTTCTGCCTTCTAATGTTCCTTTTCATGATACTCCAGGTAGAGTGTTTGGTTAATGGACATATCCTGTGCGTTCTAACCTGCTGAATGTATTTTTTTTTACCAAGGCTGCTTCCCTGACTAGTTGTTATGACGTTACCAAATGTCTTTGTCTCTACATAACTTCAAGATTCCCTCACCAGCAATTTTTGAGTGATGGACTCTGACAAGGATGTGTTGGTGTGCATACATCACTACCAGTCAAACTTTCAAACCCCAGCTGTTGCTGTTGTTGCTTCTGCCCTCACTGAGTGAAAGGCAAGAACCAGAATGTCTTGGGAAGGACTCAAGTTACAAGTCATAATGAATCTCAGTTTACCAAGAACATCAGTGAAACACTACAACTGAGGAATCACACTGATTGGAACAGAAGATGTGCTGGTCTAAACATGAATCCCACAGCTCTTGGGCAGGTTTTCTGAGCAACAGGTAAAATGGTGTCAGTCTGGGAAGCTGCCTGGAGAAGCTTCTCTTTTTTTGTGACCACACACATCTTGTATTGCATACCAGATGTATGACAGTGACTATCATCATTTGACTCATTGCAGCATGCCTGAGGTGTTCTGTTGTATTCAAAGAAAATGAATTATTTTTCACTTTAAAAAGCAGTACTTGGTGTTTAGTTGTGGTAAGTAATGTCCTGGGAATGCCTGATGCCTGCTCTGTTCCCCTCCAGGACAGTGGAGCAACCAAGGCCCTCTTTGAGGACTCCTAATGGTTTCACTCTCAGTTCAGTCAATGCTTACACGGGAGCTGAAGAGTTTAGTGAGGTCTGTGTAGATGCTAGGGAAATACCTATTTGTTTTTGGTGATGACCCTATGACAGTGGCCAAGTACTTCCACAGGGTGACATCACTTTTTGAAGTGTGTCTCTGGGTACTCAGAACCTCAGAAAATTGGATCATTCACACACTTGCTATAACTTGAGAGCTGGCAAAGTTTTTGCTCTGGGGCTTTCCTTCAGAAATTTCTTTGCGTTTTGGGAGGCTGTGCTGAAATAGACAGAGTTTTGGGAAACAGACCTGAGAAGTGAGGCTGAAACCTTTGGCCTAAAGCTAATGTTTATATTTAGGCTTTATAAATAAGTTTTATCTCTTTTGATATTTGGCCTGATACAATTGCACAACAATGCCAATTAATACAAATAAATGGATTTCCATCTTTATTTTTTTAAAAAAGTGGTTCAAGTGATTCTAGATACCCTATGCCCTTTATTGAAAATTAGTAACTGTAGGGAGGAACACAGCTCTCTGAAATACATCTAGATCTGAATTCTATAATAATCTTTGGTATTTTGTTAGTCCTTTTAATTTACTGGTATCTGACAGCAAACCATGACAGCTGCAGTAATCTGTGCACCTTGCTGTGAATTGTTCTTAGTTGGGTACTGTCTTGCATAGTGTGTGTCCTTTACGAACATACTTAGTTTCATAGTTCTTTTTTTTCCCTGACCAGAGAAAGTAACATCACAAAATACATTTAAGAAAGCATTGCTTTCTTAATGTAGAAACTAAACTAGATTATTTTTTATGACAGTTAAAGGAAACATCTACCTTTTAAATAATCCGATGAGACAACCTGCAAATCTAGGACTAAAACTGAAATTAGTGGGCAGAAAGAATGAAGTGTGAGATGAAAAGGGGAAAACAGTCTTGAACTGCTCAAGTCAACCTCTGTAATGTGGAGTGAAACACATCCTGCCTAGATGTTCCTACCCCAGTGGTTTGGGGGCTGTATAGGAAACCAGTTGTGGCTGCTCTCACACAGGACAACCTCCTGCACAGCACAGTTCCTGTGCCACAGGCCTGCCTGGTGGCCTGAAAGGCTCTGATCTTGCTCCCACCTATCCTGAGGTGATTTGAGTCTGTGTGATGAAACTTCTGTTTTCAATTGTTTGAGGAGGAGGGGAAAAAAGTCATGATTGGTTTTTAGTTATTCATTAATGTCACCTTAAAATAAATTTGTGAAATAAAAGACTTAAATGTCAGGAAATATAGCTAAAGATGTCTATGCATTTTTAGTGTGTTGTTTTTGCATGTGCATCGTGACAGTGTCCCTGGTTGCATTTTTGCTTGCTGATTTCACATAGACCCCAGCCCTTCAGTCACATGATGGACTTTCTCCTTGTGATGAAGTCAGGTAATACCATGAGGGAGACTTTTGTCTGTAGAAGCTTCACTTGCTGCAGGAACTGGGGAGTGCTGTCCTTACAGCAGGAGATGAATGACCTTGGTTGGGTGCTGCAAGATTTGATTTCTTGTCATGCATTCTAGAAAACAGTATTCCTCATTTGATGATTATTTGTGTATTCCTCATTTTATGGATAATTAACTTGAAATTGTCAAACCTCATTTGTTGTGTGGCTGATCACCCAGGGAATCTTTTGTTTTCTGGAGGTGAAAGTCCAGTGTATACTGTTACCTATACTGGCAAAATGGCTCTCAATATCTCGAGCTGAGCCTTCAACAGTATTTGCAGACACTTTGCTTTTGGTGTCTGTCCATCAGTCTTTTTCTGCAATATGGATACAATGTCACCCCTTCTCATTCAACTTGCCAGTGGCACCGAAGAAAATCAAAAAATTCATGAGCTGTTCAGCTGTCTCAGCAGTGAGGCATAGTGATGTCTCTCAGGTAGTTAGTACCTTTCTGTTCAGTGGAGGACTTCATGGTATTCATTCCTTAATAGATCCCATTTGACCATGAGAATAAAACAAAGTATTGACTAATTGCTTGTTTAGGAAGAATGATTTATTTTCCACTCTGAAGGAGCCTTGTAGGGGAGCAGGTGTCTAGTGACAGACTGTTATAATTCATATGCTTAAGGGCTGAAAGAATTCAGAGGCAACTCCCCTTTTAACGGCCTGTTACAGTCTTGGTGCACTTTTAACATAATGAAGAGTTCCCAGGCAGCTGTGCCTTCATGAGGCTATGTCTGCAGTGCAGCACAGCTGAGCAGCCCTCTGCCCCAGCCAATGCACTCTCTCTCAGCAGAGTTGATTAATCTGAGTGGAGCAGGGAGAGTTGTGTGCCTGTGGGTGTCTCTACATGAGACTGTCTTGTGCTGTATAGACAATACAAGGCAAAGCAACTAGGGAGGTAATCACTTTTTCCCCAATACTGAACAAGGATTCCTATTAGAAAATAAACCCACTGTTACTTGTAAGACAACAAAAATTGGTTTCAGTGGAGGTGTACACCTCCTACTGCTCTTTGAAATCCCCTTATTTGCTTGATCACACTTCCTAAGACAAATAAACAGCAGACACTTCTCTCTTTTCATATCTTTAGTTCATTGCATAAAGTAAATTTATGGCTCACAGTCAATCACATAAGGTCTCTCTGTCTTAGCTTATATTTCTGCTTTGGCTGTAGAAATACTTATCTATCTCACATGAACCTCCTGTGATCCAATGACTCATTCATTATAAATGAATCCTGAGATGCTTGGAGACACAGAAGATGTGCAGATTGGTAATATATATTTTTTAATTTGCTAGCATTAAGTTTGCCTAATACAGATGCAGAAATTCACTTCCATGTGTTCGCCCTGGCACTCTTTTACAATTTTTTCAGTCAGAACATAAAGAACAGAGAGGTTTTTCTGCTTGTTGAGTTTAATACTTAAATTAAAAAAAAAAAAAAGACAAATGGTAGAAACAGACAGGATTATGTCACGTGCAAAAAACCTAAATGAAAGTTTTTGTGTTTGTCTTTTTGTCTTTCATGTAGTTGCTTCCAAAATCCGTTACCTTCAAGAATACCACAACCGGGTTCTCCACAACATATACCCTGTGCCCTCTGGAACTGACATTGCAAATACTCTGAAGTACTTTTCTCAGACGTTATTGAGGTAAGTTTTGACTAATGCTCTTGAAGAAAAAAGAGCTAAAGAATTGTAGGAGATATTGATTGGCTTTGAATTGGTTGCCAGATTTAATGGGTCAATGGTCAGCCAAAAAGAGTCAGAGCATAATTTAAGAAAAACATGGTATGAACGAATCTCTTCAGTGGCTGTTGCCCAATTTGCCCAGTTAAGTCCCCTTATTGAGTGACTGATTCTAGAATAAACTTGGTTGATTATGCATTTGCTTGGCCCTCCTAAGACTTATCTAAAGGCACAAATATGCTGAACTTGTGAAGAAAGGAGTTTGTGACCTAGAGAGTTTTAGATGTGTGTAATCATGACCTCCTTGGCAGTCCTGGTGCCTCAGAGTCCCGGAGTGACCAGCCAGACAAGCAAACAGAACTGGGTTCTTTCTGTGCCGTGGTTCAGCTGTCCTGGGTTCTGGTTCAGTCCCTTAGAGAAACAGGAGGAGACACAAAGTTTGCATAAAGATCGAGATTTTGATGGCAACAACACATCAGGATTGTTCTAACCCACCATTTTTGACTTAGTCCAATGTTTAGTAATAATATATAGTACTAAATAGCACATGAATACAGAATACATTATGAATAGGAAAAACTACCTCTTGTCTTCCTAAAAAAGTAGGAAAAAATGTGAGATTTTATTAGGAATAATGTAAATTCTACAGTGCTGCCTAGTGGATTAGTATTTCCAAATTGTTTTTAAAATGGCTTTTGACTATGAAGAGGGGATTTTTATCTGCTGGTTTTGGCTGGCACTAGTTTTCACATCCAAAAAATGCAGTTCAAATTGCATTTCTATGCATATCTTCCTGATTTATACCTGGAAAGATTGTCCCTGCTGTCAGAAGGTAGCTTGGAAATAAAGCTATTTGCCTTACTTGAGGAGGAAACATTAACAAAATACAATTTACCCATATATTTGTACATATACTCCTATGATGTATACAAGTTGAGAAGCAAGAATTTAAATGAGAGAGTTCATTCTAACATTCAAAGAGCCTGGGATACACCAAAATTTTTTTGACCCTAAGGAGAGACACTTAGACAGAAATAATTTTTAGTGGGACACCTGTTCACAGCAAACTTGAAACCTCCTGTTTACTTTTGAAAATTTCAGGAGCAGAACTGGTTTTTTCCCTCCTCATTTAGACTGTTGAAGAAACAGCAGCAAGTAGGACTTTTTGAAGGTTAATAAATTTTGGCTCATTGTATTGAGCAGTGGGAAAAAATGTTCAGAGTCACTAAAGATACTTCTGAAATGTGTCTCTGTTCACACCTCAAGCTGTTATGATGGACTATTTGTACAACACACAGTTAAATTGCATTAAAGTAAGATTATTTATGACAAGAGAGCTTTTGCTTAAATACTGTGAACCTTTAAGCTGTCAAAGCAAGAAAGTTGGACTTGATTCTGAATGTTTTCTCTTTTAGCTGTAACTACCAAGTGCTATAATGAGATATGTTTCTTTTTGGTCAGAAGTTCACTGGGTCAGGATAGATTTAGAATTTAGATTTAGAATGTGCTGCTTAAAGAAAGCATCTTTACACTACTCTGTGGTCTTCTTCTTTCTAAACAGTACAGCTGACCTGTCCTGTTCATAAATTCTTCACACTCCAGGAGCAGTGATGTTCCTGGGCTTACTGAAAAGGTTTTGTACTTAGCAGATCAGAAATCAGGGCAGCAGTTGCACAATCGAGCAACTCCATTTGTTTTATTTCATGTTCAGAATGGGACTGAACCAAAATCTTCTTGTTGATAATGCTGAACCCCATGGGGCAGAAGTGATACTCATATCTGATACACACATCTACACAAATGGCTTTGTCCTTCATGATCTGGGATCTGATCGGCCTCAGAACTGAAAGGGTGTGAGAAATTAATGCCAGGACTTGGATCTAAATTTAAGTGGGCTGAGTTCTGATACTCAGCAAGGTCAAATTCACATTCTAAACCTGTGTAACTGGGGAGTTTGAGCTGTGGGTCAAAGACTGAGTGCTATGGTTGAACCAGTATAAGTTTATACACTTGCTGATACTAAGAAAAAGGATGGATAAAAAAGCAAAACAACACACCCTGTATTTAGTGTGGCAGATGGAAAGAAGGAAACTCCCACCCACTGTGTGCAGATCTCTGCAAGATTTACCCTAAAACTAAACAGACTGGTTAAGAACCTTTCTGAAGAGCATGTTCAAAATTTTCTTTGAATATTTTATATGCTGAGTCTCCTTTCTGCCTCCTACACTGAGACTCCATTGCACAAGGGTTAACATCAATGATAGAAGTACATGGTGGAGAATAATCTTTCTAGCTTAACACAGAGCATATGCAATGAATTTGGGCTGTTAGGGACAAACAATTCTTGATGAATATGTATAGTCATAGAAATAATGAAGGAATAGTCAGAGAAATTCCACATAATGATTGGGTTTTATAGTAGATTTTGCTGTTTATTACATTTTTACCTTTCCATATTATGAACACGCTGACTGTGTTCTTTTCAGTGGGCCGTGCCCACTGTTTTGAATCACATTCATATGTGATATCATTTTGCTGGCTAAAGATGGATTGCACAAGAGATTAATTTGCTCCTTTGCTCTGTATGCAGCCTCCATAAATTACAAACTCAGGGGTGGGGGGAGCTGATGTGGAATGACTGAAAAAATTAAATTCCTTATTTCTATAACAAACATCACATAAAATCACCATACCCAATGCATAGCACATTGATTCATTTAGTTCTTCTTTAATTTTCTCTTTGGGAAAAGCATTTCTTTACATTACAGCATGAATTTGTTTCATGCCCTACTCATTTTCAGTGATTTCTCCCTCATTTGAGGAATGATTGAAGGCTTGATAAACATCTCACAGAAAAGCTTATTCCTTCACATTTTCCTGAAGAAAATTCTCCATATGTATTTCTAAGTAAAATACTTATTGTGAGGCATGGTTATAAATGCCTTGGTGGCTAATTAATGGTCAAGCTTGTTTTGCTGCCTTGGTGAGATGTAATTTCACTTGTAGGCATTTTAAGAAACCTTTCCAAGAAGGCAGTAATTTTGGGATAGATCTGCAGCAAAGATATACACATCTTGAAATAAGCTTTGGTAGCTTTGTGCCTTATTGCAGAGCAAGTTCAGTATGAACTAAGTACAGTATGCAGTTATGATTCACAGATACTCCCAATTCTCAGTACTTGGTTTGAATTGAATCAGAAGCAAACTGCAGTCATTATATCTTGGTCTTAAGGGACTTCCTAGATTTTCAGTTTTGACTCCTCTGTTTATTGCCTTTTAAAAACACAGGTCAGGCAAAATCCTGGACATGAAGGTTTGGGTTTTTAAATTTGTTTTTTATTAAATTTGATGTGGTTCCAGCTGGAATTTAGATCTAGTCTTATTGCTGTTAAACAAAAGGATGCCCTGATCAAGATAAAATAAGTGTGCTTTGGCATCTAATCCAGAGATGGGCCCATAGCTCAGTGTAAAAAAAAATAATTAATCCTTTCTGGAAATAAGTGCGCTTGGAGTGATGTTTTGGCAAGTAATGAGATGGGTAATTGGTATTATCTGTTGGTAGACAAGAAAGGAATATAGTGTAGTTCCTTCATATCTCTAAACATAAGCTGAAAAATACAGCAAATGAACATCAAGCAAATTAAAAGGAATCAGCACTCTGATAATTCGTTTTTAAAGTCAAACTAGATCTTAGGTGATGTTCTGATATGATTTCATAAACACCACTGTGACAGTGATCATGTTTCTTTTACTGGACATTGGGTAACAGAAACCAAAATAATCTACCAAATATGTAAGGCACAATAAAAAAAAAAAAAAAAAAAAAAAAAAAAAGAGTTTCGTAAGACAGACTGTGTCTGTCATCTCTGACTGCAAGAGTGATGTAATAGTGGCCAAGTAGCCATGTGATAGTAGCCACTTGGCAAAGAACTGTTTTTGTAAAAGTGTTTTATATTTATGGCACCTTAGCAAGAGTTTGGCTTACTTGTGTAAATTGTTGAATTGACTTGGAGGTAAGATTTGCTGAGGTGATTATATGGTAGGAATTTGTACTGTTCGAGAGAAGAGAGGTTTCCAGAAGTGCTGTCTCTTGATTTAATTCTGCTCTACATGAGTCAGTAGAAATCTTAGTGCTATTGACTTGCCTTTTATAAGTTTTAACACTGACTGTGGGAACAGAGTTAAACCAACAGCACCTGCTTTTGGAAATCCCAATGACTGAAAGGTGCGAAAAGGTGCTTTAAAAAGGAAAAAAAACCAACACTGTCTGTGGGTTAATATATTTAAAACGTGTATTATATTTTATAGGCACATATGGAGATTATGAACTAACCCTCTAATTGCTTGATAACTAAAATATAACACTGCTTAAGTGACAATTTATTTCTATTTAAAATAGTGGGGTTTATTTTTAAAAATAAATTAGATTACCATGTTTACAACCATGTTTGCAACATTTTTAAAACTACATAACAAGCTGGTTGATGTATAGCCTCTATTTTGATTCCCACTAAATTCTTTTTATTTTTTGAAATTATCTCTCCTTTAGTTTATAGTGAGTTTTGTTGAATAATAACGTAAGTAACAGCAGGAGTGTATGGTAACATACTGTCTGATCTGCAGTTACATAATTGGTCTTGCTTGCTTAGCCCTTAGATTTTTGAAGGTAACTATTTACCCAAGGAGTGTTTGTATTCATAAAGCAAAATGTTTCCTCCCTAAACATGGGCAAAATTAAAAACACACATAAACAACCATTATCATTAGCTCACAAACATATGCTAAAGACCATCTACTATATATTATTTTATGACTTTTCCAAATGTAGTTTAGTTAACATTTTAGAAATATTATATTATTTCTAAATCCATGTGCCTGTTTAAACTTCATTATCTCAAATGATACTGAGTGAGTGGTCATGAAACAGTATCATAAAATACATACAGACATTATTTTAATGCAATAAACATGTGATTTTTAAGACTATCTTAACAAACACACATGTTTATTCTTTGCTAAAACATGTTTCTGCAAGTGCCACACCTATATTTTGCATGTTTTCAGTCAGTTGGCTCAAAAGATTATAGGGGGGAAAAAATAAATCTCTCAAAATCCTCAGAATCTCAGAGCAAAATACCAGCCTGTTTTGACACAGCTAAACACTTTTAAGTCTTAGAATTTTTCTTAACTGTGAAACATGGGTAGGGCACTGAAACATGCATTTTTATATTTTTGCTCCTTATGAACCAGATAACACATGAGATGCAATGAAATTTTCCTAGATGTCAATTTCTAATTCTCTTATCTTGAAGAATGGAAGTAATTGGTTGCTAGATTTGTAGACATGCTGGTTTCGGTAGAGATTGCATCTTATGTGGGATGTATCTGGTCTTTTATTATTTGTTTTATAGTGTCATTTCAATGTAATGTGCTGTTCTTTGTGTCTTTGTTGTCTCTTTTTTTTCTTTGTCCCCCCAACAGCATTTTGTCCCGCACAGGGAAGAAGGAGAATCAAGATGCCTCCAATTTGACAGTGCCCATGACCATGTGTCTTTTTCCTGTGCCATTCCCACTCACCCCATCTCTAAGACCACAGGTCAGTTCCATCAACCCTACTGTTACTCGCTCCCTCCTTTACAGCGTCCTGCGAGATGCTCCATCTGAACGTGGCCAGCAAAGTCGTGATGCTCAGTTATCAGACTACCCATCTTTGGACTATCAAGGACTATACGTGACACTGGTGACACTACTGGATCTAGTTCCCTTGCTACAACATGGGCAACATGGTAAGCAGGCCCTTGAATGATTCCAGTGCTGTGAATCCATGAGTGATGCATATATCCAGTAGAAGAGATGGGCCTAAACTGACCTGGATCTGGATTTCAAATCTCCTGGGATGCATTTGTATCCAAGTGTTCTGTTTGACTTTCTTAAATAAAGGATGCTTTTTTGCTAAATGTGGATTTGGGTTTGAATTCTGAGGTTGTCTGATTTTTAGTGATGTGCTGGTGGTATGTAACTAAAATACAATGGTATGTTACAAAAATTAGACGGACGGGTGTAAAAATACCCAGATTTTTAACTTGAATCTGCTGGGATAACTTCAGACTGTCTTTTTGGGTTGGGTCTCTTAAAAACTCATTAAGAGCTTGCAAATGTGTATCTGGCCTATAACAAATACACAGATTGAGTGTTCTGGTGAAGGTCCATCTCTACACAGAATATAGTATATATCTAATTGAAGAAAAAAGAAGAAATTGTGCTTTGAGATGGCTTTAAAATACTCCTGTGTAAAAAAGATAGCAGCATCTCTGTCTGACTCAAAGAAAAACAATATTGTCTTATGTTTTAAATTAGCTACAAGCAGTTTTTGTGGCTGTGTTGTGTTTGTATTGTTTTCCTTAAGTTCTGCTCTGCATCTGTCTGGCTTGTTAATCTGTTAGCTTTTCCATACTGGGATTCAGTAGCCCAGTATTCTTCCTATGTATTAGCCAATATTAATTTCCACTGTGGTATCATGATGCATTATATAGTTCAGTATAGGAAGATGGTTGTCCATCTGATAATGCTGCTGAAATTCTTCAGGGGGAAAGTTGTTTCTGCTAAGTGCTGAATTCACTTTGAGCTGGCAGCAGTATGTTTGAATCCAAGACTGCTGCACTAGGAAATGGTATGATCTTGCCAAAGCAGGACCCATTGCAAGATACAGACTTGTGGATTTAACTTCAATTCTTAGAAATGGTGGAGTTAATTATCAAAAAAAGTATTTTCCTAGATAGATAACATGATGATAATTAACAATCAATGGAGACTTGTAAAGAACAAATAACACTGGGCAAATAGAATATTTTTTTAAATGCCAACACAGTGGTTCTCCTTATGTAGTTTTCCTGTCCCTAGTCACATTTTTGTTGCTGTCTCATTTTACATCCTAATAGGCAATCCTAGGACATGGTCCCCACTTGAGTAAGGAAAACAATTTAGGAGTAATGACCAGTGGCTTGGCAGCTGGAAGGGTATACCAGTGGGAAATCTTACAAGAGTCTGTACTCGGTCTAGTGTTACTAAATATTTTAATTTTTTTACTTAGCTGATAGAATTTGGATTTACAAGTGTTATCAAGATGGTTGCTAGCATGTGCTTTGTGTGAAAGATATGTGACTCAAGTAATTCTGGCAAGTTGCATTCTGTTTTGAAACATCTCCAAAGGAGAAATGTAAAATTCTATGCTTAAGAGAGAAATTAAAGGAAATAGAGGCAATACTAGCTTGGAAGCTGTACTGCAGAGAGCTCTGGGTATTAACAGTAGATCAGAGAAGACCATAAGCCACTAACATATAAATATTATTCTAGCAATGTGTAAACATTTTTTTATGTATGAGACACCCAAAGCATTATGTTTATTATTCTAACAGCCCTAGCAAAGCCTCACCTGGAGTAAAATCTTCAGATTTGTCTATCTAGCTTCAAGTAAAACATGAACTATTTGTGAAGAGTCCAGCAAAAACAATAATGATTTGAGGTCTAGAAATTGTGAACAGTGAGAGAAAACCAGAAAAAATTTGGTTTATCTAGCTTAGAGAAAAATGGAAGGGAGATGTGATTATCATATGAAAATATGTAAAGATTGCTGTGAGGAGAAATAAACTAAACCAATCTATTTGTGGTTATAGTTGATCAGGATAAGAAGTTATACGCTTAAATAGCAGCAATGGAATTTTTAAAATAAAATATCTTTATGTGATAAAGATGATTAAGCATTAGGATGAATTGACAGGAGAAGGAGTGAACTGTCTTGCAGGTTTTTAGGAACATTTTAGATAAATATGTGCCAGGAATAATTTGGTTGACTCATGCTTGGGGCAAGGGGAGCTCTCTTGCTATTTTGTATGGTTTTGTACAGTTTTGTGTGCGGAGAATTAAATTTTGCAATACAACTTGTTATTTATTTCTTCCTCAGCTTAGTAATTAATTAAAAGAAATATGTATTTTTTTATCAGAACAATCCCTGTTGTTTGGTAAGTACAACTGCTGTGCAAGGCAATCCTGAGCTTTGGCCCAGTCAGGTTGTAAAAGACTGTATTTAGCTGGAATATGTACTGCAGGAGAGAAGCACTCTGTACCATTGAGGGTCTGGTTAGACTCTTGCATAGAAGGCTGGCCACAACCACTGAAATGGAGTGCCAGTTTTAATTTTTGCTATGACCCAGGATGTTTACAGCTACAGATCTCTCTGCTCTTTACAGAGACAGTTTTAAATCACATCAGTTGTACAGGTGAGACTGAAGGCCTGTGTAATGCACTTAAACTGGGGAATAATTAATGAACAAAGGAGGAAGGCCTTCTGATGTTTATGGATTATTGTACAGGTTCATACTCAGGGTTCATTGAGTGCTGCAGCCTTTGTCAGAGGGTTATGGGCACCAGCTCTCATTTGGGAGAGAGTATAAAAAATATTCCACAGTGCCCAATTACACAATAAACAATGCCTTCTCTTTGGATCTTAAAATGTTGCACGGTTATGAAGTGTCCTTTCCAAAGAGTTACAATGTGATTTATTAGAATAAGTATAGAAAATCTTGATAAATATTCCTATCCTTTTCAGCTCTGGCCACTTTTGGCCTCAATGATTTCCCTGGAAATCAAGATCTGTAGTTTACTCACTTGTGATTTGAAAAACAGAGTGACACTTCCTGTAGTCAATATATGTGAGGTACTCTGCAGAACTCTTGAGGGTAATTAAGATAAACTTCTTATTTTAATTTGACTGATAAAGACTAGAATGCTTTTTGCAAAATCTGGTCTTCAATACAATGTGCATTTCAAATTCTGATTCTAGTAACATCTCTGCTTGAATTCAAGCCATTGTACATTAATCACCGTATGATTAAAATCAACATTGATTTTAACAGATTATTTTATAGGCTGTAGCTTTGATATTCCCTTCAGACTCTTTGGAGTTGTGTTCAACAGCTGTTTCCCTCTATGTAGGAGGGACTTAAAAATTGAGGGTGAACTCACTTGTCTACAATAATTAACTACCCAAATTACTTTGAGAGGAAAGCTGGAATTTAAATATAATTTATTTTTTAGTTTTGTAAACAGGAAAGTACATAGTAATAATTAAGTTTTCATTGTAATGATTCTATATTTCTTTCATTTTATTCAACAGATCTTGGGCAATCAATTTTTTACACTACTACATGCTTACTTCCTTTTCTCAGTGATGATATTTTGAGTACTTTACCCTATACAATGATTTCAACATTAGCTACCTTTCCTCCATTTCTGCACAAGGATATTATAGAGTATCTCAGCACATCTTTTCTGCCTATGGCTATATGTAAGTAGAACTCAATCAAATATTGTTTTGTCTTGGCACATAATAGTATCAGACTGTATGAGTCAAAATTTGACCTGTCATTGAATTGTAGTGGAACATCAATCTACTTACATACATAAAACAATTTCATGTGATTATTTATCAAAGGGAAATAGCTCTATAATTTTTATTTATTTATTATGCTGTGTTTTGGTGTGAATTCTTCTTTTGTTTAAAGTGTGATGTTTATTTAAGAAATCACTGTTTTCAGATTCAGAACTTTCAGTGCCAGGAATGGGAGTTTTGAATACAGAATCAATGGGCAAAGTTCTCCTGAAATAATAGATGCAATAGCAACATGCATAATTTTTGCATCTGGACTATATCTGGATGTACAAGTATGATTTTTCTCAGTGTGGTGATGTTGTGGTGAATTTCTGATTTTCTCCCTCTCTGTCTTCTTGGCACTTTCTCTCTAAGTTCTGTACTAAATAGCTGTGCCTGTAATGTCTCCTATCCATAAGAGTTAGGACTGAATCTGATGTTCCCTGCCTTTTTTCCTCTTTTTTATTTTTACTTCCCCTCCATGAAGATTTCATGTGATTACTTAACTTCATAGTCCCTGCCCAGTGTGGATCTTGAGGTGTGCTCTGAATGTTTGTCCGTGTACCTGAGAAAAAGCTTGACAGAACTTGAGCAGTAATGAGAAATGTAACCATTTTCTGCAGAAAGAATCATTAGGGTCAATATTAGGTCAGTTTTAACCAACAAGCCTTTTATTGTGTGTGACCAAACACTGGAACAGTTTGCCAGAGCAGTTGCAGATTCTCCATCCTAGCAGATGCTAGAAACACAATTTACCCTGGGTATCTGCTCTAGTTGCCTTTCTTGGAGCAGAAGGATTGGCCAAGGTGATCACCAGAGGTCCCTTTTAACATCAACCGTTCTATGGTTCTGTGAGAATGTCTCCTTCTTACCTCTATATTCCAGAACTTTGTGGAAAAACATGAACAACTTTTGCACAGAGATCAAGACTAATGTCATTTAAGCATGCAGAAGATGCTGAAAAAGCACAGTCCAGTGTTTTGAGATTAATATTTAATGCAAATTTATCAGCTGTATTTTCTGATTTGACCAGTCAATGATCTTGAGAAAGTCCCCTAACTCTCTTGGACCTCTGTTTTCCCATGTAAAATATTAATTTTTAATACATTGTAATGAGGTTTTCTCTATTAACTTTGACACACCTAATGTGCAAATCAAAATTGCTATGATATATTTCATACGTATATGCAGTAGATCCTCTTTGGATTAGGAACAGAATGTTGCATGAAACAACTTCTTTTCCCATTGCTGTAACCTGTTAAAGAACAGCTGAGGGTGGTGACTTATACTGTCTGTCCTCAGATCTGTAGAACTATACCTCAGAATAACTGCTTGAGTCAAATCCTTGGTTTACTTAAATAGATGCTGTTCCCCAACTGCCCTTGACAGAGATTGCATCCTTGAATTTGCATTTGTCATGCTGGCTTTCTTCTCTATCAGTTTTGGTGAGATTTCTGTATGAAACCAGTCTGCTGCTTTTTAAATTTACCAGTCTTGTACTGTGTCCTACTTTTTTGCTGATGGCTATGTTTAATTGCCCAGTTAGAGCTGCCAAGTATTTTTCCATTTAAATCCATAAAAATACACCTTTCTGTAATAATTTGGGGCACTTATTTGTGTGGATAAGATTCAAAATAAATGAATGAAGTGCAGTGAAGAGAGCCATAGTAATGTTGTGTTGTGTGGAGAACAGACAGGGAGAAATTCTCCATTTTCTCTTCCCTCCTTCATTTCTATTTGAGTGTTCTTTTACTTAGTCTCCTTGTCTTTTGCTGCTGGGAATTATATACTCCTTTGCAAGGCAAGTGCAGAACCTTTCCCTCCCTTAGTGTTTAGTTCTGATTCAAACCAAACAGGAGGATGCAAGAGATTTGTCTAAGCAGTTGGAGAGCCAGATGGGTGGGATGAAAACAGCTCACTGAGCTGGTAGCTACAGTTCTGTGCTTGTATCCCAAATGCTTGGTANATTACTTAACTTCATAGTCCCTGCCCAGTGTGGATCTTGAGGTGTGCTCTGAATGTTTGTCCGTGTACCTGAGAAAAAGCTTGACAGAACTTGAGCAGTAATGAGAAATGTAACCATTTTCTGCAGAAAGAATCATTAGGGTCAATATTAGGTCAGTTTTAACCAACAAGCCTTTTATTGTGTGTGACCAAACACTGGAACAGTTTGCCAGAGCAGTTGCAGATTCTCCATCCTAGCAGATGCTAGAAACACAATTTACCCTGGGTATCTGCTCTAGTTGCCTTTCTTGGAGCAGAAGGATTGGCCAAGGTGATCACCAGAGGTCCCTTTTAACATCAACCGTTCTATGGTTCTGTGAGAATGTCTCCTTCTTACCTCTATATTCCAGAACTTTGTGGAAAAACATGAACAACTTTTGCACAGAGATCAAGACTAATGTCATTTAAGCATGCAGAAGATGCTGAAAAAGCACAGTCCAGTGTTTTGAGATTAATATTTAATGCAAATTTATCAGCTGTATTTTCTGATTTGACCAGTCAATGATCTTGAGAAAGTCCCCTAACTCTCTTGGACCTCTGTTTTCCCATGTAAAATATTAATTTTTAATACATTGTAATGAGGTTTTCTCTATTAACTTTGACACATCTAATGACAGTGTGCAAATCAAAATTGCTAAGATATATTTCATACGTATATGCAGTAGATCCTCTTTGGATTAGGAACAGAATGTTGCATGAAACAACTTCTTTTCCCATTGCTGTAACCTGTTAAAGAACAGCTGAGGGTGGTGACTTATCCTGTCTGTCCTCAGATCTGTAGAACTATACCTCAGAATAACTGCTTGAGTCAAATCCTTGGTTTACTTAAATAGATGCTGTTCCCCAACTGCCCTTGACAGAGATTGCATCCTTGAATTTGCATTTGTCATGCTGGCTTTCTTCTCTATCAGTTTTGGTGAGATTTCTGTATGAAACCAGTCTGCTGCTTTTTAAATTTACCAGTCTTGTACTGTGTCCTACTTTTTTGCTGATGGCTATGTTTAATTGCCCAGTTAGAGCTGCCAAGTATTTTTCCATTTAAATCCATAAAAATACACCTTTCTGTAATAATTTGGGGCACTTATTTGTGTGGATAAGATTCAAAATAAATGAATGAAGTGCAGTGAAGAGAGCCATAGTAATGTTGTGTTGTGTGGAGAACAGACAGGGAGAAATTCTCCATTTTCTCTTCCCTCCTTCATTTCTATTTGAGTGTTCTTTTACTTAGTCTCCTTGTCTTTTGCTGCTGGGAATTATATACTCCTTTGCAAGGCAAGTGCAGAACCTTTCCCTCCCTTAGTGTTTAGTTCTGATTCAAACCAAAAGGGAGGATGCAAGAGATTTGTCTAAGCAGTTGGAGAGCCAGATGGGCGGGATGAAAACAGCTCACTGAGCTGGTAGCTACAGTTCTGTGCTTGTATCCCAAATGCTTGGTATTTGGGTCCTGGCAGCCAGGCTTGGGAAAGTGCTGTGAGGGTGGAAAAATACTTGTGGCATCTCTGTGTAGGAGCTTGCCTTCAAAGCCATGTTGCCATGTAAAAGTTCTGCAGGGTTTTTCCATATACATACCATTTAAGAGTAACCCACTTATTGGGAGACCAGGAGAAACTCCAGCCACTTTGTGTGGTGTTAGGTGAAAGATACTGAGGTAGAAGGTACTCAGTGCTGCTGTTCATCATTATCTCAGCACAGTTCACATAACAATGGGACTGATGTTTCTGGTATGTAGCTATAACTTGAGCTCTTGTCAGGTAATCCCTGAGGAGTAATCTATGCCATCCACCAGCAGCTATCACCAGCGCCAGCCCTTCCTTGGCACACCTCAACAGCAGCCTTTCCATTTGTCATTTATTCTTGACTGCTTACCCTCCAGTTCCTCTTTACCCTTCCTACCATCCAAGGCCTAGGTGCACTTGGCTGTACAAGTGATGCTATTTTGACCAATCTGGGGGTTCTGAAGGAGAGGGTCTGAGAAGGCAACTGGTTGATGCAGTTTTAGGGACGAAGTCGTACAGATCTGGAAAATCAGGTGCGCGCTCTGTGGATCAATACCTACCCATCTTTCTCTTCCACCAGAAAATACAATAACCCCAATACAGAGTGTTTCTAGTTTTTTAGATTTTCTTTTTCTTTTTTTNTATCTGCATGAGTTGGAATCAGTTACATGCTATTCTCACCTGATTTTCCTATTACAATAGAAAATTTATTTATTTTTTCCTTTCTTTTAAGTGGGATCTTCAAAACGAGAAGGTGTTCCAGCACATGTCAATCTGTCTGCATCATCAATGCTGATGATTGCAATGCAGTACACATCAAACCCAGGTATGTGTAAACATGCAACATAGTATCATTCATTCTGAAACTATCAGTCAGGGGGTATTGTCAAATGCAATGAGAAAAGTTTTCATTATGGGAAAAAACTGTGTTGTTACCCAGCACAGGATGAAAAATGATTTATTTTAGTCAAAACTGAGATTTCTGAACATCATGCTGGAAATAATCATTATGTAGATAAGAGATCTCTTTGTGATGAAGAAATAGGATTTGGCCCAGGACTGGAGACATTGATCTACTGATGTTTGACATCAGAATATAGTGTTGACATATATAATGTCAGTGTTGGAGAGAAGTACCACTTACCTTGACTACAGAAATTCATAGTAACTGTCTTATACTACGATTCAAATATCACTGAATTAACAACTGGTACTGTCTTTCTAAAGAAGACAGGCAATGCTGTCTGCAGGCTTAATGGAACTATAATGAAGTTAAATGTAATTACAAGTATCTAAACAAAAGTGACGCAGTCCCTGTGAAACCATTGGGATCACATAACCAAATCAAAACAATATTTAACCCCAGTGAGCAGCTACATTGCATGATCATCAGCTGTCAACTATCTCCTGTCTTATGTGGCTGAGTAAATGGAGTGTGCGTGAAGGAGCCCCACACTGCACTGTGTGAGGAGTGTCACATCATCCTAATGTGCTCCACACAGGTAAACAAAAGCAGAACACCATCTTTAAAACCTGCTGCAGAAGTCAGTTTTTTTCATTAAAAGTTCAGTCTTTGCTTTTTGTGATTTCTGTATTCAAACCATCAGAGAAAAACATTGCCCTGTGGTTTTTGGGAAGTCAGACATGCAAAGTAGTTCACTTGGCTCTCATGTTTGTTTGATACAGAGTGGCTCCTATAGCCTTTGGTATATGTGGGAATAATATATTGTTACATGTGACTTCCATTGTTGCCTCAAGATGAATGACAAGATGCCCATTTACACTGTGACAGAGGGACAAAGTGTTAGTGAATCAGCAGGTATTTTTCTACTAGATGTGTTTGAAAAAGATCTCTATTGCTCAAAAGGCTGTACCCTCATGGTAATCATATTGCATTTCTTGACAGAAAGAAGTTACTAATATTCAGTTTCTTATATTTTGTGATGACTGTCAGGGCGTTGATTCTGTAGCAAGCCCTTTAAAATAAAAAATATTTGAGTGAGGCCTAGAGTTTTGGATGGACAAAGCAAAGCCAATCAACTGATTATGTCACTTTTGTAACCTGAGTTTCCATACTGTTTTTTCTCTCTCAGTATATCACTGCCAATTATTGGAATGCCTCATGAAATATAAGCAAGAAGTATGGAAAGTAAGTTTATGATCATATATACTTTGTGGAAATGACTGTGATTGGGTAGTAATAAAAACCAGATGGCTTGAAAATTGAACTGACTGTATGCCAAGAAGTTGTAAATGATCTTTATATCTAATCCTCCCTCTGGATTATGGAATGGAAGGTCCCTCTAATTTTTAGTTTACAGAGGCAATTCCATGTTTTATAGAGCAGAGCCCTAAGTACTGTGTGGTTGTGGCTCCAATGAGCGGAAATTTTAATAATGAGCAGGCTTCTCAGTTCACATGGGACTGGACTTTTATGAGAACTATTTGTAGTGTTGTTGTCTGAATCTGCTCTGAATCTGGTATTTATCTGTATTTCACCTCTTTGCTCCATGGCTAGACAGAGAATTCATTTTGCTCTGTTAGTGCACCGTGGGGTGGGTGGTTGCTGTTGCATGCTCTGATCAAACTCAGAAGCATTGAAGGTGGTCATCTAATGTGTCTCTAAGAGCAAATACAAAGGAAGTTTCTTAGGGCATGAAATGTATTAATTTTATGTGTTCAGCTGTCTTTGAACAGAAGTACAGTATATTGAATTGCAGTTTTTTACCTTGCAAAAATAAACATTTTGTACATGTCTTTCCTTAGGATTTGCTATATGTAATAGCCTATGGACCATCTCAAGTTAAACCTCCAGCAGTACAAATGTTATTTCACTATTGGCCCAATTTGAAGCCCCCTGGGGCTATCAGTGAGTACAGAGGACTGCAGTACACAGGTCAGTGCAACTGGTTTGGCATAGGCCAAAATAAATAAGTGATGTGAAGTGTTAAAGTCATATTTTCACAGTTCTATGATGTATTTTGACTTTTTTTGTTTGATAAATTGTACTTTCATAACAATATGCAATATCCATTTATCTGCATTTTCAAAAGATGGTATGAAAAATAAAAACTCAGATCATGGCTAGTAATATGTTGTCTTACTCACAATATGAATTAAACCTGAACAGGAGAAGAAATAAATATTGTGTTTGTAACAAATAGTCTGTGAATCTGCTGCCTGGGCCTCCCAACAGTTCTGGTTTATGTTCCTTTCAATTATTGCTTTGGTTGCTTTTGTTGTGCCAGCTGCTAACACTGCTGCTGTTGCTAAGACTTCTTATCTTGCTGTTAAAAAAAGTCAGGTGACGTCAGGTGCAGTTAGTATAATGGATAAATTCTCAAGGTTGGTTACAGGATGAAAATGGGGCACAAAGTCAGGAATGCAGCTGGAGTAGGTGGATGGTACAAAGTCCTCTGTCTGCCAGACTCCCCAGAGATACTGATGGGACAGTGCTGCTACAGGGGCGAGTGTCCAGCAACAACTGATGACTTGCTTTTCCTGCTTGTCTGTCTCAACTTGTTTCAAATAATCTCTGTCATATGGCATATGTTTTGTTCACTTTTAAAATTTCTGAACCAGAATGTGACATTTTAAATTATGAAAATGAAGGCTTGAAGAAACCTTAGAAGACCCGTAGATCAACTCAAGTGCAGCCTGAAGGTTCCCAGTAGAAGTTTGTCTAATCTGTTCTAAAGCCTTCCATTGAAGGGTTGATAAGTTTTCTTGACTATTTAGTAAAATAATAGTCATGAAAGTGTACTGCTCTACATCACTTCTTCCATGCCAGCAGGTCTGTAAACTAATCATGATAATATTCTTTTTGAACTGTTACTAGCACTAGATAGACTGAGTTTTTTCCCTTATATGTAAGTTTTTTGCTAATATATCATAGAATGGGATGAGTAGTATCTGCAGTTGCATGGCATTTTCACCTGAGGGCATCCTGTAGAGCATCCAAGTGATGCCATTTGAGCATCCCTTTGTTGTTTACTTCCTGTCATTACACAGCTAAGGCTCCTTCTGTCACTGGACTAGTTTTCCTTGGTCATAGCTGTGTTTTCATTTTGCCTGGGAATGTAACTGAATTTTCTCAGCTACTCCTACTATCTTGCTCCTGGAGTGGAAGGATAGTTAATTATTTCAAGATGCTAGTTAATTATTTCAAGATGCTAGTGAGATCAAGAAGAGTCTGCAACAGGAATGTCTGTGTCTTGCTTTTTCCATTTTCTCGCTGAATCTATGGTTCATTTAATTATGTTGTAAATAAGTCAGAAGGCCTGTATGTTCAAGGTTGTTTATTGTAATTATTACTAATTATTGTAATTATTCCTGAGGAATGGCTATTTGTATCATACTCATATTTGTGTAGTACTTAGTACAAGAGGATCTTGTTCTCAATTGAGACCGCTAGACACAAAGAATATAAATATCTCTTCTCATTTATTAATCAGCCATATTTTGGTTTTGCAGCCTGGAATCCTATTCATTGCCAGCACATTGAATGCCATAATGCCATTAACAAACCAGCTGTGAAGGTACTGCTGCTACTTTAGGGGCCAAACCCAGCTGTCTGGGGCAGGGGAGGTTGTACTTGGACCCCAGCCATGTGCTGTGGGAGTGTGCAGGTGACCAAAAGCAGGTGCTATGGGAGCAGCAAAGCCTGTTGAGACCAAGGGGGCCACACCTTTGTGAATATGTTTTTTGGCTGTCTAAAGCAAGATGAGGTTTTTCCTGCAACTGCTGCAGGAAATCTTGAAATTAAACATGGCGATGGTTGTAGAGCACTTTATAAAATTCTAAGCTGACTCCTGGCTAATCCATGTAAATGTTTTCCTGAATACATATGTGTGTATAAATGTGTGCACAAATATTACTGTATACAGGAACCATTATTTCAGTTATGTAGGTACATGTTTAGCTTGGTATCTTGTTGAGCTCATACAATGCATCTACTCTGGTTATGATCCTTTGCTTGGAATGTGTCCTAAAGCAAATAGCAATAAGGCTTTACTTACCTTTTCTGCAGCCCTCTTTAAGGGAGGTAAATTGTATCTTTACTGTTTACATGCATAGTAAAAATGAAAAAGGTTTGATCAGGCTCACAGACCAATTTGATAGCAAAGGCAAGAACAGCAACCCAAGTCGGGAGCATACTACAATTAGGTGTAATGATTAATGAATTTGTATCTAGTTAAATATGTAGGTTCAAGAATTTTCATGGCATCAATTTGTATACTAATACGATTTCTTTATTCAAACAGTTCTTCTGTGAGCCTTTTCCACAGGCTGTGATAGGACATGATGATGACACTTATCTCAAAAGTCCTGCAAGGGACCACCTTCTTGCCCACTCTATTCATTCTCAATGATCCTCTCTCAAAGGAAAAATGCTGAAAGGTGTTCCTTCATGTTGTAGTGCTCACTAGATTCAGGCTAATAACAAAATAGAGCAAAATATTTAAAAAGTACACTTTGAAGCTTTTCAGATTAAATACCTGAATATTTTTGAGTGATCTGTTAGCCTAATTTTGACAGAACCAGATCTGATCAGTCATCACTCAGAAAAATGCAGCCTGTTTTGTCCTGAATAGATGATTCGGTTAACAAAGATGAAAAACATTCAAAGAGGTATTTGTCCTTACATATAAAGTCTTGCACTCAAATGGAGTAAGAAACATTTTGATCAGAATGGTTAAGATACAGTGTATGCACACTACTGTTGAGTGTTTCCTTAGTAGTACAAAACATTTGAACAAATGTGTATGGAACTGGCTGTTAACTGTAATTGTTTTCTGTAATTGACTTATGTGAAAGGATAAAAACTAATGCAAGACAAAGTCTGGACCTATGTTGCCAAGGGAACTGTGAGTCTTTGTTCTGTCACTGCAGTTGTGCTCTATACTTAAAAACTGTGATGACTGAAAATTAGATTTAGCTGGAAGAGGCATTTTTGAGAGAGAAAAATCTAGACCTTTCCATTACCTTGTCCTAAACAAAGGATCCTCAGTCTCTTTGGGGAAAAAAAAGTGGCAGTGTATTGTGAATATGTGATGTGAGTATATAACAAAACGTACTTGTCTTTCAGAAAGCAATAATATTGGCACTGAAATATGTCCTATTTTTTTACAGGCTCTCACATCCCTATCTTTGTTAGAAATAGTTTGAGATCTTGTACGCTACATGCTGAGTATTTTCTTTCAGAACACTAAATGCTCCCAACACATATCAGAGTTGTGTTATGTTTTATGTCCTAGCATTAAAATGTTGAACGTTTTCAGCAAGCTTCAGTGAACAGAGAGGTTAATCCTTCTCCTTCTCCATGTTTCAGATGTGCATTGACCCATCCTTGTCTGTGGCTTTGGGTGATAAGCCACCTCCCCTATATCTTTGTGAAGAATGCAGCCAAAGAATTGCAGGGTAGGTAAACCAAGAGCTGGAAAATGATTAATATTGTCAGATTTCAGAGTTCAGAACTTTGGAGTTTTGCTTTTTTGCAGTATGGTTAGCATATAATTCAAATACGTAAACCTGTTGAAATATGTGGAGCACACTGCCACTCAATATGAATAAGGATTAAAAATATTCACCCCACATGATCAGCATTTGCACCTACCTTAAACAGAGCTTTTAATTTGAGATCTCTGAAAGAATAGATACTGTGGGATGCATTGACTATGATGGGGAAACCTCATTAATGAACCAGCTTATGCTTATGAAATGCTTTTTGTCCTCGTCTATTAGTTGTCATTTAAAACAGAACATTACACTGAAGGTTCTTTTACTGAGCTTTCACTAATGTTCTGTAAAATGTATTTCAGATTAGTCTCTAAAATACACCATGAAGCAGCAGAGATCAAAGGAATTGATCCAGGATTGGTCAGTACTTGGAAGGAATATGTCCTGAGATAAAATAATTTCACTTTGTTTGCATTTTTGGTTGTCTTTGTTACCTTTAAATTGCTACTTTGGTTTGCATTAGTATACAAAATCTACTAATACTTACAGTCAGTGCCCATCATTACTTCAAATGGACAAGGTTACAGGTAGTTCAGAACCTAAAGAGTGTTTTTCTCCTCAGTGTCAGACAACTTTAAATCTTACTGGCTGTGGGAAAAGCAATTACATCTCTTCTTAGGTTTTTAAGCCATCATTGAGTTAAAGCTGCAGGAAAAAGTAATTGAATTTGGGAGAAGCATAGCTTCTAAGGACATTCACAGAAAACAGTACTGGTACTTTGGTTTCTTTTCTACGTTCACCTGTTGTTCTTCACTGTGATTTCTGAGCTGTCAGACTTTCAGAGCACACTCTCTGTTAATTTGATAAATTTGGGTCTCAAAAGTAATTTTTAAAAGCCTTGAGCATGGTGATCAACATCATCAAAGTGGCAATTTACAGTAAGACAGCACAACAAAGAGATGTAATATGAACCAGTCTGCAATTTATAAAACTACATTTGAAAAAGGCAGCTTCAGAATACTGGCATTCCTACCACATTGATTTATCTGAATTTCCTCTGTGCAAAAGTAAATCTGTGTATACATATGTATATATATATATATATGTATAAAAAGAAAGCTAATTATATATACATTTTTACAGGGATCACAGTGAATGGTTGATTGATGTTCTTCTGCCACAAGGTAAGAGGTATTTTAAGGGTAGGTACAAACTAATCAAAATTGTACGAAGCTATGCTGATATTTTCCATACTGTATTACTTGAACTGCTGCATTCTGTTCAAAAGTGTTGATTTTTTTAATTTTATTTTAAAGTAGTTTGTACTTAATGCTCCTTAATGTCCTTGAAGTACTGTGAAGAATTGACTAATCCTCTATCTGAAATACAATGCAACTCTTTATGTCTGAGGAAACAGAGACAATTGAACAGGTCTTCAAATCTTGAAGCATTCAAAATTGGAGCCAAGTTTCTAAAAAGTATTTGTGTCCCACAGCACTGTCCAGAAAATAGTGTTAGTTCTTCCAGTAACCTGGGTCTGATTTGAAAGCTCTAAAAGCTGCTGAAAATCTATAACATGAGACTGCAAAGGATATCAGAAAAGGACATAAAATATCTTTCGATGGTCCAGTCATTGATCCAATCATTGTCCTTTGGCTAGTGAGAAAACCTGATATTTTGTTATCTACTAGGAATGCAGACAAAGTGTGTTGACAGACTAATCAGCATATTATCTAAAATAACCCTTCCAGGGATAAAATGAAGACACTGCCTCTCTCTTTGCTTTGCAAACTGAAAATTCTTAAGTGGTTGAGATTGTTTTGCTGTCTGCTTTTAGTTGAAATGTTACCCAGATTAGGGATGTTTTATTTACTTGAGGGAAGCACTTCTTTTTAATCAGCCACTTAAACACACTGAATCATAGGTTGCCAGGGCTACAGATCAAATAGCTGCTGCTTACAGCTTGAATCAGCAAACATTTCACTCTGAAATGATGGGCCTCAGACACAGTGTCTGCTTCTACATTGTTCATCCACATTCACTACTCTTTTATGCCAAGAGCTTTCACAAGCAGTGTAGACCCACCTGAGCCATGTCTCCTACAGCCACAGTTGTGTGTACAAGGTGAGCTTTTACAATCTGTCTGTGAGGCAGAAGCATAAGCCGAAAGTGGATGGGTTGCAGAGCACACCACACAATGCACCAAGGCTGTTATTGCCTTTCAAAGTAGAAATAGCCATAGGCCTAAGTGTACATTGTCCTAACTTATGCTGGCTTATCTGGAAACACAAGTTTAGCCCAGAGACTTCCTTGCAGGATGTCCATTTTCCCATGGATGCTGTAGTAAACCAGAAAGACCGTCACTTTATGTTCATGTTTTGTATGCCTTCCCCTTACAGCTGAAATTTCTGCTATATGTCAGAAGAAGGTAAGATTCAGCCGTTTGTGTGATGAGGCATGATTTGATGTTGTGTGTAATGTCATTCCATTACTGTGTAGTGCTGCCTTCTTTGTACCATTCCAAAATGTCACAATTTATCCATGAATGCATTTATTGGTGGATGGAAATGATTCAGAAGCAGCAGGTTTCTTTTTGTTAAAATTGACAATGTTGATTTAAGTTGTAGGTTTTAGTTTAAGTGGCAATTAGTAAAGCAACCCAATTATGCAGTTGAGCTCTGTTTGTATTCTATAACTGTGCTTATGAAGAGGATAGAACAAGAGATGAATTTTAAATCTAAGTGTTCATATATCTCATCTCCTTGAAGTCGTGGATTAATCCTAAATTGGGCAAAAATCACACTGTAAAATGTGTATTTTTAAAAATACATAGACTGAAAATCTTCAGTGCTTGGCTCTAAAGAGATTGCTGACAAAAAGAATCTGCTTGCAGTGCATACCAGCTAATGTGTTTTAGTAAGACTTTAATAGCAAGGAATACAGTGTATAACATACTCTAGTTCTCATGTGGTAAAGAAAGCTTTTCTGTGGGGCTGGATTGCTAGGTGGCAGAAATTTCAGGTGCTTATTTCAAAGGCTTGTACAGTTTCCTATGATAAGCCAGATCCTTACATAGCATAAACTGTGGCACAGTGGCACGATTTTTTTGCACTCCTAAGGATCTACCTGTTGCTGCCTGTAACTTAAAAAGACCTTCTGAACCATAAGCAGGTGTTAGAAGAACTACTGTAAAATTTAGAGATTGCTCCAAGTCAGGAGGTTGAGGTTGATGACTTAAATGTCAGTTTGGTGTTTCAGAAGAGGAACAACTGTGACATTTAAGTCCAGGCTCAGCATTTAGTCTTGAGCTTATCTTTCTGGAAGGTCAGTGATGTTTGGCATCAGGAGGCTGCACACAGTTGTGCTTACACAGAGTGATTTTAGAAATTGCCGACACTCGAGCCGGCTCTCTAGGGCTGACTCTCATCCCTGTTTCCGGTTCCATTTCCTGATACCCGCGGCCTGATGAGCCCTTTTTTTATTTTCCAGAACTGCAGCTCCCATGTCAGGAGGGCTGTTGTCACGTGCTTCTCGGCGGGCTGCTGCGGCCGCCACGGCAACAGGCCCGTGCGCTACTGCAAGAGGTGCCACTCCAACCACCACAGCAGCGAGGTGGGCGCGGCCGCCGAGACACACCTGTACCAGACCTCGCCGCCCCCCATCAACACCCGCGAGTGTGGGGCCGAGGAGCTCGTGTGCACGGTGGAAGCTGTCATCAGGTAATGCTTGTGGTGCAACGCAGCTCGTGAGCCATCAATATGTGAGGCAGGATCAGACTTTCATGTAAATATTGCCTGCGGATCTTGCGCAGGTGGGTTTTAGTTTCGCCGGGATGATTTGAGAGCAGACACTGAACTTCTGCTGCTTTAGCAGGGAATGGCTCAGGTGTGAGTGTTGTCCTGATGAGGAAGTCATCAGTATTTGATGTTATTTAGTTTCAGGAAAGTGATGACATCACATGGCTTAACATCTAGTTACTCTTGATTAGATACCTGTATCCACTGCAGGAAAGGTGCATTCACTAACCACAGGCTTCTTTTGTAGCTTGCTGAAAGAAGCAGAGTTTCATGCAGAGCAGAGGGAGCATGAACTCAACCGAAGGAGACAGATGGGCCTCTCCTCTTCCCATCACTCCCTGGACAACACTGACTTTGATAATAAAGATGATGACAAGCATGACCAACGCCTCCTGAGCCAGTTTGGAATATGGTTCTTGGTAAGAAATTCTTGCTTTCTTCTCTCTTCTTGGTTGCCTCTCCTTTACTTTCTGAAGTCTGTTTTACCTATTTTTATTTTTTTTACCTCACTTTTTGGCTTTAGTTGGAGACTTATTCTGATTTGTAAGCAAAACTTTATCCTGTGAAGCTGTCAAACTTGGAGATTCCATAACTAGTTTGGGTGGAGCTGCTGACAGCCTCTGAGTCTTCTACAAAGTGTATAACAGAATTATTCACTCTCAGTTTTTTAATTGACTTTGTATTTGCCGTCAGCCTCTCTTCATAAGTGCCCCCTGTTTAGTGCCATTACTTTAACCTTAAAAGGCAGTCCCCTAAAAATCTATTTTTCACCTTCCAGCTTTCAACATCATTTTCTGGAAGCCGAGCTTTCTCTCTTACCTCGAAGTAGGCTGGAGGATTCTTAGTGGGATGCTGTTCCTTCCTGCAGTCAGCTTGATCAAGTTGTGTCAGTGTTCTAGGGTGACTTTATGATGCTTGTATCCCCAGGGGTCTGTTCTGTTTATGCTGGATATTAAGTTCTGCAGCTTTCAGACTGGTTCTGAGAGCGAAGGGAGGAAAGAAGATTGGGGTTTGTTTGTAGACACTGCACTTGCTTCCCTGTATTCTCTCTCATGGACTGTGTTGTCTGCAACATGGACAGCGGGGACTGCTCTCCTTTGCTTTTAGGTAGTTTTTTAGCTAGCTGAGGCAGAGAAGTTCCCCAGATTGTGGCTCTTCTTTTTCATGGAACTGATCAGACCTGCTGTGGACCAAAAACCCAGAAAACACCAGGAGCTCACACCTGTGTCCCACCAGGGCCTGGGATGTGGCATTTTCCAGTGGAGGAGGGACTGATAAGAGACTGAGTGAGCTGAGCTACACCCCACAACAAGGACTTTCTGAATTTATATCTCTTCAGGACACCAAGAGGTTTTATTGTGTAATATTATTCATTTTTTATGCTTGTGAATACTTTGCTTGTTAAATAAACAGTTTTTTCCACTTTTCTCCAAGGAAATCTTTTCCCGAACCAGTTGGATGAGGCACCACTTGAATCTGCTTTGTAGAGGGACCCCTTTGGAAGTTTCCTCCCAAATTTGGTCTAAACCAGGACAGTCAGTCATTGTACTCCATTCGCCTGCTGTGGGTTGACAGAACGAAGCCCTGCTGGTTCTACCCCCACAGTAGCTACCAGACACTATTCCAAAACAGCAGGAGTGCTGGTGGCTAGTTCATGAACAGGCCAGGCTGCAGCCTGATAGATCCTCGGAAACTGCATTTTGCAGTTCTTCTTAAGGAGGATTCTCTTGCTCAGGCTCCTTCCAATTCATCTTTCCTCTCAGGCTCTCTCTTCAGTCACCCAGTGACAGGAGAGCAAACAGCAGGACCCCTCATCCATTATCTAAACAGAGGTAGGATCTCTGGATGGCAGGGTGGCAGGTGTTGAATTCCATAGTGCCAAAAATGCTGCTCTGCAGTTTCAAGGGACTACATGAATAAACTTTATATTCTGCTGATGTCTTGTGGCTTTTATTGTTTAACGTTGTCTTAGAATTAAAGTCATCTATTATTTTTATTTTTTTATTATGCCATGTGCATCTATTCTGTAACAAACAATGTTTTATAAAGACTGAAGGTCTATATTTCCAGAGGTAGAATTGAAGTGTGAACAGAACAAGTTACATTTCACTGTGCATGCCTCATCCCTGACATTCAAAGTACCTTTCTGCAGCAGAGAGGAAGAACTCACTGTCTCCATTCTATTCTTGTAAAATCTCTTGATCTCTCTGTAGTGGGTATTGACAGAGATGACCACACGGGTCGTGAGAAATCTTGGGTTGCTGTTTTCCTTCGTCAAAGGACTATCTTTCATGAAGAAATCGGAGAGGGGTCAAGAGTTCCTACTAAAAAGGCTGCCATCTGATACTGCCTTTGAGTTAATGCTCAACTGAGCCAAGCACAAAGAAACAAACACCTTAATTTCAACCTGCAATGAAGTAGAAGACTGTACTTTGAATTGACAAGAGAGTTGATAGCTGCCACATCTCAAGAGAAATCATGGAGGAAAAACATTCGTTAAATGGGTTCTGGTTTCTCTAGGAAGGAGTGCTGTCAATTTCTTTCTCCAGATATGACGTGAACATTTCTCCATTGTTCACTTGCTGCGCAGCACTGGTCGCCAGTTTCAGGTTGCCAAGTGCTGAGAGTGCAGCTTTCACTAGGAAATGACAATGAATATCTGATAGGTGGTTAAAGGAGCTTCTCAATTCTCCTGTCATCCAGTCTTTGCATTCAGTGCAGCAGCCTGACTTGAAACTTTGTCTCCTGTCCCCAGAGGATACCAAGAGCTTGAACATCATGCAATTAAGAGCTTAGCAGTGTGCTGGCCTGTGAACTGGGGTAGAAACTTGGTCTCAGATTTGTGACAGCTTTACAGTCCAGGTATCATTTTAGAGAGTTTGGAGAAGGGGAGAGAAGAATGTTAATCATTATCTGTGAATTTCTGAGGACTTTAAACTTATATTCATACCCCAAATGAGAACAAAAATTCAAGATTGGAATCTTTTTGCAAAGTAAAGATCACTTATTACATTAGGTAGGCATTTTCTTTCAGAATTTTTGAAGTTCTTGGTTTGACTTGTCTTTTTTATCTGGTACATATGTGTGTGTATGTATATCATATATTTTGTTAGGTATTACTATACCTTCTGAAATTAAAAATAATTTAATTTAAAAAGTAATTTTAAACCAAGAAATTTGTCAAAGCACTCTATACTGATTTTTTTCAGTGTTGAAAGTAAACAAAAAAAATTCAGTGCCTGGGTTTTTTTCTTTTATTGTTATTTTCTGGTTATGAAATTTTTTATCAATTGTCCTGTACTAACCCCTACTTAAAACTGATCATCTCATTTGTAATCTGCATTCTCATAACTCTGAGAATACACAAAATATAGTAGACAAAAAATTTCCCATCTTTAATTCTAGAAATGAAAATTGGTTTGTGTTTCTCTCTTCCAGGTGAGCCTTTGCACTCCCAGTGAGAATACACCTACAGAGAGTTTAGCAAGGCTGGTTAGCATGGTGTTCCAGTGGTTTCACTCTACAGCTTACATGATGGATGATGAAGTTGGTAGCCTGGTTGAAAAGCTGAAGCCCCAGTTTGTTACCAAGTGGTTGAAGACTGTTTGTGACGTCCGGTTTGACGTCATGGTTATGTGCCTTCTTCCTAAGCCAATGGAGTTTGCCAGGGTAAGAATGATTTATCTGAAGGCTCCCTCATTTGCTACAGAGATTAAGGTCTTAAGTAAAATCACCTTTTCTTTCCTAGCTCTGACAAGACAAAGACATCTCAGTGGTAGAGGGAGCAGTAGAATTCAGGGATTTTTCCTCTTCATAGCATTTTTAGTTTTACTGTGTTAGAAAGTAGACATTATTTACACTAATGTGAAGGCAGTTTGGAAGAATATTATAGATATTGAAAGATATTGTACATTTTTGATAGCTGCACATTTTCATTATGCTGCTGAAGTACCCAGACTTGTCTTTGCTAAAAGGTATTATTTGCCTGCTCCCAGGTGTAAGCTGTCCTTTAGTGATGTTTCTTTTCTCTTTTCATGCTTCATCTGTGCAGCTGTGAAATAAGGTTTATGAAATCACACCCTTGCAACTGAAGGGAGCTCTGGGAATACTGATGCTAACTTCAGAGACCTAATTTGAGTGACTCAAGCAAGATTCCAGTCTGACATGGTTTGCTTGTTGCTGATGGAGAGAGAGAGATTTACCTGGAAGGTTATTCAGGGTGCCTAAGTGCCACCATTGGTGCAGCCTCTTCTAGAAAGAGTCATTCTTTCTGTCCATTAGTTATAAAGCAGAACTCACCACTTAGTCATGCTTTTTTTCAGACTCTCTTTTCCTGAGCCTCTCACATAAAATGTCCAGAGGACATGGTGGACTTGTTTCCTAAAATTAAGTGGCTAGACTTGGAAGGGCCATAAAGACTTAGTGTGATGTGTTACATCATCAGATATGAACTCTACATCTGTGGTTTTTCGTGACATAATGTATGGGATTTGCTGTATGTGTGCAGACCAGCACAGATGTGTGTTTTACTATGAACAACTGCTGTAAGGTACACCTGGCTGTGGGAGGATTGAGGTCAGCTGAGGCAATTTGAGAGGTGGATGGATGCTTCAAATGATAGAAACTGAACAAAAGAAACCATGGCTTTGAGGTTAAGGGGAAAAGGAAGAACTGAACTTCATGCTGTATTCTCTTACAGATTTTTTCTTGGATCCAATCCCTCTTTGAGTTTTGTTACCCCCTACTGCAATACTTAAGATTAGACCAAAAACTTGCCAGATCTGCAAGGCTTCACTAGAACATGAAAACAAATAGCCATGAAATTAGTTGTGATAAATGAAGGAAAAATAGTGCTGGCTGAGATTACCAGTAATTGCTGCCAAAACAGCAGGGATCTCTAGAGCCATTAGTCAGGAACAGCAGATGTGAGCCGAGGTCAGTCAGAATAATTAATCTCTGTATGCCAATTTCTTATGTACTTAGCGGCATATTTTTTGCTTCCATCACTTAGAACCTTTCTTCAAAAAAACCTAAACAAACAGCCATGAAAGAACACCTTGTACAGACCAAGTTTTTCAAAATAAAGACCCAGCACTGTAACAAGTTGCCCAGAGAAAAAAGTGATGGTGCAAATTTGACCAAATAAATCTGTGCCTTTTTGAGAACTGTAAATAATAATACACTGAATCATGGCCTGGAAGTGAGCAAACTTCATTTAAGTCTTGGACAATGCTTTTGTGTACTGTCAGTCAAATGAAAGAAGAAAAAACAATGCAGCTCCGTAGCCAAATTCTAAATTCTGCCTTGAAGGTATTAATGATCACCTCCAAAAATTTCCTGGCTGCAACACACTGAGCAAATTTGTGATACTGAGCATGTTACAGGGACTAGAAATGTTGTTCATCAGTATAATTCTTGGAAATATCCACAGGTTGGTGGATACTGGGACAAATCCTGTAGTGCTGTGACCCAATTAAAAGAAGGGCTGAATCGAATCCTTTGCTTGATTCCATACAATGTGATAAACCAGTCGGTGTGGGAGTGTATCATGCCAGAATGGTTGGAAGCTATAAGGACAGAAGTGCCTGATAACCAACTGAAAGAGTTTCGGGAAGTGCTCAGGTATGGAGGCATATGTTGGAATCATTCTGGCTTTGGATATGTTTGTTGAGGGTTTTAGCATTGTAAGATGGTGACAACTAATAAAAATGCCTATGTGTGCAATAGACATTAGTGAGTGAATGCTTCGGATTTGTTTTTATATCTTATGTTTAGACTAAAGGATTTAAGCTTTGGGAAAGTTTTCTTTTATGGCTCCTGATATCTTTGTATCAAGAGCCAACTACATGGATGCTTCTTTGGTGTGAGCAAGGCACATTTTTAGTGTGCTTCCTGCAGCATGTTGGAAGGACCATCTTTCTCCTCCCGTCCAGTTGATGAGAAATGGCAGGGATTAGTAAAGCTGGCATTGATGTATTTGTTTAGCTAATATCTTTCCCTATTGAGCAAAGGAAACACCAGAATAAGAATGGTGATGGAGTAATAATTTTATGTCTGATTTATGACTTTGACAGTAAAACTTCACATTGCCTTTCAACTGATGACAGGGCTCTGAAACTGACTGTAAGTTCATATTTGTAGGTATTGCTCTAAAATTTTTTTAGTGCAAATGTGGAATAATGGACTAGTGAGATGAGAAATTTTCCAATTTTTGCATTGGATGTTGGAAAACATATTGCTATCAAATGAAACTGGACATATGTGATACTTAAGGTGCATCACCAAATTCAGAGATGGCCTTGTATAGTGTGGACAGGTGGTAGCAGCAGCCAACCCAGCTCATGTGGAGGGTGAGGCTGCAAGTAAAATTAGCTTTCTACCAGTTTTCTGTTCTATCTCACACAGTGTATGTCATGCTAACTCAGTGATGCTATGTTTTTGTTCTATTTTTCAGCAAAATGTTTGACACTGAGCTTTGTCCTCTCCCTTTCTCCTTGGAGGAGATGTTTGGCTTTATTAGCTGTCGATTCACAGGGTATCCATCTTCTGTGCAAGAGCAGGCGTTGCTTTGGCTGCATGTAAGTGTTCTCACTTGACAAGTCATGCTGAAACAGCTGATAATTTTGAAAAAGAATCTGCTTTTCCAAAGCTGATGTACCCTTTCTGCCCTTTGCTTAGCTCCAGTATAAGGATGGTTGGTAGACAGACCCTGAGTGTTGCTAACCCATCATGAGCAATAATAACCTAGTTGGCAAGATCGGGATCTGTCAAAGGTTGCACTCAGTAATCTTGGGGATCTTTTCTAACCTAAATGATTTACTGATTCTTTAAAAATGGAAGCCTGGGAATTTTTTTATCCTTTGTCAATTGAGTCTTTAGGGCCATTCAGTTGACTGACTTTCTTACAGCATTACTTTTTAGTCTCCACAGAAATTGGTCTGTAGATTCCAAAATAAATTCCAGACTCCAGAAACAGCTGTAGTTGTTTCTGCATATGAAGAGCTGGATTAGACTAGCACTGTACCCACCAAGCTTTCTGCTGCTCTGGCCCTTTTTGTGCTATATTTGCCCACAAAACTGACATTCGTCCAATGTTCATATTAAAAGCTACGGGGATAATCATGTCAGCTGAGGGCAAAGAATTCAAAAAGGATATAAAATTTTCCACAGCACCTCAGAATAATACTTGTACTTTTCATTATTGCTTCTTTTCTGCTGAGGGTTGTTTTAATTAAGCCTCTGCAAAGACCACTTTACCTGACTGTAATTTCAATTTTCAGGTATACAGAGTTTTCAAGTAAAGCATGATTTTTTTGATTTTTCTTGAATTAATAACACTTAATGACAAGTACAAATGAGCTTATATTTATCTGAGTGTTGGTGGCATAATAGATTATGAATGTTCTCTAAGTGATGTGCAATTAACAATCCTGTCACTATGTTGACACCTGTAGGCTACCATTCCGACCAGATTCTTAGAATGAAAAAAGGAATTCAGTTTTAGGTAATAATAGATAAATAAATAGTTATTCATTCAAGTATGGATAATGCTTCTGCTTTACAGAAATATTTTTGTGGAATAACCTCACATCCCTGTGTGTTTGTGCATAAAAATGATCTTAAGGTGCACCAAGTGGATGCCAACAAATATTTTGAAAATGCCTGTTTTATTTTGCCCTGATTCTAACAGAAACCTAAGCTTGCATTTCACCTCATTGAGTCCCAAAATTAAACGAACAGAACTTGCTGAATTGAGTTATATGTTACAAATCTGTTACATATGTTACAAAAACGGTACATACATGTTACGTGTTTGCAAAAATGCATATAAAGTAGCTGGCATTTGTGATCCAACTTGAAACTCATGCTTTCTTATTTATTGACTTTCCTCAGGTGTTGTCTGAACTGGACATTGTTGTTCCTCTTCAGTTACTAATCAGCATGTTTTCTGATGGAGTTAATTCTGTAAAAGAATTAGCAAATCAAAGAAAATCAAGAGTCAGTGAACTGGCAGGAAATCTTGCAGCTCGAAGGGTAACTGTTATTTTTCCTGCTTAATTTTTTTTGCTCATAACAGTCTTCCTAATAGAGTCCACATGAATAATAAAAATCCACTTTCATTATGGCAACATTTGATTGCAAACACTAGACATTTTGAAAATGAAAGGAAATTCAGCATGACTTAAGTTAATATCACTCTATCATATAAAAGTGTAAAAGCTACAGAAGGGAATGGCAAGGCTGTCAGAGTTCTTGCTATTTTTGGCATTTTCATATAGAATGAGATTGCTGAAATGTCTAACAGTCATTTGGACATGTTGGTTTTTTTATGTTTTCAGGTAAGCGTTGCTTCTGACCCAGGGCGCAGAGTTCAGCACAACATGCTGAGTCCTTTCCCAAGCCCCTTCCAGAGCCCATTTCGGAGTCCAATACGTAGTCCTTTTCACAGCCCTTTCAAGAATTTTGGACATCCTGGTGAAAAGACAATTGATTTTGAGTGTGAAGATGAGGAAATGAATCTTAATTGCTTCATTCTGATGTTTGATCTAATCCTGAAGCAGGTACTTGCAGAAGAAAAACATCCACATGGAAGGAACACTGAAGTTCTGTAGTCACTTTTGTCTCTCCTGTATTGATTCTCTTTCTGCTTAGGGCCTGGCATTGATTCTTTTGATCCTGTATTGATTCTCTTTCTGCTCAAGGCCTGGCATGAAGTGTAAGGCATTTAAATCCCAGTACAGCTGTCATCAGTCTTTATCTCTATAGAAATTATAGGTTCATGTTCAAAGAAGTTAGGTACCTCCACATTCAGGTTAGGTACTAACCTGACACTAGTGAAAGGAACTTTTCCTTGAAGTTTTGTCTATTTTTACAGATGAGAGACAGAGATTTGTTGATAAGCTTAGGTTAGATACATAATTTTTGGATAGCTAAGTTTCTACATTGTGAATCCAAGGACAAGTGTTTTGGATGACAGTTTCCAGGTAAAATTAATGGATTCATTGTCTATTTACTCTAGCTGTTTGAACTTGGGCCTCAACACCAGTGGCAATTTAAAATTCTGAGTTACAGTTTATCTCAGATTCTTCCCAGTACTGTAATATAAAACTACCAGAAACGCAGGAACTGGCAGATAGTTTGTACTCTGCCTTTTAAGTGAATAATAAATCCTCACTCTTTTCTTTCAGATGGAGCTCCAGGATGATGGTGTCACATTGGGCTTAGAGAACAGCATCTCAAAAGATATAATATCCATCATAAACAATGTGTTTCAGGCACCCTGGGGTGGTTCTCACACCTGTCAGAAAGATGAAAAAGCAGTTGAATGTGGTCTGTGCCAGTCCAGCATTCTGTGTTACCAGCTGGGTTTTGAGCTGCTGGAACAGCTTGCTCCTAAGGAAGAAATCAGGCTTGTGGTAAGTAGAGCAGGAAAAGGCCTGTATTACTGGTATTCTGAAAATCCTTCACTATTCTCTTTCCATTGTGCTCAAGGGAGCAAAGCTGCACTGACTTTTGGCATGAGGGACTTGGAAGGTTAAAGCAAAATGCCATTGAACTGCAAAGTTTCCTAAGTTTGAATTGATTCAGAGAAGCCAGGGAAGATGGCAATATTCATCCACTGTGAACTCTTCCCCCATGAACACTGAAGTGCTGTTTCACTTTGGAAATGCATCACTCCAATTCTACTGTGTCTCAAATAAAATGTATACTGTTAATACTTATCTTTTGTTAAAAGCAAAGATTGGATACTTTGAAATGATTAATGATTTTGAGTGAATCAGTTGTCAAGTGAGCAAGCCTTAGTTGGAGCTTGACTGAAATGCTGAGCACTGTGGGAAAACTGAATTTACTTCACATTGAGTATCCAACTTTTAGACCCAGATATATATTCTTCAGTCACTAGTCATCATTAAAGTTCTCTGTAGCTTTGCAGAAGAATTGGAGCATTTCCTGTGGTGGTGGTTTGATGAATTTATTTTAAGCTGGATGTCTATTGGATGTAACTGTTCCATCTGGTAGTTGAGAAGAAGGCATATTCCATTTATTCTGATGCTTATTTGCTGTGGGGTGTTAGTAGCAGATTTTTATTAGCTTTTTTTCTTCAGTGGAGGGAATAATGATGCCTTCTTGGATGTCAAATTTTCAGAATTTCATTAGATATGTATGCTAGAAGTAGATATTTTGCACATGGTATTCAATAACTTGTGCTAGAAAAATAATCTCATGCCCCTCCAGTACAGATTCTCATCCTAACTGAGAATTAGTGAGTAGTGCAGTCTTTTCGGTGCTGGGACACTTCCAGAATTCACTCTGAAATTTACAACATAAATGTCACAATGGGAGCCTTTAATCCTGAGCTCCTTGCCACAGGCTGAAGTAACTCTAGCCTGGAATTTGCATTTTTCAGTGTGAAAGTGGTGGAGATAGGTCCTGCCCCTCAGCCTGTAACTCCACAGAAGTGCAGAAAGCACCCTGCTCCTGTCTGTTACTTCTTTCAGGCAAGGATGACAAACTTGGTGAAGTATTGCCCCTTTGTTTGAATCTGCCTCAGCTCCAATATGGAGTTTTAACAGTTTCTGTTAAATCAGTGTCTGAAACGCACTGGTTTTGTCAGAATGCATTTACTGATGCAAAATATTAGATATGCAGGTGATTGGAGTGCACAAATGTACATGGAACTAAACAAAGTCTGCCTCATTTGAGCTCAGTTTGTCACACCAAATGTAGCTTAGACATCAGGATATGGCCTCATGTAGGTGACATCAAGAAATGAATTTAACTTATTATATTCTTAAAGGAGCCCACAGATAACCTCGAGGATAGTCTTCTGTATACTAGACCTGAGTTTATTATAGGAACTGAAGGAGAAGAGGAAGACAAATCAGCACCAAAGCACGGAGAAAACCCAGGACATCACACAGAGACCACAGAAAATTCTGGTAGGTAGAGGCTGAGAAGGTTATTGCAGTGAGGCTTTAAAAGAAATGCTTATAGTCATATACAATAGAAATGTCTGAAGCAGTCTTAAGTCCAACAGTGCACAGTCACTTTTTTAATCATGCATTTAATTCTTTCTTAACTGAATAGGCTATAAATAAGTTGATAGCAAGTGAGACTGTCTCCCGAAAGTGTTAAAAGAAGTCTTGGCTTTTTGAACACATAAAGTAGCAAAACCATCAGATGCTATATTCCATACTATGCTAACTTTACTGCCTGCAGTGTTAGTGTACCTAGAATTAATTTCTCTCTCATCGCCTTAACATTCTTTAATTTCATTTTGAATTCATAGATAAAAGAATTATAATATTGCCTGTAACTTACATTTTTAACAGTGATAAAGAATGACACAGAAAGAAAGTTTTGTTATCAGCAACTTCCAGTTACTTTGAAGCTCATATACACTATATTGCAGGTAACATTTATTACTTGTTAGTTTAGTTTGTATTGTTGGCAAAGTGATGTCATTGTGTTGAGAGAGGAACATCTGTTTACGCAGGAAATGTCAAGGTTTGAAGAACCAGACATTCTTTTTAACATGCTGAATTGTCTGAAGATCCTGTGTCTTCATGGGGAATGCCTGTATATAGCAAGGAAAGACCATCCACAATTTCTTGCCTATATTCAAGATCACATGTTGATTGCAAGGTGGGTTTTTATTGCACATTTTGGCTTCATACTTGGTTGGTTCTCCAGGTATACGTTTGTTGTTAGTGTCAGAGAATTTGCAAGTTTACTATGGAAAATTAACAGGAGTGGTAGAGAAGTGTGGAAAGTTTAAGAAACCTGTATAAAAGTTATTTCACAGTCTACTTAAGATGTAAATAAAAGTGAAATCAAGGTAACCCTGCATTGTCCATCATGGCTACTCCATTGTGAATCTCCTCTTTTGCAATGAGTCAGTCTCTCATACTCAATAATACCATTACCTCAGACTGATGTATCTTCCTGGACTCTACAAAATAAAATAAAGGATGTTGTGGAGGCAGACCATATACACACAGTTTATAGGGTCTTAGCATTAAAACTGAGAGAACAATAGTGTTTCACCTTATTTTTATGAGGGACAGGAAGTTTGTTCACTTAGAGTGAATTGGATTGAAATCTGTGCATTTTAAGATTCTCTTTGGAGAAAGGGACTTTTGCAGAAAAATAGCTGAGTGAACATCAGCATATGATCTTCTGAAACAGTGTTTGTCAGCACTTAACAGCTGCTCTGTATCAAGTTCACTGAGCATCTCCCAGGAGTTAGGGTTTTAGCAGCCTAGAGAATCTGTCCTGAATCTAAATACCAGCAAACTGTGAATATCCAACTTCTTAGTTATTCGTGGATGCACATGATTTGGGGTGCCAAGACAGTTCATGTGGCTTATGTGGTGTAGCTGGTCATGCTGAAACTCTTAATTCGTAGCATAAACTGTGTTCCATAGCAGTTGTCTTGAATTAGGCAAACTCTTTCAAAATGAAGTATTTGAGAGTGAGGAATATTTGGGGCTGTATCTTCAAAAAAAAATACTGTAGTTGAAGTTTTGCAAGTAGCTCTGTGTCTTGATTTAGGGCAAATTTGGGAGGAAACTTCCAAAGGGGTCCCTCTAGAAAGCAGATACAAGTGGCCCCTCCCCCAACCGGTTGGGGAAAAGATTTCCTTGGAGAAAAGTGGAAAAAACTGTTTATTTAACAAGTAAAGTATACACAAGAACAAAAAATGAATAATATTAAACAATAAGACCTCTTGTTGTTCTGAAGAGATATAAATTCAGAAAGTCCTTGTGGGGTGTAGCTCAGCTCACTCAGTCTCTTATCAGTCCCTCCTGCACTGGAAAATGCCACATCCCAGGCCCTGGTGGGACACAGGTGTGAGCTCCTGGTGTTTTCTGGGTTTTCAGTCTAGATCAGGTCTGCTCAGTTCCAAGAAAAAGGAAAATAAAACCACAGTCTGGGGAACTTCTCTGCCTCAACTAGCTAAAAAACTACCCAAAAGCAAAGGAGAGTTCTCTCCCGCTGTCCGTGCTACAGACAACACAGTCTGTGAGAAGGAAAGATGAAGCTCTTATCTCTATGTTTTGGATAAAACCACCCTCAGACATTCCACTGCTTCTCTTTCTCCCCACCTTCACTCTCAGATCTAGTTTTAAAGGTGCAAACCCCATTTCTGGGCTAAACAGATGAACAGGGATACAATTCAGCGTCATAAAGTCACCCCAGGACATTCTGTTTTCCTACTCTGTTTTTACTACAATCAACTCCATAGTATTCACATAAATGCTCAGCATGGCTCATGAAGATTTTCATGGGAAGTTCTTTACATTTAGAGGAAAGGATATCAAGGGAGTGTCTTTATAAGCAGGCTTGCTCTCTTTTGTCTTGCCAGCTTATGGGGAGTTGTGAAGTCTGAGTTCTCTCAGCTTTCTTCCCTGGCAGTCCCACTTCTCCTTCATGCACTCTCTCTTCCTCATGGAGCTGACATTTTCTGGACAACCATAAACAGCAATTTCAACAGTAAAGACTGGAAGATGAGATTTGAAGCAGGTAGGCCTGAGAAATGTACTCTATTTTCTCTTTGTTTCTTCTCTGAAGAAGTAGAGCTTTCTCTGCAGGAACTGAGGAGACATATAATAGATGATGATCTTTTTGCTGCTTTGGAGAGTTTTGGATATAGTTTGGTGCTAAAATATGGCACAACAGTGTGCAGTAAAATAGAGGAGAAGATGAGACATTTTGGATAATAAAAATCAAAATTACAACTCTTTCTAGCTGTTTTTCATTGTTACTTTCTCAGCTGTGCATATTTCTAGAAAATGTGTATTGGTCAGTACATAAACCATTGCCTAAATGAATATCCCTCTTGTCTTGCTGCTACAGTCGAGAAAGTAGCTGTGTTGTGCAGATTTTTGGATATTCACTCTGTGACAAAGAACCACCTACTGAAGTACTCCTTGGCTCATGCATTCTGTTGTTTCCTGACTGCTGTGGAAGATGTCAACCCAGCAGTGGCTACAAGAGCTGGACTATTACTTGACACCATAAAGAGGCCAGCTTTACAGGTGGGTGCACTGCATGGAAAAAATGCATTCCAATGGGAAACTGGCTTTTCACCTGGAGTTCAGAGGTACAACATCACAGTCACAGCTAATGCCTCTTTAGGCAAGCATGATTGGCCTTGGTGCTTGACATATGCACAGAATGGCCAAGGGAAATGGTACTGCCCTACCCCCAACTTAGAATCATAGAACCATTTACACTGGAAAAAATATTTTTTAAGATCAAGTCCAACCATAAATACTTTCATGACTGCAGTGGATTACTGTTGTGTTTGAACTGCTGTTGTAGAAAACTGTAAATTGATTTTTGATTATTTGAAAATAATTAGATATTTTTCAATTAAAAAATACATTTCTAAGTCTTATGAGACCCTGCTGCGCTCACAGTGAGAAAATATATTTGAGCACAACCAAACATGGTCTTGATCTTTTCAAGATTTACTTAGCCATGTAATTTTATGCATGTGAGAAAGCCTGCCAGTCAGGATTCACATGATAAAATCTAAACAGATACATGAGCGAGAAAATCAAGATAGAAAAAATAAATCTCATAGAAAAATTCAGTTCTAATTCTCTGCAGAATAGAATAAATATGTATTTTAAAGAGTTCAGGGTTACTGCCTACAAAAAGCTGTTAATATTTGCTAGTTTAACTCCATTTGGTACTTTTTCAGAATGGTTTCCAGAGAACTTGAGTTCAATGACACTGTTACTGAACTTGGGTTCAATGACACCAGTATATTTCACTTTCATATTCAATATGTGGGCTTACTTCTCAAACTTTAATCTTGACACTACAGACAAAATTCTAGGGCAGATAATGTGCAGAAGAATTTTTAGGCAAAGTAGCTCTGCTATAGTTCACAATGTAATCTTTCTTCCCTGTTTAGCCTTGGTGATTAATTATTTTTGTAATTAAGGGCTTGATTCAGTTACCTAAATGTAAGGTTTTTCTCAGAGTGGCAGTGTGAGCAAAGTACTTCAATATTGTGTACCAAATATACAATAGGATAGAACTTTGCCTGTACCTTTGTATTACTCAAAATCTTAGAAAATTCTACATTCAAAATGTGATACTTATTTATCTCTTTACTTACCTTACTTTCTCTTTGATATCAGTAACATTAGTTCTGATTTAAAGGACTTAGTAGAAAAAAGGAGCTAAACCTTGGTCCTGCATTAACTGACAGGAGAAGTTACGAGCTTTGACCTCCATTTGCTTTAAAAAATCCTTAAAAGATCTCATGTCTCAGTTACGTGTTGTTTTCTTTGTTTCCCTCTATAGGGTCTCTGCCTCTGCCTTGATTTCCAGTTTGATACAGTTGTCAAGGATAGGCCCACAATTCTTAGTAAGCTTTTGCTACTTCATTTTCTAAAAGCAGATATCCCAGCTTTGAGCTGGGAGTTCTTTGTGAATCGCTTTGAGACCCTGTCTTTGGAGGCACAGCTTCATCTGGACTGCAACAAAGAATTTCCTTTCCCAACAAGTAAGCAGAATTCAAATCAGTCTGATCACTTTTTATCAGCTTCTGGAATTTTAGATGCCTGCAAGAGTCTGAGAGAGTTGCAGGTCTCACATGTATAAATTCTCTGAAATTAGGTAATCTTTCAGGCCAAAATAAAATAAATTGAAGTAAGCATTTTTTTACTTCCTGAATACAGATTAGGCTGTAATCTGTTGCACCTTTGGGTGTCGTGTTTCACTCTCACTAGGATGTGATTGCCAGCATTTGTTGAATTGTGGTCTGGTTCTATGATCACCTGCAACCTGCATCAACCCACTTGTTCCACTGTAGAAGTTCTAATGCTGTCAGATTTGCCATTCTCCACATCCCAGATCATGCCCAACCCTGTCCTGTACAAAGTCAGCCCTAGGAGTTGTTTGGTCCTCAAAAAAGCCCTAATGTATGAGGCACAGCATGAGAGATACATGAACTCCTAGAGCCAGTGCTCAGTTAACTATTTTTGCAGTGAAAAATGTTTTAAAATGTTTGTTCTCTTCATACTTGGTTTCTTGATGAAACACCAAATCTCCTTCCTTTCACAAGAGAGGTGCTAAAAATTAATTAATGCATAGTTTTTTAGAATGCTGAATAATTGAAAACTTCCTAACCCAAGTGGTGGCCCATGAGTCAGATCTATTTCCATCTGATTTTTCTGGAGGAGATGGGAACAGCTGTTTGAACAGTGCACGTTCCCTCAGCAGCCTAATGCTTCCTTCTACTTTTGCATGGAGCTCAGTGCCTAAAAAAGTCTAGGACTTGCAACTGCTCCACAGGAGAGGGGTGGAACTGCAAAGGTATTTTCTTCTCCATATGTGAGTAGCTTGACCCAGTGCTGGGAACTGCTGCTGTGCCCTGAGGAGGGAGTCTTGTCACTAGTTTCTAACACCGCTGGCTTAAATGTAGGGCAATATCTTTAAATAGGATTATTTTGGAGTGATATAAAATAAGCAGAAGATAATTTTCAGATTTCTTTTTAACCTTTCTCTTTGCCATTTCAAAGAGATGGGCAGTGCAAAGGATGGGCTCACTGACTTCAGTCACTCAGATGATTAAACTCAAAGGGTTCCAGTGCACTCTACATATGAGTATGGAAAAGTATTGGTGATGCCATTAAGACATGCAGTGATACTGCTGATAACACCACTTTGACTCCATAATCAACACTCACAGGTTTTTTGAATTCAAAATCAGGATGGTAGGTGCAGGCAAAAGAGGAGGTTAGTAAGGCAAAACTAGAGGCCATGGTTAGGTATGAGTGCACCAAATGTGATTCATACTGGTGAGATTTCTGCGCTTTTAAATAGGAGTGCCTCATATTCTCTTAGCCTGAAATTGAGGGGTTTTTTTCAAGAATCTGTTTTTTGACCAAGTAACAGCATAATTTTTTAACACAGTTATGCCTTTTGGGGTTTTATGGTTTTCAGAATGAGAGCATGCAAATGAGTACCTTGCAGGTGGATCCCGTGGGCCCATTTGAAACTTCCTTGGCTTGAGTGGGACCCGGGGCCCAGTTGCATTTGGCACTTGGCAGCAGTAGGACCTCCCCCTGCTGTGGAATGAATCCTAACTTGGTCTGTTGCATTTGCAAAGCTATCACTGCTGTCAGGACAAACGTGGCCAACCTCAGTGACGCGGCAATGTGGAAGATCAAGAGGGCTCGTTTCGCGCGGAACCGCCAGAAGAGCGTGCGCTCCCTGAGGGACAGCGTCAAGGGCCCTGCCGAGTCCAAGAGAGCGCTCTCCCTTCCAGAAACACTAACCACCAAAATTCGTTGAGTATCCATTCATGTTTTTGTGACACACCTGTTTCTTCTCTCTCCCCTAGGGTCATATGCCGTTGATGGGTACACGTTGGAGTAGTCAATATTTTTTTCAATTGGGATGGCAAATTTAGGTTTCTGACTGCTTTGGGCATTACTCAGATAATGACAAGTTAGTGAGTTTCACAAAGAACGTAGACATTGTGTCTAGATGTGTCTGTTTAAAATGCCAGAATAAGATGCTCCAAGACTAGTTCATCTTTTCTAGATCTTAATTTTTATTTACGGCTAATGTTTCGGTGGTCGCCCCGTGTCGCACGGCTGCGGGCAGCCCTGGGCACCACGGCAACACAGNCACTACAACAGGCTAATATGCAGTAGTTTTGTTTTAAATAGATACAGATTTTACATTTAAAAAATCCTCTATTACTAATATATTTGTTAATTATAATTTTTAATTATAGTTATTAATCAGTGCATGCAGCATATGCTAGGCATCTTAAAAACAGCTCTTAATGTCTCAAATGAGTTTTTGAATATATTCAAAAATCTGTTGTTAAGGAAACAATGTCCATGCAACACATCCTTTGTGCCAGCTTCTACAGGAGGACCTAGGTGCTGGAAGACCATAGGATTGTATGGAATGTCATGCAGATGCCTTTCCAAGCAAAAATAAGACTTGCCTGTTCTCATTTACAGAATTTTGCAAACACAGATTAGTCTTTATATTCAAGTTGGACCTCTCACATTGCTCTTACCCATATAATAGGAACTGATAAAACTTTTGAACCTGGGTGCTAGTGAACTATCAACTTAAAAGGTAATTTTGTTTCCAGCACTGCAATATATATTCATTCCAACACAATCCCCTCAAATATTTTGGGATTCGTAGGTAATCCTTCATGACCAATTACTGATGCTGCACTGGGACTCCTGTGTGCTGACTCTTGTACCAGCAAAATTAAATGATGGAGAAAATTACAGTTATGGAACATGGTGCACAAAATCTGTAGGGCACACAAGTGACATATTCCAAGCAGTTACACTCACTGCCTGACAACAGTGCATGAGTAAATGAACATAAATGTGCTAGCACTGAATGTATGCTAAAGTGTAAGATGTCAGTGCTACCTTATTAAACAGAGTTGCTCTTGTTTTTTTTTAAAGCTGTGAGCTTGACCAGACATGAGCAGTCTGCACCAGCACTTGGAGGAACACCAGAGCAAACACCAGGTGGGTGTGACAAAGAAGGTGTGTTTTGATGGAACAGGAAGTCTCTAACTCTGACTTTCTTGCTGAATCGTGAGATAAACTAACTCAAGATGGAAGTTGTGTAAATGGCAGAGTGAATCACATCTCAGCATGGTTCCAAAAAGTGTAAATTTAAGCTTTGCTCTCAATCTGTATTGAAAGCTGCCTCCAGTTGTAAATAAGATGTTGGAGTTGGGAGGAAGTTATTCAGAGTCAGTCAGCTATGCCAGCAGTGCCTCACCCTCCTGTGTTTGATTGCCCACAAGTAAATATTTGCCAGACTGGCCCCATGGGTCACTTGTTTTGAGTGTGATCTTTGAGTCCTTCAGGTTTTAAAGACAGCAGACAGAATGCTTTTGCTTGTCAGTACTGTATATTACACTTGTCTCCTCTTCATGCTTATAGATGTCTCAAATCCCTTATTTTGTATTTACTGACATTTTCTGAAGATGTTACCCCTCTGTCAGGCTTCTGTAGAATAGGTAGCACAGCAGGATCCAAGTAATCTCTCAATAATTGTGGCTACTGACAGTTATTGCTCTGAGTACAGTCTACAGTGCTGTGTAGACTGATAATTTGGAAGTAAAAAGATGTCAGATTCAGATCTTTTCATGTTCTGTCTTCAAGACTGGGAATACTTCCAACAGATGCAAATTCCTAATCAAAATATATCAACTTGTTCAATGATCAGCAGAAAGGAAGATACCTTGTCACTGTGGGAGCTGACTAAGCTGTGAAATGAAATAGGGGAGTTTGAGTTAGCAGGATATAGCCCTGCTGTGCTACCCCAGTGAGAGCTGGCAGTCAATCAGTTCGTTGCAGAACACATGTGTGGGTTGTCACAGGCTCACAGAGGGAACAAGTGACATAATGATGCAATAAACAGGTATATTAGTGGATGATTGTTCTTTATTTAATTGCACCAACCACCTGTTAAATACTGGGCTTAAAGGAATTTGTTGCATAAGAAGTGTCAGTCTCACAGTATGCATTGTTAGCCATTGTGGTTCTATTAGGTGTATTTTGGTATTTCTACACTTTACTTTCCAGGCTCAAGTAGTTCATCACCTAAGGTTAAAACAAAGTTTCTACTAAAAATGCGTATATAAAATGTTTCATGTAGCTAGTAACTACTGATCTCAAGAAAACTCTGATGATTCAGGATATGACAGATGATTTGGGAACTGAAAGACTAATTACGGTCCCTTTTCTCCTGCCCAGTATTTATTATTTCTTCCTCAAAACTTAAATGTTTGTAAAAAAATTATTTTTTGTGGTTTGTTTCAGTTTTTAATGCTGCGTTGGCAGTACTGAGCATATCTGATTTGGCTAAGGAGCTGACTGACTCCTGAATGGAGGATGTACATCTGTTGTAGAAAAACATGTATTTTATACATAGCCCTTGAACGAACTAGTTCTCGTGCTCATCTGTTCTTTCTAGATCTAAAACAGGCATCCTTGCACAGTCCAAATGCAAGCTGAATTCAGTGTGCATTCTGTATGGATTAAACACCAGGATAATTTGTTTCTAGTGTTTAATCCATACAGAATACTATTTGTATGTACTATTTGTTCCTAGGTCCTATACACACTATTTGTTCCAATGTCCTCTACAGTATCCTGGACAGTCAGTGAGAGAGTTTCATTGATAGGTTGGGGTGATGAAGCATGATGTAATTCTGATCTGATGCTTTATGTTACATTGTGATATACCTTAAAATACTTTGAAGGTAAAGGGGTCTGATATAAGTGCCACACTAATAAAGAGATGAATCTTTGGAGGTAAGGCCAGATTGAATTCAGGCATGAAGGCTGTGTATTATCTGGCTGTCTGTGTGTTTGGTGATGTGAGAAGGCTGAGATGAGAGTTGGGGAGGATGTGTGTGTGTATCTATATACCTTGTATAGGCACATACAAATGTACATTAATTTAAAAGGATAAAAGCTACCTTAGCCACTGTAAAGACAGAGCTGTCTCAGTTTTGCATTCCTAGCTTGGATCTAAACAGCCTCATGTAATAACAGGATAGCCTGTATCTTGTGTTGATGAAGTGAATGTTTAGTTCAGGCTTGATAAAACCTAAGATTCATTCCAGACAGCAGAAGAAGTTTTCCAGACTCTGAAGATCTATTGATTAAACTGGATTGTACTGTTTTTGTAGTTTTAAACAAGTAGTTCTCCATTGCTATTTTTTGCAGGTTCCTACATCAGAAATAAAACTGGGGTGACTGACATTCCATAGACTTGATCCTTAGTAGTGCTATAACAAACAAATCAGGGTGAAGCTCTGTTCACTCTATCCTGCTGTATATTTTTTCCTGAGGGTAAAGTATGATAAAAGAGATCTTTAATGCATCAGAAAGTGTAGTAATATTTCTGGAAAAGAAAAATGTCAGGAAAAGTCCTAGAAAGTATCTGTTAGCTAGTGTTAGAGTTATAAAACACTTTCACAATTGAACATTTTATCACTGAGCTTCTAAATTATATTGTTCAACAAGTGAAAATAAAATGGTTTAATCTTTTCAGATTAATTACTCTTTGAATTCTGTTTGGAGAACCAGTATTTATTTAGAACCCAATTATCTCATTCATTTCATCTTATCTCCTTCTTTATTTTATTGAAAAATCTCACAACATGTTATAAAGATCAAAATAAATAGGGCTGAATAATACAGTCAGATATCATCCTTATGAAAATTGTGTCTTTATTATATAATTCCATGGAAAATTTTAACCTGGGTGTGATATTATATAAGAATATAAGATTATTTCTCAGTTTATGTCCATGAAGCTAAGATTACCTTCTGTGTACATTTTTGAAGTACTTCTGAAAATGTTTTTTGCTTTATTTCTGATTCTAATTATTTCAGAATTCATTGTTTTCTTTTTGTATCTGCAAATCTTGGTCCAGCAAAAGCTTGGGTAGAGAATTTCCATTTTGAAGGAGGGTTTTTAAGTAAAAAATCTCAGTGAAAACTGTCTGGAACAAAAAATATTGTATGACATAAAGTTCATTATTTCTTCTAACCCAAATAAGACCAATAAAGGAAAGTTATTCTTAACAGAAGTGGATCTGAAAATTCCTGCCCCCTGCATAGTTTTAATTTTCACCTGTCATAGAAATGACAACCATCTCCCATGCTTTGCAAAACAGCCAAACAAACCTTGTTCACCCACCAATAAAAGCGCAATATACTTTAAAATTATTTTAAAAAATTACAGACATTGCAGTTTTTCTTGTGAAGAACCTGAGACAGATGTAGTTGTACCAGCTAAGGAGTCCTTGGTCGGAATAGTATATCACATTGAGAATATGGGTAAATTAGAATATTAAAATAACACTATTTATTTACAAGTTATTTGTAGTAATACAAGTTATTTAAGAAAACTACAAGTTTGTGCTAATAGGGGAAGTCTTCATTCTTTGTATAATCATTATTTGGTACAAATTTTCATATTTCCTACCCTTGCCATTTTGTACATTTTCCACTGGCAAAGACTGATGTCTGTTAATATTTACTGAGGAAAGACCGATACCCATACCAGATGAGAATTTGGTGGCAGTGGGATTTGATGGATGTGGAAGAATAATAATGTTCAATTTGGTGAAAATGCACTGGGATGGGAAATAAGGTGCTCCACTAAATATGGGAAAGCTGAGAAATGGAGTTGAATGTACACAGTAGGTGTTTCTGTGTTGTTGGACCTGAGGCAACAGAGGAACAATGTCCTCAGAAATGCATGCCTGTCTCTTGCAATTTCATTGTGTGTATTTGGGCAGAAATGGAGCAGTGAACTCTGGAAAAAAAATTTCTGGTGTGTTCTGTACCCTGTTTTTTGGATTTACAGGGTTTATACAGTGTTCTCCAGTGCCTGATAGCAATGACTCTTGTGTCCATAGGTCAACCTTCCCCAGAGAATGATAACACAATAAAAGACCTGCTGCCAGAGGATGCTGGGATTGACCACCAGACTGTCCACCAGCTGATTACAGTGCTCATGAAGTTCATGGCCAAGGATGAGAGCAGTGCAGAGTCGGATATCAGCAGTGCCAAAGCTTTCAACACCGTCAAGCGCCACCTGTACGTCCTGCTTGGCTACGATCAGCAGGAAGGATGCTTCATGATTGCACCCCAAAAAATGCGTGTTTCTACCTGCTTTAATGCCTTCATTGCTGGAATAGCACAAGTAGGTGAAGGCACTAACTAGTTTGTGCTGCTATTTATTGTTGCCTGTTGTTGAAATAATGGTAGCACAGCCTTCTTTATAGCAAAATAATGACTGAATGGCGTAATCCTACTTAAAACTTCAACACTTTTTCAGCTTGTGAAAGAATTTCTTTCCACTGGTAGTCTAAAGTTGCTGCATCACTGGCAAAGAGATTATAGTTTTGTGTGAGTGGAGGCATGCAAGTACTACCAATTTATGAAAAATCAGAGACTGCTTCTAACCTCTGCCTTCTTTCACTAGCCTTTGAATGCCCTACTTTCCTCATGAGTATTTCCTCCTTTCTTCTTCAGGAAGACCTGGGATCTATGTATTCTTGCTTTGTTTCCCTATGTGAATGGTCTGTGAACTCTTCAACATTCTTCACTTTGTAGGAGGCTCTTTTTTCTTCCTTACAGTGCACCAGGACTTTCTGTTCTCCCTTTCCTAGGGAGTGCTATTGCCAACACAAACTTTTGCCTATATTGCTGTGATAAATGTCCAAGCACATCCTTGCCTTGTGCCTTCTTTCTCCATCTTGTAAGGAGGACCATAATTTTCTACCTCACAAGGCTCTTCTAAGGCTCAATTAATTCCCACTGATAGAGTAGTGGGTCATACTGGGCTGAAAATGTTATGCACTTGCAGAGTATTCCTATTTGCACTGGAGCATCATCATCACTTCAATGATTTTTCCTTATCACAGTCTCTCATAAAGGGTTACCTTAGGGGAAGAAGAGGGCTGTGATTCCAGATGTCTGCTGTAACCTTCAAACAGTGCCCAAAGCTATCCTTGTCTCTTCTGGATCTTCAATTCTTACCAAGATTTTCTGGTTCATGCATTGGAATCTGTGATTTTTCAATGTTAAATGTGATGTTGATAGTTGGATAAACTTTCACAGCTGGGGAGATGTCAGGTATCCATATTTCAGGAGGCAAAATAGATGGTGTTAATGCAAACTAGGTAGCTGCAAATGCATCAGGTTCCATTGTCCCAGAGCACTATGGCTCTGTGTTAATCATCTTTCATTTGTGCACTTTTAAATTAAAGAGTGTAAAAGGAAATTCAGACCTGTTGCTCTTGTATTGAAAATCTGGAAGTGGCAGTTCAGATCACAGGGCAGCATCTACAACATTTGTGTTTTCCAAGTGTTTTCCATGTTTGGAAGCCCAAATTTCAGTGATTATAATTGGCTTGATTATCAGAAGTACTCCTCACTGCAACTGTAAATATCAGCCCTTGCTTTTCTCTTCCACCTTTAAAATGTCTTGTGTGAGCTAAATTCACCAATTGTGTTTAAAAGCTTTATAATTGAATCCTGGTTCCTCTGATGTCAAAAGGAGTTTGAGAGCTTCAGTAGCCAAGGGTTTTTACTCTGTGCAGCAGACATCAACTTTAATTTGTGTTTTGGGAGAATTCTTTTCTTAGCTGTAGGGCTGCTTTGTGTTTGGAATCACCTTTGCTGCAAGAGAAATGCCACTTGCAATCTGAAGATGTGAGCGAAAACTTAGTACTGAGCTCTTAGGAGATCTATTTCAGTTACTCTTCTTTCCCAAGCCATAATAAACACTTGCTTTACTCCGATAGCTCCGTAAAGGTTGGGGTTAGGTTGGCTTGCTGGTTCGTTGATTTTGATTCCAAGCTTGGTTCGAGTGGATAGTTCAACTTAAAAAAAAAAATCAAATGTCTCAGTGTTTTTCACCGTGAACGCCGAGTGTTTTGGACTCCCGAAGGCCCGGGGTTCTCTGCAGTGGCGGTGTTTGCCCGCGCGGTGGTGCTGTTGCGCAGCGCGTTGTCCCGGCGCGGGCTTCGTTCCGCCACTCCCGCGGCCTTCATTCCTTCATTCCTTTATTCCTTTATTCCGTTATTCATTTGTTCCTTCATTCCTTATTTTCCCGCGGCAGCTTGTGAAATGGCTCTGCTCAGCGCCAGGCGTGTTTGCGTTACAGGATGTGCTCCATCAGGCAGCGCTCTGCCTGCTTTGTATGGATGAGCTTTTCCTAACCGTGCTGTTTAACTCTCACTCCCTGAGGGAATGCAGCATTACGGGGTAGGACCAGATTTGGTGATTATAAATCATGTATTCGTCTAGCTCACCCTACATGGATAGATATAGGATTCATCTATTTAGCTCTACGCATGCAACACAAATATTTGAGACAGCTGCACATCAAACTGGAGAATTTTACAGGGAAGAATTTCTAATCAGCTTGTTCAGGAGACCACGAGTTTAGTGTTTGTAAATTAGTCTCATCTGCTTGTTTTAATAAAAACAAAACAAAAGAAGTATAAACTGTCTGTTTAGATGTAGAGAGCTGCTGATAAAATTCAGTAAGTCCACTGAAGCTGCAGGGGAATGTTAGATCTTGGGGTTTGTGCTGGACTTGCCTTGGTCTGCTGTCACACCTTCCTGTGTCAACCACTGTAGGGCAGCATCAGACACAAGGGCTTTGTGGAGCCTTGTTATGATCTAGTTTAACTGCTGATTTCAGCATGTGTGATTTTAAAAATAGCTCATGTTGGAAGACTGGTAGGGAGATTATAAAAATTGGCATTGCAGTTTCAAGTGAAAACACAGTTGTGCCAGGGTAGTGGGAATATATGGCTTCACTGCACTTTTGAATCACTCCTAGGATTCAAACCACTGGCCCCAAATAGCATGATGCTCTTCAAAGGTCATGGTGGAGGTAAGGCATGTAATCAGAGCAACCTGTCTGCAGCAACACCACTACCTAAGATTGACGAGCATTTTATTTAGAGAAAATCATTTTCATTTGCTTTATTCTTGGATCCTTTAGGATTTATGTGCTTAAACTTCCTAACATAGTAGACACCTTTAGTGGAGAGTGGGAATCTAGTGTCATTACCTGATTCCAGAACCTGGGGCTTAGAAAACCCTAATGCCTAATGTCACAAGCCTATTGAGAAAAAAGTGAAAACTGCCAGTACAATGCTAAAATGTTAATGCAAAGCCCCCACATAACCAAACTACTCAACCCCCAAAACTCACGAGTGCATCCTGTCTATTAAACATGGGATATACATGATACGGTTTTGTGTATTGAAGCATGATCAACTCATGCTATAATACAAGGCTATTTCAGCGTAATATATTTTATGAACTTGCCAGTGTATCTTAAAATTTAAACTGTGCTGGATGAAGGGCTTTCAGAACACATTTTCTTTGTTTTGTTCTGCCTATCTGGCTAAAATGAGAAGGTGGTAGCTGGCAGAAAGCTTCTAAATGGTGGTGAGATTTCCTTAAAACCACTGATTTCTTTTCACTTACCTAATACCTCAGCTGTATTAATGATTTTGTTTTTTAACATCAGTGGATTTGGTTTTGGTGAGGTAACTCCTGTGTTCTTTTCAGGTGATGGACTATAACATTAACCTGGGAAAACACCTTCTTCCCTTGGTGGTGCAGGTGTTGAAATATTGCAGTTGTCCTCAGCTAAGGCATTACTTTCAGCAGCCTCCTCGCTGCTCCCTCTGGTCCCTCAAACCTCACATTCGGCAGATGTGGTTAAAGGCTTTGCTTGTTATTCTCTATAAGGTGAGTGGTCTTAACAAGACACTGTCCACAGAAAAATTTACACTTCAATTTGAAATTTGTTACAGGGAACACCTAAATGTATGGCAAGTGAATGGAACTGTAAAGGACAATTTTCTTTGATATGATTACTCACTGCATTTAATTTCGTGTCTGAAACAGGATTTAGTCTGTGCTACTGACTTCCTCTGTGCATCTGCAGTCTTCATTGTCTTTCAGGTGTTTACCTGAGAAAGGAAAATATGGATAATAAAATAGGAAAATGATGTATGAAATTCCAGTAAGGGGTATTTTGAGTAACTTGGAATTAGTTTTAAAAAAACAGTTGTGACTTTAAATGGGGGAGTGTGTCAGTTTAGCAGTTTGTATTCTTCAGTTGAGTGATGCTTTTTAGGAAATGCTGTTAAAATGTAATGCATTTATGCACTGAAATGGAGCTGCAAATACTTTTGATATGCTTAACAAATTTCTAGCAGGTCTATAGGGCGTAAAAGGAAGTGCAGACATTAAATGTTACTAATATGGACTTTTAACATTTTATTAAAATAATTCTGTGTACAAAGCTGACAACAGGCCTGCTTCTCATGATATATTTGGAAATGTATAATCAGGGGAAGGCAAAGGGCATCCAGCTGACCATATTATTGTAATTTTTCTGTTTTACTGCCTAAATGTTTATCAAGGAGAAAAGTTAGTTTTTAAGCTGAAGTTTTTCTCTTTTGCTGGCCAGTACCCCTACAGAGACTGTGAAATCAGCAAGATTGTACTTCACCTAATCCACATCACAGTCAATACCCTCAACGCTCAGTATCACAGCTGCAAGCCCCATGCAACTGCTGGTCCTTTGTATAGTGACAACAGTAACATAAGCCGATACAGTGAAAAGGAGAAAGGTACTTTTAACACTCTAATTTGTATGAGAGTCATTGATTTAATTCATTAAGTCTTGCAGATATTGTAGAAATGGGTAAATATGGTCTGAACTTTAGAACATAATACTTGGAATTGAGTCTGAAATGTGAGTTACCTGACCAGGATAGCCAAGTATAGTAAGAGATGTTCTCAGCTGCTCTGTAGGCTGAGCATAGCACAGTGGTCTCACATCTCTCAGAGGAGTGTATCTTAGACTTAATGGTTCAGTCACCATGTCTGCATAGTCCTTGGCCTTTTCTATGGCAGTGCTAGCTGATCCTGGAAATATACAGTGTGCAACCAGCCTGACACCACATTCTGACTTAACTCTGTAATAACATTAAATAGTAGCAAATATTGATACTGAAAAGAGAAGACTATGAATTCAGTTTATAGTTTACTGGTCTCTTTAAAGGACCTGAAGTTGACAAGGTTAATGCAAAGGTGTAGGTGGATGTCTAAAGGCAAAAGAATGGTTCAATACTTTGTGTCTGATTGTGAGCTCTGTATGTGCTTGCTAGGTGTAGCAGAGGTACTGTGATTCGGTGAACTGATGTAAGCTTAGGGCTTCAAATGCCATGGTGGCACTGAGTGTAATTCCTTAGGTTTATAGTAAGTGTTAATGATTAACAGCTTCTTGTGATGTTCTGTAGCCTTCTTTCAGCTATTTTGCCTTTTAGCTGCTTATTTGCTGTTTATGTCTTCCTTCTCAAATAGTCTTTGTAGTATGCAGCAAACTCCTCTGAAGAAAAATCTAAGAAACTCTCTTGTTTTCGTGTCAGTACCTTTCCCTCTTTTGCTGCTTGTTGCTTGTGAAAAGATGTTCAGCAAAACATGTGCACAACATTTTGTTTACCTGAACGTGTCACTCTGCTCTAGTAAATTAAAGCAATCTTAATGTGGATTTAAACTATGTCCAACTCACTCAGTTGGACATTTTGTATTGCTAGTGGAGGGCTAAGAGAGAACTGTGGCCTCACTATGAATTTGTCTTTGTTTTGAGACAAGTTATTGACTAAATTCATAATGACTTACTAAGGCACTTATAAAATGCAATAATTTTCTGGATTGATTTTGAGATATTTTAAAGACAAATTGAGGTATCCAAGTACCCAGCTTGTCCTATACTGGTTCCTGGGTGGCCTTGTATCTCAATTCAGCATTGTTTCCTTATGTTTACAGTAAGGAGAATAATATTTACTTGCTTCCCAAAGCTATTGTGAAGGGCTTTGGGCTGCACAGAGGTAGAGGACCATAAATGGGCAAATTTTACTGTTTTAACCATAGGGCTTGTTCTCCTCCTTTGTGGAAGGGCTGCAGAAAAACGAGGATGTAGAAAAGTTTCCTTTCACCTGCAAGAAGCAGCCAATGTAATTCCATAGGGACTTAGTTGAAGCCTTTCCCACTTTTTCTAAAGGGACTTGTTTAATCCCTGGTCAGGTAGTGTATGTGTGTTGCTGTCATCATCAGAGGTGGTGTTTAGATAGTGAACAGATGAGGATTTTGCTATCAGGCAGCAGAAATTCCTGTGCTAAAGATGTATTTCCCCACTATTGAACTTTTTTCTTAATTTTTCTGCCAAACTTTATTGTGGGGATCACAAGTGTTGTGGGGATCAAGTGTACAGAGTGCTGTAGAACTGATGTTAAATATTGTGACAAGAAGCATTTGTTGCTAAGGGGAAGAAGAAGTTACACATAGGACATGACAGTAAAAGTGATCTTCTAACTTACTAAAGCCAGTTCCTGTAGAAAATCTTGCCACTTTGATTAATTTTTCTGGATTCATCATTTCAATCAGGTATCTTGTCCCTGATGCCTTTAGGTGACAGTTTCATAGCTTCACATGCACTAGCAGCTTCCCAGCAATTTCAAAGCAAAAGATATTTATGTCTCATTTAAGTTTTCAGTTTTTGTCCATTCTATCTCTTTGACTTGCTTGCCTCTTCCCTCCCAGACACGAAATGCATTTCCTCTCTGTATTTGCTTGCTAGAATAAACAAGGCAGACTTTGTTTTTCTTTTGAGTGCTCTATTTTCTTTATTGTCCCAGTAGTGTTTCTTATTTCCTTGGAGATGAATCACTGGATGTAGAATTACAGAATGATTTCACATGATAGATGTGGAATTTTTTTTCTTTTTTTATTTCTGCCTTTGTTTTTTTTTTTAATAGCCATTTTGTATAGGTGCTATGGCGCTTTTTTGATGGATAAATAGATTTGGATCTTTCTTTCTCTTTGCTATTTTCATCTGACTGGTCTCAAATCAGGGCATAATGTTTTATTATTGCTATTTAGGTCAATAATTCCATAATTCAAACTCTTAGGTCTTATTCAGTGTTTATTATCATTATCAGCTTCCCAAGATGATCTATTTCTTTTTTTTTTCCGCTTTCGTATTTTGCTGGTTTGTTACCCTGCAGTCCTTTCACTAATTTCCATCTACTTCAATTTACCATTTCTTGGTGAGCACTACAGAAGTTGTTTACTCAAGTCAGTGTCCCAATCTAGTGTATTTCTTCCATCTAAAGAATCTCGATTATTATTAGTAGAGAAGAAAAACTTAGAATGGTAAAAGCTTTGTTATGCTTTTGTTCCACTGTAACCCATTTTTCATTTGTCTCTGACCTTAACTCAAGATGTCACAAGAATGACAAAATTAAACCTGGGACACAAATTTTCTTGCAAATTTCATTTTTCAATTCAAGTTTAATTGACACTAGCTGAGGTTTTGTTACATAGACAGCTTTTCATTCAAGAAATTGCATTCTCTCAAGAGTAACAACATTTTTTCTTTCTCCAGCAGAGGAAGACAGTGTTTTTGATGAATCTGATATTCATGATACACCAACTGGACCTTGCAATAAAGAGTCTCAAACTTTCTTTGCAAGACTGAAAAGAATTGGTGGCAGCAAAATGGTGAAATATCAACCAGTTGAGATGAATGCTCAGAGAAGTATGAATTGTTTTGTTGGTATAAACCCATGCAGAAATACAATTTCCTAGTCCTAGTTTCAAGCTACCAACTTTCTTTGTATAGTTTGTTGCACTACCTAATTTTAATAAGCTGTCTGACTCTGAAGAACACTCATTTCCCTGAATGAGTTATCTTTCAGGAATTTCAAAGTAGGCATTCCAGAGTAAAAATACCTAAAATCAGCAGCTGTTTTCTGAAACACTAAACTCTTCTGAATTAAAAACATTTAAGAGGATTTTTTTGAATTTTCTTCAACCATTGGCCTGAAAACTTTTTACTTAAATTATTTTTTTCCCAGAAATTGATTTTGTTGATAAGGTGGGGCTCTACAGTAAGCAAATTTGTTGTTGCTGCTGCAGATATTATGGTTTTCCATTGGCAAAAATGGGGTTTTCAAAAAGTAGGAAGTGTTTTGATTTCAAATTTAGGTGTCTGGAATCAATAGCCTAAAAAAAAGTTGAAGAGATTTTCACTACCACCCACCTGCCTGGTTTTTTTTTTTTTTTCTTTCTAGGTATTTGCAGAGGGAGGGGAAATGATTCTGACTACAGCAAACACTTAAACTTTTATCACTGTTTTTTCTGCATGGTGATTTGTATGTGGAATATTTTGAAATATGGGGATATTAATGATTAGGAATATCCTGTTTTATGTGAAAATATGTAATTAATAATAATAATAATAATATAATGGTGGTAATCTTTGGAAATGTTCTCAGTGAGTGTGTTCACTTAGCAAAGTACCAGTGCCTGCAGTGCCAGCAGGTGCAGCTGTGCTCACTGCCCTCTTGCCCAGGATGAGGAGGAAGGACTGAGTGCTGTGATAGCTGCTGGACCCTGCTGGGTTCTAGGATCACCAGGGAAAAATTCTCTGATCTTAGGCTTAGTGCTGCAATATCCTCACTGCCAATACTCCCCTTGCTTTTTGAATCAGAAGCATCCATCTTAAGCCCTTTCTGCTGCAGTAAATAACAGGTGCACTACATGCAGCCATCCCAAGTATCTGTGGAAATTACATGCCTATGCCACCTCCTTTCAATGCACAAGGTTAAACAGTCTCTTTTCAAGGTACATCTGTCCAGGATGAATAGACTTTGGATAGCATTTAGGTAAACTTTACTAATAAAATAGCAGGTTTTTGTTATTATTTGTTGCAAAAATCTGTATAATTTGGTTCTGAGGTTAAAACAAAATATAGGCAATGTTGACTAATACTGGGTTTGTATTTAAAATGTCAGTCATGTTAAATTGTGATATAAAGATGAAGGTATCTGCCACAAGTCTCCAACTGAGGTAGTATTAGCTTTTTCTGTTTTGATCAGGTGAAATAGAGCTGGCTGAATATAGAGAGACGGGGGCCTTACAAGACAGCATTCTACGCTGTGTGAGAGAAGAAAGCATTCAGAAAAAAAAACTGCGCTCTCTGAAACAAAAATCTCTTGATATAGGGAACGCAGACTCCCTGCTGTTCTCGCTAGACGAGCATCGCAGGAAGTCCTGCATTGACCGCTGTGACCTAGACAAGCCTCCTGTCCCCGCCGCCCACGCCGCGCACAGGCACAGCGACCACGGGCGCTCCCGGCAGAACTCCTCTACTAAACCTGAACATGTAGACACACAAGAGAGTCTCCCTCACACTGAGAGTCTCCAGGAGACAAAAAGACCCGTCATACCAGAGGTTAGGCTAAATTGCATGGAAACCTATGAAGTGAAAGTGGACTCCCCAGTGAAAACTGCTGGTCCCAAGGAAGATTTAGATCTGATAGATTTGTCCTCCGATTCAACATCGGGTCCTGAAAAACATTCAGTCCTCTCCACCTCAGACAGTGACTCTTTAGTCTTTGAACCACTTCCTCCCCTTAGAATAGTGGAGAGTGATGAAGAAGAAGAAACAACAAACCCGCTGAATGATGAGGTCTCTGGCAAAACTGCTGTTTCATCTCCTTCAACTCCTATCAATGTGTCTGCACTCAGCCTCAGCACAACTCCACTGGTGCAGTTCAGCATTGAAGATTGCTCCAAAGATTTTAGTTCTAAAGATACAAGCAACAATGCTTCAGCAGGAATGGAAGAAATCATTTCCACTTCTCCCAAAGATCAGAAGGACTCTTCAGAGTTAATTAAGCCAGAAGAATTTCACGACATGTCCTCTGGAAACTCGCTAACGCTGAAACAGAAAAGGGACCTGCTGCAGAAATCATCTGCCCTTCCAGAAATGTCCCTTGATGATAACTCTGAGCTCAGTGTGGAGGAAATTAAACCTAGTGGAACAATTCCAAGCCCAAATGTAAAGACAGTCCTTATTAAAGTCCCTGAAGATTCTGAAAAGCAAACAGAAAGTGATAAACTTGATACCAATACAGAGTCTGACACCGAACAAAACACAGAGCAGAAACAAGAAGGGGAGACTGAGGAGTCAGAATTTAAGATTCAGATTGTTCCTCGCCAGAGGAAGCAGAGGAAGATTGCTGTGAGTGCTATTCAGAGAGAATACCTGGACATTTCTTTTAACATCCTTGACAAGCTGGGAGAGCAGAAGGAGGCAGGTGAGCTTTCTCACCCGATCAAAAGGCTTATTTTTGCATGAAGGTTTTAGTAACAGACCTGTGTAAGGAAACGTGTGTATTTATATGAGATGTGGGTATTTATAGCATCTGATGTGCTAGCTGAGTGCTTTCAGGTGTTTGTTTCTCACAAGGAATGTGCTAACCATTCAGGTATGATGAATGTATAAAGGGCCCATTTGAAAAGGAAGTGGAGTTCTGTGACAAAAATACTCATTCTGATATACAAGTTCAGGAATGAACCTCCCTGTCCTCTTTATGCTGGGAGTCAGAAAAATGGTCATACATCTGTGCCTTTTATCCTGCTCATCTAGTCCATGCTATACTGATTCTCTTTTGGTGTAGTGATTTTTGGCCCTTGTTTCTTTTGCCAGCATAAGGCGGTGGAAAGCAAAATGGATCACAAAGTGCAAGGCTGAGCAGGCTGTAGACTTCAGAAGTAAGAGCACTTGGAATTAACCACGGTTTGCATTTAGACATAGACATACATATATGTTTTGTTTTTATACACTAAAACGTGTTTGTAGCCTTCTTTGTACTGAGTATCCACAAAGTTTTCATGGCCTATGTTTGTTAAAGATTTAAAATTCAAAGATGGGCAATCCTCTGTGTACCCTAAGGTTTTTTTTCAGGTCATTTCAATGCAAAGTTTTGTTACTAAGTTTTTTCAGGTGGAGAGAAAGTGAGTTTTAGCTTTTCCTCTGATTCTTATTGGATCTATCAAACTGTTTGAAAAACTGTATGCTGCCGCCTTTTTAACTTCTTGGCTGTTTTTTTTTTTTTTTTTCCTAGGATTATTCAGTTATTAGAATTTTACTAGGTTTTTTAACATATTAATGAAAAAGGACAAAATCTCAGGTCAGGTCAGGCCTCAGTTCTTTGTTGCCATTAAAGTGAGGGGGAATATTTAAGAATTCCTGACCTTACTTTTTTCTTAATTACTTCAGAGGGAACCACAGTATAAACTCTTTTTAGGATATTCCACTTTTACAAGGTGAAATTGTACTGTGTAATCATAATTACACTGTTCCCTTTAGGTTTCAGGCCTGTTGTCCCATTTATGGTTCTAATAAGCTGAAGGACTACTGGAGCTTTATAAAAATTAAAGAGAGCTGAGTGCTTTTGAACCTTTCATATAGAGAAGCATGGTCTTGAAAGAATTGTTCAATTAGACTCAGTGCTTTTTTGACCATTAACAAGGGCCGGTTTTCATGCAGTAATGAACCCTTGAAACTGCTTGGAAGGGCTGTCCCAGTTCTGAAACACCACGTGGAACCTTTTTAATGCAGAATTTTTAACTGTGAATCTTCAGGATCAAATGGTATATCAGCAGCCTCTTGAATGAAAACTGATGACATGTTGGCGTTAAGGCTTTTAAAAGATGCTAAGCTGTCACTTAAACTAGCTTTACATCAGTGGTCTCTCTCTTATTTCCATGTTGGTGGTTCCAATAATCATTTGAGTGGGATCAATATCAAACTATGTGCATTTATTAGTTGTGAGCTCTAAAGACCATAGGCAGAATTCTCTTTTAAAAGGTGATTTTAAGAATAGATCCCTGTTCCCCCATAAAAATTCTTATGACAAACACACTGAATCCTTTTAAAACTACTGGGAATGCCAGATGGTGAATGGATGACTGAAATGATGTGAAAACAGCATCTAGGGAGAAGGAAGATAAAAAACTTAGTTGGTTTTAAATGCTGAGAGTTTAAGCACGATTTTCACATGCAGATCCTGCTGCCAAAGGACTCTCAACACTGGAAATGCCAAGAGAGTCATCATCTGCACCAACCCTTGAAGCAGGTGTTCCAGAGACAAGTAGTCACTCTTCCATATCAAGTAAGTTTACCTCTGGTTTGAGGATTAAAATCGAAGTTACTGTATTTGTGCATCAGATGCACATAATGTATGGTAAATTCCTTCCTCTGAGTTCCTTTGCTTCTTAGAAATACAGATGTTTTGGATAGCATTAGAACTGTTAAATCTTTGATGGTCAGCAGCATTTTAACAGTTAGTAGCTAAAGATTTTCTCTTGGGACATGGCAAGTTTGACAAATGTGGTTTTCTTGAATTTAAAGTAGGTAGCAGCTAAAAGCAGTAATTCACTAAAGCTGAATGTTTATTTTCCCCTGTGAGAAAGCATTGTCAACTGTCAGCGCACAGAAGCAGAAGTTGAGAGTCCACAGGGCTGTTACTATGGCCTTTGGTACATTTTTTGCTGTACCTTAGGAAAAAAAAATCTCTTGCAATTTTTGTAAAATGCCTTGAATGCCACTTCCTCAGCTACTTGCTGGAATGTGGTAACTCTTTATCTGGGACTCCCATAACCCTTTCAGTTGAAAGTGGACTATGTTGTTTAAAGTGGACATGGCTTAACTGAACACATGAAGATAAGAGGTACCTTAGAACACTTAACAAAATTCAGAATGGTGTGTCCATCTAGGTAACACACTGAAGGCCAGTGCGGGAGAACTGTGGCTGCTAAAAAAGGGAGAGCAAATGACTTCCTTTGATACCAATGAACTTCTAGGTCAGCTCAACTGTCTTGCTGACCTTCAATTTCAGATTGCTATAGCAATATTAAATTTTAGTTTCTGAAATTCATTGTCTGCTGATTTGATTGGAAGGGGTGTCTGGCTTATTAAAGGAAGAATGTTATTTTAGACATGCTAGTTCAGTATCTCCCCAGTTCTCCCACTAGCATCTCAGGTCATGTACATCTTGTAGAGTACATTTGTTGGCCACCTAATGATACAGATGTCACTTACTAAAGCAGCTGAAGAAGTGCCAGTTAAGACCTATCTCTCTTGCTTTTAGCCTAGTGCTGATGGTTCCTGTAAATTCCAACATGTGAAACTGGGAATAGGACCTATATGGTGTTGAGCCTGCATTCCTATGTAAATATTTCTTTCCTCTTTCTGGAAACTTGCCTCAGATTCCAACTGCAAAAAGGGATATGAATTCTTCCATCATGTCTCTTGTACATTTAGACTGAAATGGTTTTAATCTTCTACTATGTATCTTTACAGTGCTTTGCATAGTAGGTCCAGATCAGGACTATGAACACAAGGCACTTCTGTAACACAAATATGTAATATTAATTGTACAGCCAGTGTCTGGCCACACAAAGCATACATCATTGACTACAACAGGAAGATTTTGCCTTTGGACTTCTCTATTTGAGCAGAGAATTCTACAGGAAGGGAAGGATTGACCAGATCAGTAGATAACAAATGCCAGCCACTTTATGAAGGTTACTGATCTTTTAATGGGCTTGTTAAGTTTCTTGTAGAAAACCTGATAGAGGAAAACCTTCCCCCTGTCATAGTATAACCCCAGCCAGCATCCAAGTCCCAGGCAGCCATTTGCTCACACTCCCACCACTAGGACAGGGGAGAGAACGGGAAGGGTAAAACCTGGAAAACTCATGGGTTGAGATAAAGACAGTTTAATAGGGAAAGCAAAAGCCATGCATGCAAACAGAGCAAAACAAGGAATTAATTCACTGCTTCCCATGGGCAGGCAGGTGTTCAGCCGTCTCCAGGAGGGCAGAGCCCCATCACAGGTAATGTGACTTGGGAAGATGAAATTGATCACTCCAAATGTGTGCCCCCTTCCTCCTTTTTTCACCCACTTGATACACTGAGCATGATGCCATATGATCTGGAGCATCCCTTTGGTCAGTTTGGCTTGCTTTTCCTGGCTGTGCCTCCTCCCAAACTTCCATGCACCCCCAGTCTCCTTACCAGTGTGGCAGCATGGAAAGGAGAAAAGGCCTTGGCTCTGTGTAAGCCTTGCTCAGCAATAACAAAACATCTCTTTATTGTCAACCCTGTCTTCAGCACAGATCCAAAACACAGCCCCATACCAGGCACGGTGTTGAAAATTAACTCTACCCCAGCTGAGACCAGCACACCTCTCTTTGCCACTAGTCAGTCACAGGCATGAAAAGTCACATGCTGGTCCACAGCAATCATCCTGGATCCAACACTGTTCAAAGGCTGGCAACTCTGATGTTTTTTGGGTTTTAAATTTTGGTTTTTTGTAGCTCTCTGGTGGTTTGGATTTTTTTGGTTTTTGGGGGTTTTTCCCCCCTTAACTTCATTGCTGTCATTGAGAAATCAGGTCAATAATCCTGGAAATCCAAACCTGCTCAACTAAAGCCTGATTATGTGATGTATTCATTAATTTTTTTTTAATTACAATTGCAAAAAGCTGCTAAGAAAATTCAAAGAGATCATTTTCTCTATTTTGACAGTCATCTGCACTCCAAGAAGTCTTGTCAGTTCTAACATTAATTGCTGGTCTTTTATCAGGAAATTCTATGCTTGATAAAGTATCTATTTAAAATCATTGCCCTGGAAACGATGGAAATTCTATTTTTCCCTTGATTTGCTGTGAAAGGCAGCTGCAATATAACTTTTAAAAGTCAAATGTAGAATGGTCTCTCGGTCTGGTTCAATTCTACAAGTTCAGTTATACCAGACCTGCTTTGCAGAAAAGCTGTACTTGGGCCAAAAGAAGGAGTTTAAATGCACTTCAAAAGGATATAACTGAAAAGGATGTAATGAGGAAAAACTTAAATACTTCATCTAATAAAATAATTTCAGATTTTCACTGAAGTGTTCATTTTGGTTGTTATTACTCAAGGCCTCTATTAGTTTTGTTTTTGAGGGAGTACACTACTTCCTCTGAATTTTAAACTCTCTGATAGAAAATTAGTAGAGCAAGTTTAGGACAAGTCACTCAACCCTTCAGAGCTTTCCAAAAGTCTCAGTTTATCCCTTATCTGTACTTCTTTAGCACAGTTAATAATGTGAAATGCTGTGTTTAATTTCACAGCTTAGATGGTAACTGTTTGGAATTTTAGAATGGAACTACCTAATAGTTAGTGGTCTTTTTAATGATGTTGAATGTTGTTGGGGATGAAAATGATCATTCAGAGAAGATTTTACTTTGTTGCCCTTGCTTTAAGGGCCTATTGAGGAAAAAACTTAAAGCTCTACTTAAGTCAACATTTTAAAAGCTTTCCTGGATATTTGTGTCAGCAATTTCACTTGTTCAAGCAGGGCCTTAAAACTCTGTCTTTGTACAGTGAACAATGATTTTAGTTTCAATAGTGGAAGTACTGCTCAGGCTCAATTGTCCAAGTGAATGTATTATGCTTATTCAATTTGAATTTTTTTTATGAACGGAGAAAAAAGTGAGAACATCAGGAGTAGTGTATGATCTCTTTCTTCCTCAATTTAATTAGAGAAAATATGTAGAATCATTTAAGTTGGAAATGAGCTTTAAGATCCTTGAGTCCAACCTAACACTGCTAGTCCATCACTAAGTTGTGTTCCTAAGCACCACACTGATATGAACCAAAAGTCTAAAGTTTTAAGTCTTCTTTATGGTTTCACTTAAAGCATTATCCAGTGACACATATCTCATGAATCAACCTTTTTAATGAAGTAGGTTGTTGGATGAATAAAAATTGAATGTTTGTTGCTTGATATCTCTCTATAAGAAAAATGGCATGAAGTTACAGAAGGGTCTCATCTTCAAAGGCTCCACACTTGAGCAGAATGTGCAGGTGTTGTGCCTGAGGGGTGGCTGTGTAGGAGGCGAGTTCAGGTCCTGCCACCCATGAAGGATGCTGGTGGTACATGGTGTCAGTGAATTTGTTTTCCTAGGCCCAGGATGGACACAGCAGTCCTCCATGCTTTGCTGGGAGGAGACTGAGTTTCCTTCCTTGGTACATGAGCTGTATGTGAGTGAGAGTCAAGTTTACATTTATTGCCTCTCAGCCATGGGAGTTTTGGGGTAGTATCTTAACACTTCACAGATACCAAATCTTTTGATGAACTTTCATAATGTTTGGAGGCAAAAAGGCACTGACACTTGACACAGTGAATCCAAGTCTCTTCTGACTGATGGCATTGGGGCCAGAATTGTACCCTGTGTAGTTGTGTGAAAGCTGCATACTGACTTGAGCAAGATCCTTAGAGCAAGCCATCGTTGTCATTTCAGTATTTGTATCATGCTGGCTTGTAAGATCAGGAAATGAGAGTAGTTCTAAATGTTGTCTGAGCTCCTGAAATCCTTTTGCATTTCTGACTTGCAGCTCAGTTCAGACAAATGAAAAGAGGCTCTTTGGGAGCTCTGACAATGAACCAGCTAATGAAGAGGCAGCTGGAACACCAGTCTAGTGCTCCCCACAATATCAGCACTTGGGATACTGGTGAGCTGCATTTATTGTTCTTTATTTCTATTTGCTAAACCAATTACTGTGTAACAATCCACTTAAAAAAAAAAAAAAAGGAGTATTTCTATTCTACCATTGCAGATAAGTGATCATTATTAAGTCAAAAGTGAATCTTTACAGAGAGTACAAGATTATCACCTAGTAAGAGTTGGAATAGTTACATATTTGGGAGGTAGACCGTCGGGTACAATGTTGTCTCTTTTAATTGTGCGTATTATTCAGGTTATTACCTGGTCTCGTTGAAAGAAATGGAAGTATCACTGTTGAATTCATTAGGTATAGGATTTCATCCCTGGTGCATGGAATCATTTATTTGTATGTGTGTTCACCATGGTGTTGGTACACCACAGAGTTGTGCCTTATACCAGCCAGTTTTGTTTCTCTTCAAAGAAGTTTTTACCAACTCATTCTGAACACCTGAAGTTTCTGTTTACTCACTGCTTTTTCTCCTTCTAAGATGAATGCAAAGCAATGAAAACTGAATTAAGCATGTTATTTACTCACTACTCATTTTTTTTTCCTTCTGTAAAACACTTTCAGTTATACCAAATTCATAGCAGATGTCACTAAACAATAAAGTCATTCTGGTTTATTTTGATGTTAGTGGCATTACAAAATTTTGCTTCTCAGGAATTTATCAGCAGATCCAGATGCATCTAGAGAAAGGAATGCTTAAAATATTATATGGAACTTAGCATGCTGAATGAATGTCTTACCATCAGCCCTGGACAACTGAGTTGAAATTTTTGGTTAATTTAGTCTTCAGCATCAAGTTCCATCAAACTGACACAACTAAGTTGTGTAGCTGAAGAGGGGCTAAAGATATGGTGCCTAGTTCAGAATTATCCTTTGAATTCCAGTCTGCTGAGTAGCATGCTCAGCATGAGACCCTTAAATCATAAAGGTCAGAATTTGCCAGTGGTAACAATGGGGGTTTTGTCCTATCAGCAGGTAAGTTTATTTATTGAAGAGACTTAGCTGGGTCACCTAGTCTCTACACTAGATTTTAGAGATTTAAAAGTTATTGCCTTTGTTCTGCAAGGAGTACTTAGCCTGTATTCAAAATGAACAGGTCAATACTCAAAACTGTTCAGAATCTCTGTCTAGTTAATCTAGTAGCTTTCTTCACATCTATGAGTTTTCCTTTCAATATTCAATTCAGATAAAGGCCTTCAAGCATGGAGAGGCAAAATGGAATGTTCTTTTCTGGAAAGCTTTGCATTTCTCAGTCTCTTGTTCAACCACTAGCTTCAAAGTAAAACTTTTATTTGGACAGTGTTGGGTTTTTTGGGTTTTTTTGTTTATTTTTTTTTTTTCTTTTCAGAATATATCCTCTGTGTGACTGTTTGTGATTTCAATGTCACACCACAAATTTAAGACTCATTATACTCATGCATACCAACTAGGAAGTAGTCTCATCCCACATAAATATATGATGTGTTTGCTCCATGCATGCTTTATTAATTTTTTTTTTATTGCCTGGGTAGGTGTCATGTCTCTTCCATTCTTATTTCAAACCACTCTTTTCCCAAGCTTGCTGTCTGTAAAAAAACCCAACATTTTGTGCCTGGCTTTTGTCAGTGTAGACTGTATCTTGTGGTGTCTTGGTATTTCTAAATACTTGTTTCTTTCTCTTTTTGTGGCTCATATATTCCATATCTTGTAGTATCTTTATGGCTAACACTTCCTTTCTTGTTTAATGACTCTTGTCTAAAATGCCTTCTTTATTATTTATTAGGTTGTCTGTGTCCCTTCTCCTATATGGACTTCTTTGATCTTTCTTCCACCTTCTTTTTTATGCCTAAAAGATTAACTTTTTTTTTCTTTTTTTTTTTTCTATAGCAGTTGTATTTGTCTTTCTCTTGTTTTAACTGTTTAAGACTTGTGGTGCTGTTGACTGGTGACAGGTGCTGGATTTGTGGTTCTGGAGACTGAAGGTCTTTCTTTATTCACAGAGCAGATACAGCATGGAAAAAGGCTGTGCAATGTCCCTGTTTGCCTAAACCCAGATTTGGAGGGACCACCACTGAGAATCAGAGGTTAGTTCAGTGTTTGTTTGACCTGGTCCTCTGCCAAGACTGCCAGGAAGATTTCATGGTTAATATGAAATGGTGCTGAATTTTGTGTTCTATTCAGCTGTTAAAGCCCTCAACTGTCCTGCAGAAAGTATGCAGAGAGTGGCTGAATCCCATTTCTGTATAAACTCTCCTCCCTTACAGCTGAAATACATCCAGACTCTCTTACAGCCCTGCAGTGGGGCACTGACCTACTTTCTTTCCCTAAATCATGGTTTTTCCTACTGTTCACTGCACATGAGAGAACATTTTTGAGTAATTAAGTCTTATTCCAACATTGTAACATGCATTATGACTGTTTTTAGCATTTGTGTACTGCAATGGAACTGATATTGGAGAATATGACAGTGAAACTTCCAAAGTCATGGCAGATGGATCTTTATGCATCTGACAGGGGAAGAAAAACCTGTATACAAAATCTATATCTATCCCCTGCATTCTGGATATTGTTCTACATTACTGGAGTATTCTAGCCTTCCTGAAGTGTCTGCTCATATCCAATAAAACCTTAGGGAGCAATTATAAAGTTCTGAACTATGGATGTAAAAGAAATGTTTTTTCCATGCTTCATAAAATGGTTGTTTAAAACCTGCCTTATTCTCATCATTCTCATTTCATTCCATTTAACTTATTTTGAGTTCAGAAATTGTGGGAGCTTCTTAGCTTACGTTGCCTGTGAGCTGATGTTAAATTTGCTTTTCCTGCAGTAACCAGGATTATAGCATAATGAATTCCATCTAAACCTTACATAGAGAAGCTTCCTTCTGTTTCCATAGTTAAATATTACCAGAGCAGGCTAATGTTAACATTAAATTTGAATCTATAGATTGAAGCAACCAGAAAGAAGATTGGTAATGGATTACTTAAACTGTAATTCAGGAAAGCAGAACTTGGAGAAGTCAAGAGTTTGGATATTCCATAATGCATAACTTTTTCTAGTAAAATAAGCATCTATCAGAAATTAGGTACACAAAAAGTGCCAAGGGCAAAGGGAGCCCCATATGTTGGCATGATCACAGTGGGCTGTGCTCTCAGCTGAACAACTCAGCTTTGAAGAATAAAGATACTTTTGAAGATTTTCAATGGAAAACATTTCTAATAATCACCTCTCTAATGTTCTCAGTTCCTTATGAATTGTTTCTTCTCTCTGTCCTTTCCTGGTTTATCTCCTGTGGCTCTGCTAGGGATAGTGTGAATAGATTGATGACCTGGTGTTGAGACATGTGAACTTAATTCCTTCTTCATGTAACTGAGAACTATGGGAAGTTAATTCCCAAATGTGTGGAGGAATATTGGAAATCTTCTGATGTTCAGTCTTGTAGCAACTGTAGAATCATCTTCTCTACCTAGTAGATACAATTGCATCCAGTTTCCTGGAATTTTTGGTTTATGTTATCTTTTTTCCCCAGAAATTTGTCTATTTTTAATTGACAGTTCTAGGTAACTGGAATAGTCTGGCAGACGCAAAGAATGTGCTTTTATAGACATAGTTAGTTTCTTATTTCTAGGGACAGTAAAGCCATTATGGCTATTCTTTAGAAGTTTGCTCATCAAGCATTTTGGATTTCTGTTTGATGATTCTTTCCTTTTTTAATTCTTTTCCTAATTGCCTTAAGGTGCTACAAAATCTAGTTTGCTGTCAGCACCCAGTATAGTCAGTATGTTTGTTCCTGCACCAGAAGAATTTGCTGATGACCAGCCCATTCTGATGACTGACAAGTAAGTGGGTTTTTTCTCTCCTTTCAAAGAACTAGTTGAACTTCAAATATGTCAAGTATAGATATACTTCATGCACGTACAGAGTCCATTCTATCATTTATCTCTATGCTTAGTTTTGGGTTTTTTTACCTCAAGGTAAAAATTTTCTAAACTCTGCTAGCAAGATATGTTTTCAATTCAGTAGGACCTGGATGATTGTGCACAGGTGAAATGATGACTCAGGCTATTGCATGTGCACAGGGACATGCTTTCCATCTTACTTTAAATCAAGGGTTGCTTGTGATCCATCAGAAACCTCTTTTGTCTTAGGGGAAGAAAAAAAAAGAGAAGTTCCATTTAAAAATTCCTTTGGGTTTCTGTTGAAATCAGTGGCTGTTGATGTGTCCGTCGTATGTAATCTACATAGAATTTTTAATGCTGATACTCACTGGTCCTCAAAGCTTTTGCAAACCTGTATTGTTTGGTTAAAATGCCTGTAAAGGGAATGTTAAACAGAAGTGTACTCATTAGATAGAGTAGTAAAGCAGTCAGCAGGGAGCCATGCATTGTTTTGTTCAAAACTTGGGAAGAGAAATCACAAGTTTCTCTGTGTGCTCAGTCCAGTAGACAGACAGACATGCAAGGATGATCACTGAAGAAAGACAGGGCCATTGTGCAGGCTGTGACTGCTAGTGGACTTCATTGTGTGACAAAGTGAAGCATCCCAAAGTTAGTCTGGTCTGTGGCACTTTCCTTGGCCATTTCACCAAAGCTCAAGCACTACCTATTAACACACAGACCAGCTGAGCTTGACTTCCATGACTTTGTTGGTGTATTTTCTTTATGTTCAGTAAAAAGGGCAAGAAAATTGCCTGTTCAATTCCATTAAGTTAAAAATCTCACAATCTGTTGGAGTCATTAGCAACTCATTGATCAAATTAAGCCAGCCTTCTTACTGGGCTGAGATAAGCCAATTTCCCACATTGGTTTGCCTTTTTCATAGGTTGTGAAAGCCTGTCTCGTCTCTCCCAAATCTGACATCCCCTTTATAATTTGACATTTTGGAGCCCTTTCAGACCTTCATCAGTTGTCTTTGAGCATTTCAGGAAGGATAAGTGACTCAGCAGCAAATTTGCCCTGGGAAAGGAGACTTTTCTGAAATCTAAGGTTTTGTGCCCCTGAGAGGTCTTTTCATTTATTTCTTAATAGCTGTAACTGCTATGGGAACCAATCAGATCATTGTTTTCTAATTGTATAATTTGTTATTCATAATTCATGACTGACAGGAAGGGCAATGTGAAATTGTTCCATCTCTTTAAGATCATCTGTGAGTGTCATTGTTTGTGTCTATGGTGCCTGGGACTTAGCCCAAGCTGCACAAATAGGCTGTGCTCACATTGCTGAGGGCCAGTCTTCACTGCTGCAGATTTCTCTTGGATAGTGCAAACTGGTGCAGTCCAATAGTGAGGGAGCTGGAGTACGGTTACCAATGAAAGATTCAAAACAAGGCCTGCCCTGTGGCCCTCTTTCATTTGTCACTAAAGAAATAGGCAGTGTAGCTAGTGAGAAGTTTTATTAATGTTTGAAAACTATGGACTGTTACTAATTATAGAAAGATCACAATTATGTTATCTTTCTAAATAAATGTGGAATAGAATGTACTAAGTAATAATACTTTAAAAACACATAATTATGCACAGATCTATGTATAGTAATGCTTTGTTTGAAACTCGTTAACATCAGGATTAAAAACTTCCTTGCAGGTGCCATGACTGTGGGGCTGTTCTTGAAGAATATGATGAAGAAACACTAGGCCTGGCCATAGTTGTGCTCTCAACCTTCATTCACCTCAGTCCAGACTTGGCTGCTCCTCTGCTGTTGGACATCATGCAGTCTGTAGGAAGGTAAATTCAGGCCTTTCCTCTCTCCAAGAAATTGAAAGTATTTTGTACCTGGAACTGGGTTTACATAAACTTCAGTGTACAAAGGTGTATATTTTAAAACTCTTAAGTGAGTAACATCTGGTTCTGTCTTGTGTCTTTGTTACTCATCATTCTATAAATTTCTTACGTAATTTCTTCCACTGTCAGTTCAATTTTTGGCAGCTCCTTTGATGTTCTCCCTTTTTACCCTCCAAGGGAAAATTCCAGCTCAGGAATCTCCTCAGCTTGTCCCACTGTAAGCAGTGATGTAAAAAATAAATTCAGATTTTCTACAGTACTCTAATTTATTTAGTATCCTGTTTTACCTGAACAGTAACTGGTGCAGCAATTGGTGTGCTTCTTAATCTTGGTCCTTGAAAGAAAAGAAAATTAGTTTTTATTCTTCCTGCTAGTTGATCCTTAAACTGTTTTTTGGGATTTTTTGTCCTTCCTCCTAGTGGTTTTTATACCCCATTTGTCAGAATTTATGCTCTCTTCTGCTTTCATTTGAGACAGTACTTCACCTTTTTGAAGGAAGCCTTCTCTTTTCTAATACCCTCCCTTACCTCATTTTCTTCTGCTCTCTTGAAGTCTTTCTTAACAACTAGATACCTTGGTCCTGCGTTTCCAGTGTAATGCTGATAAACAGCTTCTGTGCTTCTTACAAAAATTGAATTATCTTGACTCCCCCTTGTTGCTGCTTTGACAAAATTTTTCACTTTTATATGGTTCCTGCTTTAGAAGTTATGCAGAAATATGGTCAGCTTTTCTGAACTTTGGTCCTGGAGGAGTGTTGACTCCTAGATATAATCATTCATTGGCATACCTGATTCTCTTCAGGCTTTTCAACCATATTTTGTGTGCTAGGTGAAAATTTGCATTGCCTTATAAGGGCTTCCAAAGCAGCTGCTGTATGAAATTGTCTCTGAGAAAGTCTTGGATGTTTGCTGCCATTATTTTTCTCTTGTTACTTTTACCCAGTGTGCATGGGATAATTGAGGTGTACCACTACCATTGAATTATGTGTGGTTGCTGTCTCGGCCACTTCCACAACTTCTTGCCTCAGAGGTGGGATGGATGTGATGGGGTGTTCCAGAATAAATTTCTGAGCAGCACTAGACATGTGGAAATGTTGTACAGCTCTTCTCTTCCACATTCTTTTTGGTGACTGAAGTTCAAATTGCTTGACTGTGGCTTCTGCAGGGGCATGGCTCTCCACAGCCCTGCTTCTCCACTACCTCCCAATTCCATTTCCATACAGCAGCTCTTCAAGTCCTCCATTTCCATTAATTGCAAGGCTGCAGTTCCCTGCTGTTGCTGCTAATTAACTCTGATAGAGGCAAAGTTTCTGCTCTAGAAGGATGTTGCCCATTCTGTGTGACTCTTGTAAATACAGCAGTACTACAGCCACAGAGATGAAATAATTTGGAAAACGAATTATCAAGGAATGAGGGGTATGTGGGCTACCTTCTTCTGTGTTTTGAGGGGGAAATGCTGCATCTTTAGTCAGATAGCTGATTGGTTTAGACCAGCAGATGACAGTGCAACATGGGCTATTCCTGGTAAATATCCTGTCTTGTTCCTGCTGGTTGCAATTTCTGATGAAATTTCTAGGTGCAGTAAGAGGCTCCCCACAAAAGAATTACTTTAAAAAGATGCAAAATAAGTAGCATATATAAGCAGAAAGGCATTCAGGTGCCTCATATATATACCTTGCTCTGTCTTTCATCAGGTGGTGCCATATATATATACATATACATATATATATACACACATATATATCTCCAAATACCCATCTAATAGCAGAAGTGAAAATTCTGACTTTTTGCATTTTTATTCTTACAAATGGAGCTACTATTTTCATGCATAGAAGAGGAAATAAGGAGTTAGGAAGTCCAAGGTCTTTCAGAATACCTAACTAACACACAGAATAATTTTCAAAACTTATTTGGGTACCCACAGGCACAGATAGGCATCTGTTGGGATTTTCAGAAGGGAAAAAATTTCTAGATTCAAGTTATTGACAATTAAAGGTTGAAGTGTTCTTAAGACTCTAACATGCATTTAAGTTTATGATCTGATTCCTGAATCAAGATTTTTGACTTGGTGGTTCTTATTTAACTGATTTCCAGTGAGATTTAGCTTTCCAAGCATTAAAGCTGTGTTTGAAAGTTACATATAGACTTGAGTTTGTGAGGAGCTGTGAAAAGCTTAACTTCTGTTCCTAACATGTACAGATTTGAACACATCCATTTCCTGTTCTGCTTTGTGATCTGCAAAGTGGTGGTAATGATGAGAGTTCATGGCATTTGTGCAATAAAATATTTAGAGTAGTAATGATAAATATATACAGACCGTACATTTCAAAAAGTTTCAGCTGTTCCCAAGTGTTTACTGTAGTTCATGTCAGGTCAAGTTTTTCCAAAGTTAGAAACTTAGTGTTTTGTTTGCCATAAAACCCAGGCTTGTGTTATCACATTCAAAAGGAGGAAAAAAAAATAGACTTTGATTTCTTTTAGAAAAAAGGTTTTACATCATTGTGTTTCTGTTCTTCAGTAGAATTTTTAAAGTAGGTATCGTGTCCATTGGGCATGTGATTGGTCTCGTTACATTCTGCAGAAATCCTTGTGTGCCTTAATGTAAGCTGATGCTGCAGTTACTCCAGAATAAAAGCCTGTGTTGCTTGAGGGTAGCTTCAGACCTTTCTCACCTGCAATTAGCTTTGCACACCAGAAATAACATGTTGTATTTTAGTGTGGATTCCTCTTAATGATACTGGGGTCAGGAACTGCAATGTGTTTTTCTGATTTATGCTAGAACAACTGAAGATTATATTATCTTTAATCCCCTGCACCATCAAATTTGAGATTATTGCATTGTTGGAAGTATGCTGTGTTCCCAGCTTGTTATGCATAATCCATTAAAATCACCATAATTTTGGTTCACGCTGTTGCGTTTGGCTGAGCTGCCTTAGGGTCCTTTTTTGGATTTTATTGTGTTGATTAGAGAGGAAACTATCTTCAGAACAGGGGGTGACCAAGGATGAGCAACAGCTAAGTCCAGCATAAAAGGATCATGAATCAAAAAAACCCCATTGAAGATTACATATAAAATAGTGTAGCTCTATGAACATTTTTCTTATCAACTTATACCATATTTCAGATGGTATAACAACTTATACCATCTGAAACACTGATTTGCAGCAGATCAAAGTAAAAATTTTATGGTATTTTGTATATAACGGATGCTTCCAGTGTCCATCTTTATATTGGCTTTACAGTGTACAACTTTTTAGTGGCTTTTGATATTAAAGGTGTTTTGCTTTGATATTGAAAGCCCTGATTCTATTCATTTACATGTCCTGCATGTTGAATTGCATGATTTTACTTATTTTCACCATCAAATGCCCATATTTGGCTTTCAGGTCTCTATTTAGGTACTAAAATAAATGACCTGATTTTTGAGAATACAGTAGTTCTCATCTGACTTTGGAAGAGCTTGTAGGTAAATAGTGGTTTTGAAATTAGGTGAGTTATTTAGGTGCCAATATCTGGAACTAGAAGCCTCAATTTAGACAGCTAAGCAAAGAATTTTTGCTTAGTCTGTGTTGGTGCATTAGTCTGAAATCATTCAGTCAGCAGGCAGCTTCTGGAAAATTTTTTTTCTCTCTAAAAAATTAGTTATCCATGATGTGCTGTAGGGCAAAAATATGACTTCATTATCTTTGTGCTATTAGAGGGAGGCAAGATTTGTCTTTAGAGCAGTTGAGCATTAATGAGACTGCAAGACTGAATAGAGGTTGTGTCATGCAAACATGATTTTTCTGAATTTAGGTGCTCTTCAAAAGATCTTTATGGTAACATTTTATATGTTCTCTAAAATGTGTGTGTATTATTTATTTAAAATGGTACTTTATTGACTTACTTAAAAATGAAACACACACACAAAAAAAGCATATGAGCTTCAATTTCTTTTTTTATTTTTATTCCAGGTTGGCATCAAGTACCAGTTTTTCTAATCAAGCAGAAAGGTAGGGTGGCAAAGGATACCTTGACAAAAGTGAAACAATCAATCTAAAGCATCATCTTCCCTGACCTTGAAATCAACTAAATTCAACTTTTAAAAAATGTTACTTAAAATTTGTGAGTAAAAGGAAAAAACTGCCTTTTCTACTTGTTTCAAATATCCTTTGTTTTCTGGAGATGAATAGGAGCCTATTTTCATTTGTGTTAAAGCTGGAAAAAATCAGATTCAGATGCTGTTTGGTCTTCACAATTACAGTGCAGCTTTTTCTAACTGGTTCTGTGTTCAGTATTTGTCTTGATAAACTATCTCCATACATTCAATCAAGTGAATCATCCTTGGCCATGGAGAATCCCTGGTAGTGATGCCTCATTATGTAAATCAGATGCTTAATAGGGTAAATTCATTTTGTGAAGCTGTAAAGCATGTTAAGATATGCAATTTGTGAGTAAATAGATAATACTTAGGCTTTTAAAATTAAACCATTCATTTATGAATGACTAGGAAGTACTTCATCTTTTGAAGGAAACTGCAAGAGGCAAATGAATATTGTAATGTTTTTGTTTACCTGTTGTTCATGTGTTTTGTGAAAAGCCAGAAACCTTGTTCTGTGTCATTGAAATACACAAGGTGAGAGCAGGATTATATTTCAGATTCACAAATAAAACTGCATGGAGAATCAGGAAAAATACAGCTACTTATTGGGACAAATACCTGAAATACATGTATGTAATTTTTTATTTATTCATAGTTGAGCTCAAGTCTTAAAATCAACATACTCTACTTTTTTTCAGGATCTGGACACTTCTGGTTTTGAGTGTCTCACTCATAACCGAACACTTCCATAATTAAAAAGAATAGCATCATCTTTATTTTCTCCATGTAGTCAGCTATGACAAGTGTTTAATCTGCAATGCAGTTTTTTTTCTTCTTTTCTTTCTCTTCATTTTCAGCATGATGATCCCTGGAAATGCTGCAGGTGTGGCCAAGCAGTTCCTCCGTTGTGTGTTCCATCAGCTGGCTCCCAATGGCATTTTCCCTCAGCTCTTCCAGAGCATTATTAAAGGTAATGTGCAATACCTGAGTGCATTTCTGACCCTCAGTTTCCTCTGTATGAACATCCAGTGCAAAAATGTCATTCAAATTTCAGATGGAAGCTTCTTACGGACCTTAGCCACGTCTCTGATGGACTTCAGTGAGCTGAGTTCCATCGCTGCTCTGAGCCAGCTGTTAGAGGTATGTTGACAATTGGCTATGCTAGTGATGCTGATTTTATTAGCATTAGCAGGGTCATTTCTCCTCATTCGAGTTCAAACTTGCTTCATCAAAACCACTGAATTTTTGTTTTGTCCTCCCTGGGAGTAATTTGGCTGTCCTGACCACTGGTAGTGTGTCCCATTCCTTCCCCAAGGACTATTTTTTGTTTTCAGGAACGTTTCTACTCATACATCTCAGTTCTCCCTCTTCGTTTTATCTGATGACAGTTTCTCTTAAGTATTCCAAAAATCTGTTGCCTGCCTTTGACTGACTGACTGCCTTCTATGCAGCTGGCTTTTTTTACTGAACCATTTTTTCTCCTGCGAGAACTAGTCACGTACATGTATCCTTCTGTTCATGGCAATTGCCTCATACAAGATGTTGGCATCACTTTAAAACTGCTCATGTCTTTCCAGGCCTTACCCTAGGGCACAAGCCACAAAAGCATACATGGTCTATGGAACATTAATGAACATATCTTCTTTAAAACTGTCTAAAGGAAAACATGAAAAATCGTCTGCTGAATACTTTGAGGGTTTTTTTTTTCTACTTCCATGCCAGTCTAAGCAGATTATGAGTTAGGGCCCTGCTTATAACATTTTGGCTCAAAATCTTTTGGTCAGTACTTTAGGAACTGTTAGACTAACTTTCACATACACAGCTCAAATTCCCAGCACAACACTATCATTAGAATTATAGAAAAAGTATGCAGCATTTGGCCTCAACAAAACAACCTCAGCACTTCCAAATAGCATGTCAGGGACCGTTTCTGTCTGTGTATGATTGTTCACACTTCTCGTTTTGTTTCCCAGGGTTTAAACAACAAAAAGAATTTGCCAGCAGGGGGTGCGATGCTACGCTGTTTGGAAAACATTGCTACCTTTATGGAAGCCTTGCCCATGGATTCCCCCAGCAACCTCTGGACCACAATTAGTAACCAGTTTCAGACCTTTCTTACTAAACTCCCATGTGTTTTGCCTCTTAAGGTATGATGTGTGAACATTTGAAACAAGCTGTATTGCCATTGGTCAGGATGTACTGAAACCGTGCAAAAACTGTGGATAACCAGTCAGAGTGTGTTGTTGTGAATGTTTCCTGATGATTCAGCTAATGTTTCCAGAGATTTATTGTATCTCTGATCCACCCCTTTAATTATGTGTTCTGTGGGTAACAACAGCAACTCTGACCAGGGTACTTTTCACTTCTTTCTTGGCATTTTCCCTATGCATTTTCTATGCCCTGTCTCTGTCAGATTAGAATACTGTTTGAGAGAGTCAATATTTAGACAATTAAAATCCATCTGGTTTTACCTGTTAAAACGAAATAAAACTCTTAAGAAGAGCAGCACCACCTATTTAATTTGCTAAAAGTACACAGTAGTCAGGCAGAGAGAAGTGAGAGTATTGGGACTTGAGCTTAGCCTGTTTGGCTGACCAGGTTGTAGTTCTGATTGTAATAGAGTATTGTTACAGAAACTGAATCCAGAAACTCTGGGCTCTGATTTCCGAGAGCTCAGAGGTCATACAGAAGGATCTTATATTCTAGTGTGTATATTTCAGCAAACACAGTAAAAACTTCTGAGTCTTTCCAGTAAACTCCCGTAAATTAAATGGAATTCTCATGCACTTACTCTATTTCCTGTGGTGGGAATGAACCCAGTGGTAATTTCTTCTATACAAAGCAGTGTTGTTCTGTATGGGCTGAGGGATCCAAAATCTAAATCTGTGACTGATAACATTGTCTTTTAAATTGGCTGTCACCACCTGGCTACATGAATGATATTAAATTCCTTGGCACTATTGTGCAATAGTCAGACCTTGAAACGTCTTTAGATTTTGGTAAATTGTGGCATTATCCTTCAGCACTTACTAAGCCAAACAGGCAATAACCATTGCTTCTGTGTACTAGCCACCCCAATCTGCTGCATCGTATGTAACTGAAATAAATAAAAATAAATTAATTGGACCTTAGTAGTTACAACTGCATATCCACCATTCACAGAACCTTTAGTGGAGCGATTACTCTGATTTCCCTTCTATTCATGGGAGGTGTTATTAGTGATACAAGTAAAGCAATTGCTTGCTCCTGAACTTTCAATCTCCTTTTCTTTAGGGTCGTAGGGGACACTTGGATATTCTAGATGTTTACAGCAGGGGTGAGGCAAGACAATTGAATTATCCTGAAAAGTCCATTCAGTGCTGTAACCTGTGTGATTACTTGAAATAAAGATTATATTGTAAGGAACAACTTGAGGAATCTGAAAGCTGCTGCCAGGGTATATTCCAGTGTTACAGGATGAGAGATATCTTGGGATGTGAGGGAAAATATCATAGCCCAGGACAAGTGCAGAGATATAAAATAAGGTAGATGGTGGGCACCTATACTCTGGTATGTTACCACTGAAGGGGTATGATTGGCATATGATTGTGTTCAAGAATAAACTAGTTTAGAGAAGGCAGTTAAAAATCAATCACCAGGGATCATTTTTCGTACTTCACTTGTAAGTTAGTCATAACTGCTCCGCTGTAAGCAAGATATGTACACAAAAAGGTACTAACTTCTTTTCTTTTTCTTTTCTGCCTTCAAATATGTTCAGTGTTCTTTAGACTCTAGTTTAAGAATCATGATTTGCTTGTTGAAGATACCTACCACTAGTGCCACCAGGGTAAGTTCCAAGAAGACAAAATTCTGTTGCCTCAGATTTAGCCAGCCTGTGCAATTGTCTGAATGTGTTCATATCCCCTGGCTAGGAAAGTATTATATGTAAGCATAAAATTGTGCAGTCCAATACTGTTTGGAGAATGATAAGAGCTTTGGAATCTAGGTTACAGTAAAGTGGGGATAGAATTACATTGTGGTGTGGGTGTGAATGTATGTCTTCTTAAAGATTTGATGTTCTCTTTTTTTTTTGCCTTCTCTATTTTTTTCTTTAAAAGAAAAAGGAGTAATGAGCTTCTTTAGACATTTTCCAGTACAATTCCACTGAAGTCAGTAAGGTTTTCCTGCATAAACTATACAGAATCTCTTATAAACACTGTGTCACAAGTGAAACTATTTTCTAACTTTTTGTTTCTAACTTCTGATGGAAACAATGAAGACATATGGTACAGCTGTTTGACCAAAACAGTGTGAATCCCAGGCAGATAGCCCCTGAGCTAAAAATAATGCTCTTCCATTCAGGCGTTTCAGAGTTGGAATGCTGCTTTGCTTTTTTGGGCCATGAGTTATTGATTTCTGTAACACATGTCATTGCAGAGTCTTCTGGAACCTTTTTCAAAATTACTGAGTTTTGTAATTCAGAATGCTGTCTTCACTCTGGCCTACCTGGTGGAACTATGTGGTTTGTGCTACCGAGCCTTCACAAAGGTAACAATGACACTATCTTCGTTTAGGGATGAGTGAAAATAGGACAAAGTCCTGCTTCCTACAAGTAGTTTGGAAGTAAAGATGGAATCAGTGTCAAGCTTCAAGCACATCAACAGTTTTAACGTAGATTGGGTAATCAAGCAGTGATCCTGGCTCAGTGCCTTTTAATAATGCTGAGTTTTACATTCACAGTAAAGACACAGGTGATGGGAACCTGCTGCAAATGTTGCTCAGAAAAGTATTTTGACGTGATTTTGAGACTTGGACCTTTTTTTCTCATGTTGAGAAGATAGCTGGTATTCATGCATCACTTAAAATGTCTGTACAGTGGTATCTTTCCTAGTGCACAAGTTTAGCCATGTAACTTGTAAGTAAAAACTTAAATAGTCCTGGTAGTGCCTTTTGAGAGCACAGCTGTGAGGGGAGGCAGTAGACAACTAACTAAAATGGAAGACTCCAAGTTAGGAGCTTTCCTAGACAACTAACTAAAATGGAAGACTCCAAGTTAGGAGCTTTCCATCTTAGATCCTATTCATTCTGTACTGGGTATTTTCCTTTGGCGTGCATGGCTGTTGCTGTAAAAAAGAGAACAGTATATGTACACTTTTAAAAAGTTTTAAAGATTCTTGGAAGAAAGCTGTGGTGTACAAATAACAGTTATTACTTGGGTTCATTTTTGTAGCTATCAGTGAGAAGTTTAACAAAAAAGCCATTGAACCTGAGGTCATATATACTCCATTACGTAGATTGTCATGTACTTAGTGGAGGTTGCCTTCTCCACGAAGTGCACAGTTTTCCATCCTTGGTACATTTGTCAGAACAGTAAATAATCCTCAGGAAACGTTCTGTCATAAGTAGCTACATGATTCTCTGTTTTGATAATGTGCAACTGGAACATGCATTGTTTGAGTCTTAACAAGACTTAAAATATCACTCTACAAACAGTGAAGAAGAAATGATAAAAGCAATGAGACTCTCACAGAAAAACTGCACCACAAGAAAACAAGCAACATTTTTACAAAATATAGTGGTTTGAAGCATTAAATAGAAATCAACAGTGTGTTCAATGACAGCAAGCAAGTTCTAGCTTTTTGTCTCATTTGAAAGAGAAGTGTTTATGCAATGGAATAATCCCGAATACAGAAGAGATTGGCTAGCTTTTGGAATTATTTTGAGTTATATCTACAGTTAAGGGTTTGGGCAAGGCAAAGTGAGTAAAATGTTAACTTGAAGCCTAATAGTGGTTTTTTCATTGAAACAGAAAAACCTCATTTAAAGCTGAAGCAAAGATACCCCTTTTGCATTTGTGATCTTATCAGCGTGTTTCATATACCTGCTAAAGCAAATTGTGAACTACGGGAAATTTTTCACTTTCCTCAGACTCTGCAATTTCAGAAAAATGTAATTAAAACCATGGTATTTGAAAACCCACACGTGTTCCTTGCATGCTTCCTGGTTGATTGTTCTATTAATATAGTGAGTACTTAATTGCACGCAGGAAGCTTGGATTACAGTGCTTGGTAAAATCTTCTTGATTTAGTTTAATGCAACCTGATGACCCAGAAATGGAAGCATTAGTGAATGTTCTGCATTGTATAGCCACAAAATAGTTAATTTAGTGGAACTCCACACTACATTATCTTTGTTATTTCTGAAAGCTTACCATAATTTTGCCTTAGAAACGTCAAATTAATGACTACTGTTAGAAAAAACAACAAATCAGTTATGATGTCTGTGTTTCTCTACAGTGGAAATCACTGTAGGTAAATAAGAGTGTTGTGGTAGAGGCCCACATAGAAGTGAATTCCGGAAGGAGTATAATTGTCAGCATTGAAACTATTCACATGTAATTGCTTGTTTTGCAACTTTGAGTGTAGTGACTGGAACAAAACACCAACTTTCAGCTAAGCTGTGGAGGATTCTTGTCTTTTCAAAGAGCAAGCTACTCCAGCATGCACTTTGTAGAGGTCAGTGCAGTACAACCACTCCAAATCTTTTTTTACTCCCAACGTTTTCCTAATACCCTGTGGCAGGAATATCTGAGTTTCTCTTGTCTTGGAGCCTGAAAACTCACGTCAATCTGATATTCCCTTGCCTGAGTTCTGTTCCAGTTAAGCAATTTGTTTTTTTTCAGTGCCTTTGGAACTCTCAGTTGAGAGTACCATCCCCTCTGTGGATTGTAATCGTCTTATCTTTAGTTTTCCTTTCAAGTATCTCAAGGTCCTAAATGGACACTTTCTGGCTTTCTTATCTCTTACAGCTGCAGAAGCTTAAACCTAAACTTAGCCTTTTGCTAGTGTTCTGTTGTCCCTTACTAAGTAAATGCAGAATGCCACGTGATTTTACGATTGAATTTTTAAAAGAATTTTAAGAGGCAAATCTTCAGTATTTTTAATTACTGTAGTCGCAGTAGTGATAAAATAAAGATTTTTGCTTATACTGGCTTATTTGGAGGATTGCAATCTCCATTAAAAATCCAAATTTACTCTTATTACTAAGTTTGAACCCTGAGGTACTACTAGAACTTCAGTAGTTTCATGTTCTACATATTGACGTGTGGTTAGTCACAATTTGAACTTTCAGCTTCTGTTTTCTATAGGGAGGCATGGACATTTGAGAGAGTTAATTTGGCTGAACAGTGGCTGAAGTAGTGTATTCCTGATACTGCCGGTGGAGTTTATACATGTGGCTCCCCTGGGTGTTATTCTCAAGAAACAATGGCTTTGTGGCAGAATATAAAGTTTATACATATTTATCACCAGCAGGATAGTAGGAATAAGTAGACTTGGATAGGAAGGATACTCTGTGCCATTGACTTATATGTCATCGCTCCTGATGTACAGTGCAGGAAGCAAGAGGTCAGATGTCAAAAAAACATTTTGCCTGATTTTGCTCAATCTCTCTTCATCGCATGTGCTTAACAAACTTTAAGAGTTTAGACTGTGAGATAGGAGACTTCTTTCAGAAAGAGGCAGTTGGCTGTTGTATTATCCCTAAAGCCAAGAAAAGCTGGGATTCGTGAAGCCTATGATTCCTTTCCTGTGTTCTGACAAAGCAATTTATTATGGCCCAATTATATCCTGTATAGCATAGATGTTAGTATGTAAAATAGCTGAATGCTTTTGAAAGAATTATGTCTTCCTTCTTTTTCAGTATGTGTAGTCTACTGGACTGGGTTACTGATAGGAACTTCTGTCCACTCTTTGGGGAGATGTAATTGTCAACTGACTTGTGTGGCACTGTGTAGTGTCTGTGTCTCAGGTCTGGGAGGGCATATGATGGTGGAAAGGGACACTCTTCCTGGGGGATTCTAAAGAGCAATCAGGATTTGTTTACTCTATGGGTATTATGCACCATTCTGGTTCTCTCAGAATGTCGTAGTATCAGAGAAAGTTCAGGTAATGATAGCAGGAATGATCAAACAGTTTGAGTTCCACATACAGAGCAACTAAGTCAGAGCTCTTCAGCCTGAAAGAACAGCAACTGATGGGAATGTGGGAGAGGTCTGCAAGGTCACAAGTGATCCAGACAGTGATGGGTAATTTCATTCCTTTGCAGTGCAAAGAACATAGTAAGTTTATAGGAACTAATCAAAGCAAATAGAGGGAAGTGATTCTTCAACAGTGTGTGACTCTTTGCCAAGTACCATTTGTGCTAAAGGTTGGTATGAGTCCCAGAGGTCAATGGACAGTTACATGGAAGAGAAATACATTGAGAGTTTTGAATTATGCAGAAACCACACTGAGCTCAGAAGTTCCCTGAGCTGAAAATAGTTGGTGAAATTAGACATGCTTGCCTTGTTCATATTCTTCCTTTTGCTTCTGCTTATGGCCTTGTTGGAGGTAACTTACTGAAGACATTTGTTCCCATCTGACCTCCCCTGGATATTCTTATATTGTATGTTTTTTATCAGAGCTCCACTCATGCATGTGGAATGTGTGACTTTTGAATATTTGTACCCTCAAGTAATGGTTTCATAATACAGCTGATTCTGGAGTGTTAGCTTCCTGCAAGTTTAGCTGCCTAGACTGCAGCAATATAGTAAGACAAGGACAAGAACTGCAGTTTGGGATTCATTCTGTCATCTAAATGTGTTATCTGTCTGCACACTTCATGTAATTGAAGAGGAAACTAGGAGCTTGAAGTATGGTCTCTTCATTCACAGACTGGCATCTTAACTTCCATGAAATACATACCATTCTGTTGTTTTGGCACCTTCTCTCAAATCAAGGCCTGATATTTAAAATCTATTTTGATTCAAAGATATGTAGGTGCTGTGGGAGACATGCACTGTTGCTGCAAGCTTTGTTTGACAGTATGCCACACAGGTAGTGCGGGGACATCAGTTCTCTGAAAAGGAACATTGGGCACTGCTTGGTCTGCTGCAACAAAAGCTCACTCACTTTCAGCTTCTCTTGTGTGCAGCTGGAGGTGGCCTTCAAATTGTCTCTCATCAATTAACCTCATAAAACTTCTCTGAGGAAGAGACAAATGATCCCATTTTACAGATTTTGTGGAGAAACTGAGGCCTTGACTGAGTAGAAATTTTCACATATTTAACTGAAGTGAGCAGGCAAGTGCATGGGATTTATAAGATGGTGGATCCTAGGTTTTAGATTTTAAGCACACTTTGAGTATACTCTCATTATTAGACATTTTATTTAATCTCTAATGATTGTCTGAAATAGAGCATGGTGCTCCTGCTTATCAAAATTCTTGAGTTGCTGTGGTCAGTAGCAGTTATAGATTTGCTTCATGCTTTTATCTTACCATCTGAAGTTGGAGAATGTCAAAGTAAGATGTATAACAAGCCCATCTTATCTCTTGTACCTCCTTGCTGACTCAGCCCTACAACTCTATTCTTAGACTTCTGTGTTCTAATCTCCACTGTCTGATTTCCCCCATGTTTTAAAGTGTTTCTGTTGTAGCAGCTGTAGCCAAGACTGTTTTTATTGTGGAAGTGGAAAAGTACTGTCAGTCTGATGAGTGGAAATAGATGGTCCAAGCAGCTGTATTGGAGGCACTCTTTTTTTAAAGGGGAATAGCAGCGGAAAAAGAGTATGGTGAAATCTAGACTGTTTTTGGCAGGTTCCATGAAAGAATAATGCTAAATACTATACCAGTTTTGTTCTTCTGTGTAATTTCTTACTGCTTTCCTCTTTTCTCTTTTCATGGGACTACTTAATGAAAGCTATGTTTGCATACCTGGGCTTTATAACTATTTTATAAAATCTATCTGTATTTCACATGTGAAATATTAAATCTTGGCTATAATGTCTGATAAAACATCAAAAAAAATCACCTTCATTGATGTCTGTTCAATTAAGTCTGTAGAATTATATAAATTATGAGTGATGTTGGCTTTCTTTTTAAGACAGCAGAAACCAGTACAAATCTGTAACTTTTTTTATTCTCAAACTTAGATAAAAGTTAGATATCTAGATATCTATCTACTTAGATATCTTTATGGTTTACTAGTGGCTGTCAGTGAATTTCAGCACATAATTCTGTGGGTTTTTTGTTGCAGGAAAGGGACAAATTTTACTTGACACGCTGTGTTATATTGGAGTTACTGCAAGCACTCAAGTTAAAGTCGCCCTTACCAGACATGAATCTGCTGCTGTTGGTGCAGGTACAGGGAATTCTGATGTAATTCTTGTACTGGTCCTGTCTTGGCCCAGGTTTGGGAGTGGGGCAGAGGCTGAAGACCTAAGTCCAACATGGTTACAGAAAGTACCAGCAATGTCTGGGGAAGCAAGAACTTTTAAAATCCAAATCCAGTTACATTTGTATGCATTGGTGCATACATTAAGGGTCCTACATTAAAATTTAAGAACTAAATTTGGAATCCAAATTTCACATAATGATAATGACCTGTGCATCACTGCTGATCCACTGAAGATCACAGAATATAACTTGAGTTGGAAGGGACCCATAAGGGTTGAGTCCATTGAGTTTTATATCATGTCCTGTTGGGGCAGCTGCCTCTGTTGCTGCCTTGTCTTCATATCCTAGCCTCAAACCCTGTCATCAGCTTTTGTGGGAAGGGCTGCTAGTTGATCGTGGGTCACAACTGTTTCTGGGAGTAAGCTTGTCTCCAGTTCCTGAAGGCCATTTTCTTTTGACCTGTAGTTTTCCAGGAAAGAATACATTGACAATATTTCTGCTGCTTTCATTCTGTGGGGTCAAGCTAGTCAAGCTACCACTGAAAAATATGAGGAAGTGAGGTACAGACTTGTGAAAACTTCTGCCTCCAAGAAGGGAAGTGTGGCACAGTTTGGCATCACAAGCCTGTCCCACGAAAACAGTTTGCTGAAGTCCATCGAATGTAATCACAGGTTCTCTCAATGAGAGTGGGCTCTCATTGTTTACAATGAGATAATGATATGTTAGGAACTTAAATTTAGAAACTTAAAATTATAGGGGAGCAGCAAAATAGCACTTCAAAAGGTCCAGGTGAGGTGTTTATTACATGGATCCCTCCTAATGCTCCCAGCATCACAGCTCCATTCATTCTTTCCCTTTCCATTATGGGTCAAAGCTTCATGTAGCTTACGATGGACTCATTTTCTTTTGAGTACTGGTACATTACTCATAGTGAGTAAGTGATTGCCAGTTGACAGAGAAATAATGGTGACAAATGAAATTATATAGCAGTTAGGATAACTCTGTAAACAATTATTATGCCATCAGTGTTAGGGAAAAAAAGCTGGGAAGGGAAGAGTAGCACATGAAGTTTTTTTTTTCTTTTCATGGTTAAGGGTTGTTTTAAAAAATCCATTTAAGTTAAAAAGCACGAGTTTGTCTTTTTTTAAATTATTACTAAACCCAAACTTATTTTTTTCAGTCCTAGTCAATACCATCAAATAACAACCACCAACCGCTTTCTGTTTTACAGCTGCAGTGATGCAGCTTGACACCACGTACATTGATTTTTGTTGACTTGAACTGACTTTTCCTGTATTACAGAATAAAGCAATTATTCTGCATTACTCCTATGGTTCAGTTTTGTGGCTACCCCAAAGCATGACAATCCCCTAGTCTAGTCCTTCCTGAATTTGTCATTTGAGAATGCAAACAGGCCATGTCAAGTTTGGCAGTGGGGTTTAACTGATTTACACTTGTCCTTCATATTGAGTCAATTGCCTGAGAGACCCAGTAAGCAAAACTCTCTCTTACATTACCTTTATCTCATAAAGATAAAATGGTAATTGCCTGGGTTTTCCTCCTAGCACTGTTCCCATATGCTGTATTCACTTTGGGATGTATTCATACTTAACACAACAGCATCTAATGTGGATATAAATGTCTTTTATGATGTCTCTCTTTCAGAGGCTGATGAAGTGATTCATATTTCCTGCTATCCAAAGCAGCCAGCTTCTGTTTTTATGCAGTCAGTGGTGAAGAATAGGGGTTGTATTCAGACCATCTGCCATAGATGCCTACTGGAGGCATGATGACTGCTTCTCCCATTGACACTGCAAATTGGCAGCTCTCAGTAGTATGTGGTCTGAATCACTCAACAGCCTCTGGAATTGCAATACCATAGTAACCACTGAGCCCATCTTAAGAACCACTGTAATTTAAGAAATCTACCTAAAAATGTATTTGTCTCTTATTTTTAAAATTTTCTCTGGTGCCATGAGTAGAATGAAAGGATTGGTTCACCTCTTTACCACACAAAGGCACTGTGATATTAATTCAAATTGTGTGCTTTTGAATGAACAAAGCCATAGCAGAGTTAACACAGCACCAAACGGAAATGGTTTCAATTTCCAACAGTCATGTCTCCATGGACATGTTAGCCTGTATGTAAGATTCTATACAGACAGTGCACACAGAATACAGAGATTCTGTCAAAATGTTCCCGATAACAAAGGAGCTAGGAGCACTTTAATTTAATGATAGATCAGTCGTGGGCTGACTAACAAAGGAGTTCCTAGAAAGGTACATTTGACACCCACGTTTATCCAGATTACATAGTGCCATCAGTGTCACTGGTGACATTAAGGCTAGGATGAGAGTTAACTTTATCCCACTTTACAAAGAAGGAGAATTTTTAACCAGATCACTCCAATCTTTGCATAGGTGTCCTGGATGATAAAGGGTACAGAAGAACTGTCTCCTTGATTTGTCCTAGCAAATGAAAGCCATTATGTACATGCTGCTGTTCCATGGGTTTCCATAGGAACTGTTTCTTCACAGCATTTTGTTTCCCAGTACTTTTCTCCTGCTCACATTTCATCAGCACACAACTTCAGGATTTCCATTGACTTCCAATTATACTGGTGTCTCTTTAGAAGTTGCTTGTTCAGGCAGTCTCTAAGATTCAGTCTACCTGATCTGTTTTGTTGTAAACCTTGTGGAAGTAAGTGTAAAAGTGAATTTCAGGGCTGTAAAGGATTTTGAAATACTTTCATGAAGAGAAGTCAGTCATTGAGAGTACTGCTAACATATATGCATTAGACAACCCTAAAATATGGTAGTCAATATCTGTCTCAGTTTGGGAAAGTACCATGGTATCAATTAATTTTTAATGAGAAGGAAGATTAAGGCTTAGACCTTAGTTGACAGTTATTTTCTGTCTGCTACTTCTTAGAAAGTTACATTGCATCACTGTGGACAAAAATGGCTTAAGTGCAGATATAAGGTTAGGAGAAGAAGTTGTAGGAACAAGCAGATCACTTGCAGGGTGTCCAATGCATTATTGAATCTTATAATGATTATATAACAGCATTAGCAAGTTTAATATATGAATGATGTGGACATTGGAGATTTTAGGTCAAGGGATTTGGAAACAAAAAGAAACAAGATAAAAGGTAAAATAAAAGCATGAGAAAAGCAGTAAGAGATATTTTACTGTAATAGCATGACACTGACCACCTCTCAGATGCAGCTTGTTTATGTAGTATTGCGCAGAAGTTACACCACACTATACTAGTATGTTGTCAACTTCAAAACCATTCATATAATTCATCATTGTAGAACTTCATAATATCACAGTGAAGAACATGGCATCCTGCCTTATCATTCTGTCTCGTGGTTCACTCTATAATGAAAGGGGAACATTTGATAAATGGAAGAAATAGCAAATTTTTTTTTTTTTCATAAAGAAAGTCTGATTTGTTACACAATGTTCTTCAAATTGCTCCTGCACAGCATATGTGTTAATTAAGCACATTAAAGTCAGATATTTTTTCAATAAAATTATCTCATTTATAATGGTGAGTTAAGTAGGTTGTTTATAAAGAAAGAGATCTTTAAAGGCAAATTACCATGAATAAAAGCAAGAAGAGATCTGAACTGATTTTAATGAAGTAATGAATAAATTATTACTGTCTTCAGGTTTCTTAAAAAGTAATTAAAAATAACTTGTCTTTAATTTCTTCTTAGTTTGTTTGTGCAGATGCTGGAACAAAACTAGCTGAATCAACAATCCTACATAAACAGATGATTGCCTCAATGCCTGGAGTAAGTCCTGAAGCAAAGTCCATTTCTTAGTTCTGTTGTTCTGATTTTTTAAAAAATACATCTTATTCAGCTTACTTTGCTTCATTTAAATGCTCTTTCCTTTTCATTTCTCCTCTGATTTGCCAGATGTACAACAGGCAGAGGTTGAGATGCTTCATCCTTTTTATTAATGGTGGAAAAGTTCAGAATTTGATGTTGCTTCCCTTGCTTTCACTGATAACCTTTAGTCATGTAACTCACTTCAGTAGAGCTTATGCCCCAAAAGACAAATCAAAGATCTGCAATTCCACGTGGGGAACAAACCAGCTAAATGCATCAAAAAATGGTAGCAGGATGGAAAGCTACAAGCAATTGCCTCCATTCTCACAAAAGATTATCTGATTAAAGAAGGGAGTTAATGGTATTTTTCTAGTAATATGTAAGTCATTCATCTATATTCTGCTGATGAGTGTAGCTAAATGACAAGTACTCCTAATTGCCCAGGCACTGAATAAGCACCTGGTGAATATGGGAGGAGGTAACACGATGGGAGGTCTTGACTTGTTCCATGGCACATGTGACTGAGTACCCAAGCAGATGGAAGAGGGTTAGCCAAGGTTTGCTTCACAAGCTGAGTGAGGAAAACTTATGTGTGTGTCAGCTTTAGGGATGACTTAATAGGATCTTTCCCATGTATCTTCTGAAGTGCATGATTTTTTAAATGCCAATCTTTAATAATATCTTTCCTCCCAACAGGATATTTTAATTTATACTTGCTTTGAATAGATAGACTAACACTGGTGTTACAAGGTGTGATAGGAACATGATCATTTCAGAAGAAATCATAGAAAATTAGGCTGCCTACTGCTTGCATGAAACAGAACAGGTTGTTGGAGAAAAGTCTTGTGAAACTGAGCATTTATATTCAGATATTGGAGTGTAATCTCTTTAATAATTCTATTATTCAACATTCTAGAACCCAGGTCGAATCGTTATTGCACATAAACTGAATGGAGGCTATACTAACAGAGTTCCCAATGACCATATTTTACTTGTTTTTATTCTGTCATGGGCACTGACAGGAACAACATTTGAAAAGCCAGAAGGTGGCATAGTAAGGTAACATACAAAAATGAGGAGTGCCCAGGTCAGCTGTTTAAATATAGAATGCTAGCAGGTTTTCAAATTTCAGCCACTGAAACTCAACTATGGCTTAATAATTTTGTGACTAAAATTAAATCTAGTTCATTTGTATACTCATGATAGTCAGCTTCTATGCTTCAAAGTGCAGGTAATCAAAAAGAAGTTAAAGAACAGTAGTTCTCTTCTGTAAGCTTTACTGCAGTGTTCTGCCCTGAGCCTATGACTTGGGATAAAGTAGATTTTCGTGACTTCAAAAAGATATCTAATTTTGTGATCTAATAATGATCACATTATTATATATCAAAAAGATATCTAATAATGTGAACATTTAGCCTCCAAAGCTAAGCATTTTTTTTACTTCGCCCTTAAGAATGAGGCATCCATAGTTCCTATTGAATTCAGCTAGCATTGTCTTCACCTCAGACTATTAACATATAAACAGAGGTTTATGTGATACCTGGTGGGTTGGTAGTGTCACCTTTGGAAAGCTTCCCTGCAGGGTTCTCTGATCTAGTCAAAGCCCTTATTTAATCTGACAGCTTTGTTCTGTTGACTGCTTTATGCACCTCGGGCACATCTTGTGCTAGCTGAGGGCCAGATTCATATTTGTCACTGTTCTAGGAAAAGGATTATGAAAATTTGTAGTGCATGAATACAGCAAGCACCACACTGAGTCCTTTTGTTTTCCCTTTGAGGTTGTTTTTGCTCTGGCACAGGTGGCTTCTCAATAAGCTTATTCCTTTATGATCTAACTGGAGCCCTGCACAGCTTAAGTGTCATTAAGATGCTGTATTTTGAATGCTTTTTCTTCAGAAATATACAAGAAATATTCATTAGTTTTTGCAAAAAGGGAAAAACAAATGATGCTCATTTTTGTGATGTTTACGTATAAAATACCTGAAGTTATTTAAACTGTTTTTTCATTGTGATTAATGTGAAATAAGGGCATCTGTGCCTGTGACTGAATTTTGTTTTCTTTGATTGTAACTGATTGGTTCAAATTGCTGAAGTGCTCAGCTGCTTGAAAAACTGAGTAGTTCAATTCTCATCGAGTTTTTAAGACTTTGATTCTGGGCCACTATAAATTTCAGGATGACATGACAAGAATATTCTTGAAAGTTTCATCAGTTAATCTTTTATTGCTGTCATAGATAAGAGTATTTTATGATGCATGAAGAAATCACAGCAGCTGGGCTATCTTCTTATATTATAATCAGATAAGAGGACATAATACACTGAGAAGAAGAACATCAAAGAATACCTATTCCTAATTATTCTGCCTAAAAAGTAAAATAAAGAATTTGAGAGAGGCCAATTGTATTCTGATGAAGCAAAACCCAGTACTTAAACTTATTTTTTTTATGTTTTAGTGTGGAACAGCAGCAATGGAATGCATGAGGCAGTATGTTGGGGAAGTGCTGGATTTCATTGCAGATATGCATACCTTAACCAAACTGAAGGTTGGTTCTTACATATATTGTTCTAAAGTGGATGAGTTTTTTTGACAAAAATAGTTTTCTGTAAGGAACCTGCCTAGGAGACATGGTAGGAAGTATTTGAGGATGACTGACAGGTTTTTTTTTTCTTTCTCTTTTAAAAAAATATTAGTGCTGTTATAGATTAGACACTTTTGTGGCATCAGTACAAAGTAGCTTATGTGGTGTTGAAATGGAGGCCGATTCAAATATCGTGAGCACACAATAAAAATGCAGACATGATTTTTCTGAAATGTTGATGATAAGCAAATGTCATACTAAAGTCACTGTGAGAAGTAGCTGTGTTTAAAATAACCCAGGGAAGCATAAAAGGCCTTGCCTGGACAGCTAAGTACACTCTTGTGGAGGAATCCTGTGTCTCTTATAGACACAAACAGACAAATTTATTGGAAGTTCAGAGGTAATTTAAATGCAGTAATTAACCTAAAAAAGGAGGTGTCCTTTTTCTAATGGATGCTGTTGTTTTCATTGTCAGGTTATATTCTGTTGAGGTGGGCAAAAATCAAATAGCTCTTACCTCTGTAGTCCAAACTGCTTTTGGTTTCTTTATATTAGTTGAATAACAAATTGTTAAGAGGAGTGATAGGAAAATACTTTTGTTAAAATAAAATCTTTTATTTTAGCAGAATGCATTTCATCAAAAGATCCTAGTACTCATTAGCTAATCAAAACCTAGAATTCCTGTTTCGTGGAGGAACTTCATGCTCCTGTTAAATTTCCTACAAAGTGGAAATTCTCTAAGATGTTTTGAAAAATAAGTAGTCTAAGTAATATTGCTGCTCTGAAGTTTGCTTTTGAAGCAATGAGATGAGAATTTTTACACTACTAGTTTCTCACACACTCACTTGTTCACTGTCCCTCTTAACCCTCAACCCCACCTTGTACCACCTCCCAGCTAAACTGAAATTTGTGCCTTGAAACTCACTGTTACTGTATTTTACTGGACAAAATATTCTTTTTCTTAAATTCTTACTGTGTTGGCCATGTATTCCTTTGAATTGAAAAAAAAAATAGTCTAAGGGAAGCAGCCGGTTATCCTGGAGTAGAAATTTACTTCAAAGCACAAAGTAATTAATCATTTGAAGTTGAATTGGATTGCCTTCCCACTCTATCCTATTAAGTTATTCACCCATTAATGTTAAAGTTCAGAACTGCTTTCAGAATAGGTAGGCAAATGAATCATAAATAAGGCAAGAGATACATCTGGTTTGCTAGTTCCACAGGAAAAAAACGGGCTTACCTGAAACCAGGAATGGGGAAAATTTGTTTATAAATACTTACAGGTATCCTCTCTCCTATGTAAAATGTTTCTGTAGAAAATTTTCTGTCATTAGGACTTTTTCCTTCTGCCCATCTCCCTTGAGCTGTAGTCTGATGTTTAGAATTATTCTTACAGTGATGAAGTCTGATGATTACTTCTTATCCTCAGTGGGACTATTTTAAAAAAAAAATTATATATGGATATAGGTAGAACATGAACTAAAACTTTTATCTGTTTTTTCACTTTCATGTTTTGAAATTGGACAAGAAGCTTCCCAAGTCAGTCATCTGGCCATTTAAAACTAAGTCCGAAATTTCATGTTGTTTTAATTTAGCAATGAAATACAGGAATCTGAGGACAAAATTAGCATAATAGGAGAGTCAAATATGACCATTATTTTATGTATTGCAAAGAATAAGCTTTTTTGTCTTAGAAAATTAAAAGCCAGCTTTTATTTAAACAGATAAAACTTACTTTGTGGTTTCAACATGTTTGAGAAAATATTTGTAAGCATTTCTAAGTTTACAAATAGTGAGAATTTCAAACAAATTCACAACATCTAGATTCAAATTCTTGCAAGCTCATTTAATATATTTACTTACATTGCTTGGGTTTTATTAACAGAGGTGTTACTCCCTCGAAAATGAGTGCTAAGATCATCTGGTTGTACAATTTCTTACAACAAATGTGTATTATCAACAGCATCTGGGGTTATAGTAACAAAGAATGTCATATGATTTATATGACCAGTAACAATCCCAACAGCAGAAGATGGTTTTCAAATTTGGAAATTTCCACTCTCTGTAGGAATTCAGAGAACAGACATAGTTAAAGTTGTTTGTTTATATCCAGTGTCATCTTTTGGGTATCCAAGAATAACTTCTTTGAAAGAGGCTAATTATTTTCAGTCCTGTATATAAGGAACTACTGCACTATAGAAAAGGTATGAATGTTAATTCTCAAGATAATTGCATTTCAGTGTACTGTTTCTATTTAGTTTCTTCTGGGTTTTTTTTCCTCTTTGAGATAGCATCTTAATTGGTAAAGTTTGGCAGGATTTTATTTAGAAAATTCCATTTTTGAGGATGTATAATGTATCTGCCTGCATAACTGTCTATCTGTTTTACCTGTCTGTATAACAAAATCATTAAATATTCATGGTGGTACATAGGGAGTTTTTCTCTTGAAAGAGACTTTAAGCAATTTGATAGTGTATGTTTCTGGGGTCAGATACTTATCTGTTACAAAAATATTATTGATTCACTGATTTCTATCCTGTTATAATAATTGAATAACTGATGACCTGATTTTCTTGTGTGAAGCATATGGCTCCCCTTTTAAGCAAGCAACTGCAGTCAGCATGTGTTCTGTTATAGTCTAGTACCAGAAGGTAATGCAAAGTTAGCTCAATAGAAATACAGAAGTATCTCAAGAAGCAGCAGTGAAACATCCCTTAAAGGCGGCAAAGCAGGACAAATTATCTTTACAGGCATAAATATTTGAGTGTTTCTTGGTAAGAAGTTTGGCCCTTTTTATTGCCAGAGCTTAAAGGTATTTGTAACTGAATAGTGCAATATAGCTGACTAGTGCAATATAGTCATACTGCTGGTGAATAAGTGAGAGCTTCTTTCTGAACATGTAAATGGAATATTGTACAGGGAAGGCATGTCCTGCCCTGATGCTGTCTTGTTAAATGGTTAGATTCTTTCATTTTTACCTAAACTCTCTGGATGTGCAAGCACTAGTTTGTATTTATCAGCTGTTGAGTTTGCTGATACAAAAGCTGCCTATACATTTTGCCCAAATTATATTTTGTCTGGCCTCTTGGAATTGTGGCCCTCTGTGGAAAGATCTGCATCATACAGGTGTTACTAATAAAGGGATTGGAGAATTTTAAATAATCTGTTTCTGAGGTTTGTTTTGTAGACACAGTTAGAGATCCTGAGAAGGAATCGAAGGCAAGTGAAATAGAATATGCTGCTTTTTGGAAGAACTTACTTCAAGCAAAATACTCTTTTTGGGTAGGAAATCAGATCTTTGCCTTGCAGAGTCACATGAAGACTTGTTCTCAGCCACTGCATGAAGACACATTTGGTGGACATCTGAAAGTTGGTTTAGCTCAGATTGCTGCTATGGAAATCACCCGGGGAAACCACAGGGACAACAAAGCTGTGATCCGGTATTTGCCTTGGCTTTACCACCCTCCTTCGGCAATGCAGCAAGGGTGAGCATGCTTTTCCACAAAAAGGAATACTAAAATGAGTTTGAAATCTTCACAAAATTGTGTTTTTATTGCCAGATTCCATAGATAAGACCCACAGTAGGAAATGGTAGCAGTGGGACATTGAAACAGGTGCTCTGCATCTCGCTGATCTTAACTGAGGAGTTTGTCAATGTAATATTTAAAATACATTCCAAAGGGATAGTGGAGGTAACTCCAGGGGCTTGACTGGAGTAACACTGGAAATTAACTTGATTCTTGGTCTAGGTGCAGACAATTAAAAGCACACAAGCATTTGATCAGTCCTAGAATTACAGAAAATATTCTCTGAATTATAGACCATAGAACAGGAAATGGCCTTTGAAATTATGGAGTACAAATGAGCAAGAGCTCTTAAGTATAGGCCTACTGATGTATGATAAACTACTAACTTTACCTGCCTAAAGTTAAATGAGAGAAATCCTGCTCAAAACATGTTTTCTGTCCCTTTTCGCTGTGAGAAGTCCTGAAGTACAGTGTTTTATTTTCTAAAAAAAGGGGAATACTGTCCCTTTGTGTTACAGTGACAATGAGTTGTTTTGAGTGTAGGCTATTGGACTATGTTTTAACAAACCTGTATTCCTGTCCCAACTTTGTCCCAGCCTACCTGTCCAGGATTCTGGGGGCTAAGCTTTTTAGGCTCCAGTCCTTTAATACATCTGCATGTGCATTTACATGAAGCACATCTGTTTTTGGAAATAATGGATTGCTTATCTCCTTACATGTAAAATAAAGGAACACATGTTCTGAATTGAAAGTAATAGATTACTTTAAGATCCTATAGGGACTGGAGGAAGAGCATTGTATCAGATTTTATTAAAAAACAAAAATTAATGGAATGCCTCTTGGATAACATGAGTCTTTGACAGTGACATCAAATTAGAAACTAAAACCAGCAGGGAGAGTGGCCTAGTAAATAGTGGTTTATTGATGGAAAAAAAAATAATTTTTTCCTGTGCCTATGAATTCAAATGAGTATTTAGTCAGAGCTTGGAAGCAGCAAAGGGACAGACAAGATGTCACCAGTAAAGGACTCTTCCTTTTTAGAATATAAAGCTTTGCAATTATTCACTGCACTAGATGGTGGATACACTAGGTTTGTGTCACAAAAAAGCATAGTCCCTGCCCTCAAAAACACAATCCAAATGTGCAAGGAGAGGCTCAAGAACACAGAAATTAATTCCACTTTACCAATGGAGAAGTGGAACACAGTGAAGGTAAGGCAGCTTCCTGGTGTCCAGGGGAGCTTAGAGGAGCAGGGCAATCCTTCCCATCTGATGATATCTGTGTAAAAAAAACATTGTATATGGAAGCAATGAATCTGTGAATGCTTTAACCTTTTATAGAGACTGTTTCCTCAATCCACCAAATATGTTCTATTTGACTTGTATATGCTATGTCAAGGCCACCAAGCTCTGTATGGTTGGTATCTTCCCACAAGCTGTACCAATGATCTGTGTCTCCAGCACACTGAGACTGCATCTGCCAAATGTGCATAAGGAGACTCCATATTTTGGGGAAAACCAGAAAACTTAGTATCATTGTAAATAAAATCTGCTCTTTTTTGACAGGCCCAAGGAGTTCATAGAATGTGTCTCACACATTCGTTTGCTGTCCTGGCTACTTCTGGGGTCTCTGACACACAATGTTGTCTGCCCAAATTCTCCATCATCTTGCATGCCTATTCCACTGGATGCAGGTTCACAAATTGCTGACCACCTTATTGTTATTCTGATTGGGTTTCCAGAGCAATCAAAGGTAAGGGGTTATGTGTTTTAAGTAGAGATGTGTTATGTATTGGCCTTATTGCAAACATTTTTTTTTAGTAAGATAAAAGGACTGGTAAAAGCTTAATAAAACCCAGGACCCAGGAAGGAAACCGTACTAAGAAAGTAAGGGTTTTTTTACATGCCTAGAAAACTGCTGAAATTAGTACACTTAAGTTTGAGGTTTGGTTATTTCAAAATGTCTGAACACAGGAGTGAGGAAAGAATAACTGAATTCCAAATTGAAGCTTTAGCAATGACCGTCTCTGTAGCAAATCTCTCAGATAGTTATTTATTCTTGTTGTATATTTTCATTGGATAGCATGTAAATGATTTTATGATCAAAATAACTAGAAAAAAGTGATGATTCAAGCACAACTTTTTTCTTCAGGTGTTCAGGACAAGAAGAGTAATTACAGATTATAAGACATATGTGACGGTAGTTTAAGACAAATATAGCAGCAGTCTTTGACAGCAACCAGGTTTTTATTAGTGACAGAAGCAGAATGATCACACATTTATCTTATACATAAAATTCTCCTTTCTTTCCCTCCACCCAGCCAAGGCACTGGTGCTTCCCATTCATTTCTTTGGCCTTTTTTTGCTCTTTCAAATACCTCTTTCCAGTTACCAAGCAACCATTGCGATGTTTGGTGCAGTCATACTGCCACAGAGCATGAATCCCTCTTGCACTTGCAAACTGAGAAAACATCTCTGACCAGAAGCTTCTTTCTTGTACCGAAGTAGTTAATGTCCAGCTGCCCTGGAGGCTCAGACACGGTGATATATAACGAGGATTAGCAAGGAGCCATGCCTGAGTATGCAAAATGAATTCTCTTTCCTTGACTGTTTCCTTGTGACTATGAGCAGTCCCAGCAAAGCAGAAATGGATGACAGATTAACAGAACAGATGTAAAATCATGTGTTTTGTATGATAACTGGCCTCTCAGGTTCTGAAGTGGAGTCATATGTGCCAGAGCCTTCAGGCCTTCCACGGATTGCAGTGGAGATTTCCATTAAGAAAGTTTCAGAAATAGTCCTGAATACCTGTTTTGCAAAGCTGACTTTATTTTAAAGGGGCTGACCTTAATGCCAGGCACTTAGATGGCATGGGAGCATGTTTGCAAATGCAGTTTTTGGTCTGATAATATAAACCCATTTTTTAAATATGGAAAAGATGTTATCAAGTGTACTTGACTTACTAGTTCCTAATAGGAGAGAAACACAGGAAAGTGAGGGTCAAAACCGCACAGTGGGACACATAGCAGGGGAGGAAAGCCTCTGCACTGTATCCCAATGCACTTATTTAAATAAACATTTTCTTCTATTTTCTGTTCCCACAGACATCTGTTCTGCACATGTGTTCCCTGTTCCATGCATTTATATTTGCTCAGCTCTGGACAGTGTATTGTGAACAAACAGCAGTAGCTCCGACAGTCCAGAACCAGAATGAATTTAGCTTTACAGCAATCCTCACAGCCCTGGAGTTCTGGAGCCGAGTGACACCGAGCATCCTGCAGCTAATGGCACATAACAAAGTGGTAAGTCAGGTGCTGCAGACAGATTTAGTACAGATTAAACTCAAAGGAGGCTTGGCTCTGTTTCAGTGGAATACAACAGACTATGAATAACATCATAAAGTGACTTTGATCCTTTTGAGAAATTAAAAGGATAGCTAATTAGTAGTGATTTAACCTCACAGTGGGCCTGAAACAGGATCTAGCCAGAATCTGCCTGAAACAGCATCAGAAGCTTGAGTCGCTGCTTGTAAGAGCTCCTTGCATCACTTCTCATTTTATACATATTCCTGCTCTTAACTGTGGTCTCTTGTTTTATCTGACTGTGCCTTACAGCAGAAATGAACTGTTCTAGGATAATTCTGTGAATATGCATTTGATGATTTTTTCACCATGTGATAATGAAAAAGTACACAACTGCTGACAACTGGCCACCCATAATTCAGGGGTTACTCATCATAAATAAGCTACATAAATATCTCTTGAAACATTTTTGAGTAATGAATGACTGGAAGGAAGCATCTCTAGAGATAAAATTTAAAAGGGAAATGTTCCCTGTGTCCAGAAATCATCCAAACCAGTTGCTTGGAAATAACCTTTAAACGTTTGTTTATCTGAAATGCTCTCTTCTGTTGGAGCAACTTTGTACAATAAGAACCCGGAGGGCTTCCAGCACCCCTCTCATAGCTGCTCCTTTGCTTGCCCTTGACTAATGATTCTCTGTACCTGCAGGCTTAGGGTTAAGAGCTCGTTGCTGATGGGCAAGGCCTATTGTGTTTCCCACATCCCAGATAGTCATGACAGGTCATAACTTTTTAACTGGGATGTTCAGTAGTAATTCTGGCTCTGGAGGGCCTGATGTTAGCTTTGAGTGGGAAAAATTTTTATACATGGCCCATTCCTCTTAAGTTAGGTCTTAATGTTTGGGTTCTTAAGGTTTGCTGCTACCAAGGTTTTCATTCTTGTTTTGTTTGGGTTTTCTTTTTTCTCTTTTAAATGTAGACCTGCTATGTGTAGAGAAATTGTTTTATGTAATTCCCCTTTCCCCATGTGAAACATCTGCCATCCCTGGCAGGTATGGACCTTGCCCTTTTAATTGTAATTACATGGGCTGCAGTTGAATATCTCAGCCAGTTACTATTTCCTGTGTCTTCTCCATATCAGGCAAGGACCACCTAAAACTGTCCCCGATGATATTTTAGCCTCTGAGATGTGGTGGGGTCTCTGTGGTTCACAAGCCATTGCTGGGAACAGTAGTTCAGGAAGCTCCATTTGAAGGAATAGGAAGTGTGCATAGCATTTCCAACCAACCAGTTGTTTAGTCAGACACAAAAGCCTCTTGTCAAGCCCTAGGACAAGAATATGACTGGGAAGTCCCAAGTTCCAATCCTTTTTCTGCAAGTATATCATTATGTAGCTTTAGAGCCACAGTTATTAAGCTTTCTGCCTCAGCTCTTGCTCTGTTGAATGTAGATAATAATACTTGCCGGTCTCACAAGGGTGTTGTGAGGTTAGTTAGTTAGTGTTTGTGAAGCACTTTGAAGATGAAAAGCAGAACATAAAAGCTAAGTTTATTATTATCAAGGGGAATTTACGTGTTGTTTAGACAGGCTCTGTAAATAGTCATTGCTGGCTCAGGGTGTTTGTCTTGTACCTGTGAATTTACACAATATAAAACACAAAAGCTGTCTACTACCAAATAACTGATATTTGCATCTGTCATAAATTATGACACAAAATGGAAGAATTACGGACTAGCTGTCAGTTCAGAGCAATAAATTATCTTCTGATGAAGGATAAAAAGATGGGGTTTGTGAGCATGTTAATTTTCAAAGATTCAATAAATAAAACCACCAATTTCTGACACACAGATTGATGAGAATTTCATAGTGAAGACATAAAAAACAATTTATGATGTCTGAAAAGAACAAAGCCAAAGACAACTTGTTTTGATGTGTGGTAAGAATTAAAATATATCAAGGATTGAAATACTTAACAGATAGATGTTACCACAGTGGGGTGAAACTAAATAAAGAAAAACATCCCATATGTGCTTATGTAATGTTTAATCTTTTATGTCAGTGGTTAATAAATGCACACCTTGTGGTACAGTATAACTGCCTAGTGAATACAGGAAGATCCTTCTTAGAGACTGTTGGTTTATCTTACTACATTGTTATGCTGGACATTAATTTGGTTTTACACTTGATTTTTCTTTTCCAAGATGGTGGAAATGGTGTGCCTGCATGTGATCAGTTTAATGGAGGCTTTACAAGAATGCAACTCTACTATCTTTGTAAAGGTAGGTGTACCATATCATGAATGTTTATTAAATGATATTGCCTGATTATTCTGATTTCTAAATGTATTGTCCTCTGCTTCTCCTCCCACTCAAAAAAAGAAACTGACTTGAATGTTAATGCCGCAATTTAAACTAGAAGAGCAAACTGAAAAATAAAATCTGTGGTAAGACGACCAGACCACAATCTCACATTCAAGTTCTCCTGATTTTCTTTAAATGAACATCTAATCTACTTCCTCTTTCCATTGCCACTAATGTCAGTAATGATCTTATTCCTCTAATAGACACAACTAATGTCACTGACTTTGAGAACCTCTGGCTATTGCCTGAATTTTCAGCCATTCTGTATCTTTTAATCATCATAGGTCATTTGCAGATCTCCTCTGTATTCTGAGCCTCACATTCTTTTAGGTAGATAACAAAAACTTCTTGCCACAGTGGTTTTCTTGTTATTATATGTGCATGAGTTGTTTCTTTGGAAATCCACAGTCAGTCTTCCATAGGTTATCACAGTGTTTGCAGAAGGGTTGAGGTAGTCTCACAAGCATAAATCAATTTTACTATCCTTTTTTATGTTTTCCCAGTGCAAGAGAGTTTCCACATAAGTAGTTAAGGTTAATATAGTTCTTCTGTTGCCATAAAGGAAATTTCTGACTATTGCTTTACTCCAGTCTTTTATGATCAAGCAAGAATTGAAAATAAAGTAGCTAAAATTGAAGGTCTTTATGTCAACTGACATGAAAGCATTCACACTCATTGTGAAAATACAGATTTGTAATGTCTTGATTCACTACAGAAATTCTATCACTAAGGGGGTGTTAAAGTGATTATGGCTATGTCTGAAAGACATATGGGCTTCTCTTTTAGCCAGTCCAGGATGTTCAGAATTTGACAAAGATGAAGAGTGGCTTTAAAGCTGTGAAAAGAGAGGCCTTTAGGGCCAAATCCTTGTCACAAATCAAATGAATGCTTTCAGGGGGTTAGGTTTGAGAGTATATATCAATATGATGCTAAGTCAGGTTAAAAGGACATTGTTGTTACTATAAAATCAAGCTGATAAAACCGTAGAACTCTTAGTTAAGGTGCTAAGCTTTCATGTTTAGTGAAGGGATATGGAAGAGAAGAATTTGGGTGGCCAAATGCCCTTTACTCAGCCTCAAAATGAAGTCCTGTATGAACAATATACATACATAAGAGATTCATAGTTCCAGATTACTATTTTTTTTCTTAACTAACTGATTATAAAAATATTTATTGTAGAGCTGAATGAAAAATAAGTGCCATGATTTAGGGACTTACTGTATGTTTGAAGTCCTTCAAAGATGCGGCGGTGCAAAACTCATTCACACAGGAACCAGTGAGTGGCTTCTCTAATTTAAAAAATCAAATTTGAGACTGTCTCTTCTTCAGTGACTGTGAAATGAAAGTGTTCAACTTTTCTCCTGCTTTTCAATGTCAGAGGAACTGGAAAAGTGGCCATACCATGTTAGGCATTGGTGTTGGAGACCAGTATCTTGCTGGTCACATCTTTGACCATCAAATGTATCTCTGAGAAACTTGGGAACCTACAGTAAAGACAGGAACAGCTCAAGGCTTTTTGCAGGGACCCAAGGGTTTTAGGCAGCTCCAGCAGCTGCTGTGTAGCTTTTTAGAGAGCTGGGCAGGCAGCAGGTTTGGGGAGCCAGAACAGCACCGTGACCAGTCTGTTCTACAGTCTGGTTTCCCTTTAAAAATTAAACCAGAATGAATATAGTTTTGTTGAAAATATAAACTCAAAAAATTTGATAGTGTCTGACAGCACTCTGTTCTTCCAACTGTTCTTTCTAACTAGTGTTTTGTATTCTTCCTTTGTGAAGAAAAGGCTGGCTGAGGATTAGTTAATAAAACTCAAGTGCTTCCATAAAAATGTCTTCTTGTGTGACTTATCTATCTGGCAGCTGTAGCACCAGAGGCTTTGCTTGCTTGTGCCTGCAGCAGAATGTTTCATTTCCCTAAATATGTCCAGACCCTGCAAGACAGAACTGGTGCTGGAGGACAAAGATCTGTATCTGACCTTAGACTTGTCCAGAAGAGATACTGATAAAAGCCAGTTTCCATGAGTGCCCTTTACAGTCAGTATTTTTGGACATGATTCATCTTGATCTATTTTAGATACTTGCTTTGGGACAAGATGAACTGGATGTGAAGTGCTTGATTCTCTCAGCTGACTGTAAAAGTTGTCCAGCGAATTGGTTCAGATGCAGAGGGACACCCTAAGTTTTCCAGCTGGCTTCCCTTCTTGCCTGATGGACTTCTGACTCCAGTCGTCCTGACACCACTGGCTAACTCCACAGGAGCTCCATCAGTGCCAGATGAAATTGTCAGTGATATTTTGTTGATGGCAGTGGGGTGTGGAGCATGGCCTCTCAGATCTGTTCCCTCCTCACCAAAAACACACATTGGGATTGTGGTCACTGTATCTAATTAAGCACTTTATTATTGTGAGAGCCCATGGAAGGATGTACAGAGCTCACATGTCTGCTGCATCTGGCTGCATTCCAGCTGTTTTGGCATTCATTTGTCTGTAAATGCTGAGGTTTGACTATGGTTCTTCATGTGGTAGACTAAGTAATGAGTCCTGACAGAGCTTCTTATAATTCTCCAGCAAAAGAGCACTGAAATTGAAACAATTATCATTCCTTTCACAAGGGAAACAGCACTTTATCTAATGTTGTCAATAGTGATTAGGTTTAACTTGCAGCTCCCGGTAGCATAATTGGCAAATTGCAAATTTTAATGCCATTTGGAGGAACATTTTAGAACAGTAACCTCAGTGGTTAAATTAATATTGAAAAACATGAATTCTTTTGCTAGGAATTCCTCTCTGGCTTTCATAAGGTTGTCATGTTACACTTCCGCAGAAGTAAAAGTTCCCTGAAAAGCAGGAGTCTGAAATACATAGCACTCCAGTCCAATCACAGCTGACAAAATTGCAGACCTCCTCACCTTGTCCTTCTGGATAGCTTTTACCTGTGCTCCACAGCCTACAGAATATCTCACATTCTGCAGTGAAGCACTGATGTGGCTAGTGGCTTAAAAAATGTTGGTTACCATTTAAATATATGACCTGTTATTAAGAACTGCTGCTGCATGGTTTTTTTCATTTCTTGATGTATACCTCACCATGTAAAATGTTTACTCTGTTTACTCCAATATTGCTCACCTGCACAAACAGAAACCTTACAAGGAAAGTAAGAAGTGACTTCCTGTAACAAGTTTAATTCTGTATTTTCATCGTCTTAAACAGGATATCAGTAATTGTTATTGGTGACAAGGGAAATTGCTACTATAGACAAGGGAAACTGGCTATTTTACATCAGAGAATTACCTTCTCCAAGTACTTAAAATAACCACTTTTTCAGATTTGTGGTTTTGACCATGCCAAGTAAAATGGCTAAATGCATTAGATGTATCCTTCACTGTCTCACAGTAACTGTAGCATGTTTACAGTCATTTGTATAATAACAAATTGCCCTTTGTCTTGCAGCTTATACCAATGTGGTTGCCAATGATACAGTCAAACCTAAAGGTAAGTTGTTTCTAGTACCTTATCCTTTTATTGTTAGTATTATACATTTCTGTGAATTCTGGAAATAAGATGTGATCTCCATATTCTCTGAAAATAGATAATTGTAGCATATGAGGTTGAGATGAAAGTGTGAGCACAGACAGAGCATCATTTGCTGAGATACTTGCCCTCTAGTCAGTACTGCTCTCCTTTTCCCTTCTCTGCCCAGGTTCTGTGCTCGGGTCGTTCCACTCTATTTACTGAGATTGGTTGTTCCTGAGCTGTGGTTTTCTTAATGCCTTAGGCTTTGAGAGTTCCCTGACAAATTGGGATTGGGACTCTTGACTCAGGAGTTAGATTTGGGTTCTAAAGGAGATATTGTGGGCCTATTTGCTTGGGTAAAACTGTACCATCTGGCCCTCTTTGTAAGGGAGAGCAAGGTGGATGTGTGGTTTGTGAGTCAAGAGATTTCTGGTGAAGAGAAGAAAAGTTTTGGAGTTGGTCTTAGTAAGGAGTTGTGTCTCTAAGCACGTTTACCTTCCATGGCAACACCACAGGTCAGGATGTGGAAGAAAGAACTTTGACATGGGACAGTGTAAGAAACTCCCTGGCCAACACCCAGTACCCTTCACATTGCTATATTAATGTATGTGTTGAAGGTAAGAAACTAAATGTTTGGCATCATTTCAACAGCATTTATCTGCTGGACTTCAGCTCCGCCTCCAAGCCATCCAGAGCAATGTCAACCATCACAGCCTGAGGATGTTACAGGGGTCAGGACAAATGAACAACAGCTCATCTGTGCTCCGCAAGTGGCTGCAGTGTACCCAGTTCAAAATGGCTCAAGTAGAAATTCAGTCATCAGAAGCTGCGTCTCAGTTTTATCCTTTATGATTCATGTAATTTGTTCCAAAATATTAAATTTTTAGCCTAGCAATAACAGGATTAGAGCTGTAAAAGACCTTTTGTATAAATCCATATACAGAGTATATACTGTAGCTACACTTTTTAGCCTAGGACAGATTGTGAAAAAGCTTATAATGGGTGAAGCTAAGAGCCTGCTCCTGCAAGCTTATAATTACAGTTACTCAGGATTAACAGGTTCTAAGGCTGTGTTCATGAACATGGATTGGACTCAAATCTATCATATTGTACATATATCTCTGATCATTGAAATAACTTGTTCTTAAATGTTCCTTTACATTATTTTTGAAGCTAAAATAAAAATCACTTTTCTTTCTATTTTTTTTTTTTAAATAGAATTGTGGGTATTCACAAACATGGAAGTGCTATGTTGCTATTTTTTGACAATTACAAAAGAAAATAGGGTTTTTAGGAACCTTTATATAAGTTTTTAGGGGGGTTTTTTTTTTTTTTTTTTTTTTTAGATTCACAGCTGGCAATGCAATAAAATCTGTCACTATAAAACAGTGATGTCCTAATGAGGCTTTTTGTCATCATCTTCTGGGAAAACAGCAGCTTGTAAGGAGAGTTGTTATGAAGTGCACTTAGAAATTAGGTTGTTAAACTGTGCCAATTAATTTGTGGGTTTTTTTCAGTACATTTTCCAAAACTGCCAGGTCTGATTTATTATTTTTTGAAATACTGCTTTTACTTCATTGAATCTCTGCTGCTCTTTTTTGTAGGTTTCATAGAAGCCTCTTTAATTTTGTGACTACTGTATTGTATTCTTCTGTCGATACTTGTATACAGTGCAATTAAAAAGATATTCCAAATCTATTTTTATTGATGTCTACAGAATTTATGTTGCAAACTTCAAGAGGAGCATGATTGGACTTGAACTTTTGCATAATGATATTTACAAATCCCAGCATTTGCATACTGTTGCATACATGATGTTTAATAACAGATGGATTTTAATATCATTAGGAGACTCAGTCAAAGCCCATTAGACTCTAAGGAGAATCAATTAATTCAGTGGATTTTACATAAAATCTTGAAAGCATAATGATTTACCACCTCTTATAATAAATACTTAAATCTGTGCAATCCCAGTTGTATTTTCTGTATTTATTCTGTAATGCACTGATTAGAAAAATAACAAATATTAAGTTGTATATTGGAATGCTATTAAATTCGTAGTTTTTATTACCTCTCTCAGAATCTGCCTGAGTACATTTCAGGTTTTGTGAAGGGTCAGTCTTCCCTTACTGCATTTACTAAAATAAAAATGGAAATGTTTGCAGATATGCCATTAAAATACCATTACGCTTTACAAAAACAACAAAAACAAGACCAACCAATGAAACAAAATAAAAACAGTAAGGCATATGCTAGCTTGCTTAAAAAATGCTCCTCTGTGTTTTTAGTGGAGTGGAGAGAAATTGATGATTTGGATTATCTAAAACAGAAAGCAACCTAAAATTATCTACATGGAGGCTGGGGATGAAAAAAACAGTAGGGATAAAAAGGAATGAGGGATACCCTTCCAATGAGTCAAGATTCAGAGTGGACCCCTTGCCAAAGTGAGCCCCAGACATGACCAACTGTTTTTGGGCCTAAAGGTTTTAACAGCACTTAATCAATAGCCTAATTTAAACAATTTAACAAAGTATTCCATAAACACACCAACTCACTTAGAAGCCTATCTTACACATCTAACATACTTAAGAATCCAAGAGAGAACATTCACAGTACACTTACTACAGCCCATTCACACTGCCATGCACACAGACCTAAAGAGTATGTATAAGGTCCCTGTGAAAAGTTCCCCTCCAGTTCAGTGCAGCACTCACATCGGGTGCCTTTGCATCTTCTCAACATGTGGTGATGAAAGTGAGCTTCCAGGAGTGGGGTAGCAGCCCAGGCTCCGTCAGCAGCATCTGCTCAGAGGGTGGTGGCCAATGAGCCTTTCTGAGATCACAGTGTGGCCTGAGGAGGAGCAGGGAGGGGGATGCACCAGCATGGCATGCTCTTGAGCTTGGAGTAGGTTCTTCTCAAATATTAACCATTTTTCTTGCGTCCTTCTTTCATCCAGGATCTTATCTCTTGGGACTCTTAGCTCTCTTATCTCATGTTTATTCCCCACAGTGTGTGCCTTAATATACAGGTACTTCAGAGGGGTGCCCAGCATGATTTTCTGAAGGGGTTTTGGGATTTTCTCCATAATGATTCCCTGTAGGCAATTCCTTGCTCATCTGCAGAATGCTGGTGGTTGAGCCGTGTTTTGTTGATTTTAGGATCCCTTCCTTTCACCCCAAGCTCTGTCACTCCCTCATGGGGGTGCAATACCATGCTAAATGGCAGACAGTTGGAACTTTGCCTTTGGGCAAAGAGGAGCTGTGGTCTCTGTTTTCAGTGGGACTCACTCCTTCCACCCCTCAGCTGTATCTTCTTCAATCTTGTGCCTGCAACACAGGTGATAACTTTGCTAAGTAACCACATTTAATAGGGGGGCCCGGTGTAGGGGCTGGGGTCATCCTACTGAAATGGAAGTGCTGTTGGGCCCCTGAAAGTGGGACATGTAGGAGAGAGATTTTTGTATTTTGATATGCTGTGATCTGGTGAATCTGAAAGTCAACTGAAAGACAAGGAGAGGGAAGGAATTTGAGGCACTCGGGCATGAGGTGGGTGAGCTCACATGGGTGCAGTGGAAATTGTGGAAACCTAAAGGATGAAGAGATGATTTGCAGGAGAAGAGCAGAGCCTGAAAAAGCTTGTTGTTGAAACTCACTGCTGGAAAGCAGAATCTGTGATCAGGCATCTCAGTGGATAATGCATGGAAGCAACATGGTGAAAGCTCTTTCCCTGCCTAGCAAAATCTGCTTTCAAAGCATCTATGTTCAGACTGGCAAAATTCAAAAAGAATGCAAATACAGTGGTGGGGAGTTATTAAAATTAAGCACAAGCCAAAGACAGACCTGCTGAATCCAGGTCTTTAAACAGTTTAACACTGTGGGAATTGAGATTTGGTTTCAGCTCTGGGTTTAGAGATAAGAGTTGGTCACAGAAACTACTCCCATGTTTCAACATAGGATTTAGTATGTATCTGTCACTGATTATAATTAATATGGTTCTTATGGAGCTGTTATGCCTAGGCAAATTAGGACTGCAAGTTATTAAGAAGCCGCTTTAGCATAGAGGATATAGTCTGGAAGATGGTATGATCAATGATTAGGGGTGTTTGACTAATAACAACAAATAACATGGGGCTTGACCAGATATGTGTGGTTTAAGACTTCAGGAAAATCTTTGAAGTGCACTCTAGGGATCTTCAGAAGTACAGAAATCTGCATTAGTAGTTTTTTAAAGCACTGTAAAATGTATCTTTACAGTGCCTGAGGTCAATATACAACTCAAATGAGTCACTCACATTATCTCTCTGAAATAGCCCAGAGCAGCAATTCTTTATATTCTGTAGGAAGATTAGGAAGTAAATAACATTTGGTGTTCCCTGAAAATTCTACCAAACAGCAGCAGCAAATCTTCCTGCTCTGCCATGTTCCCAGCAGGGCTGTGTCTCTGGGTGTGTGTCAGCAGGAGCAGAATCCATCCTCTGTAGGATCATAGTGAGCTGCCATTTAGGAACACTGTTTAGTCTTCTGTTGCAATAAGCTGCTTAAATCAACGCTTGTTACCAGGCCTGACCTAGTAAAAGAATTATTTATGGTGTGCTGAACTGTGAAATTCCCAACAAGGAGGGGCACTTTGGATGGAGTGATGGTTAAACTCCCACTCCTGCCGGGTTACATAACCCGTGTCCTGAGCGCGAGGTTAATGTCGGCATGGGCATCTCCAGGGGCTTTCCTCTGCCTCTGGGGAAAACCATGGCCTGAGCGACACACAGGGTCACACAAAGGCTTTTACAGCACATCAGTTGCTACCTACATACATGCTTTATCTTAAACGTAATGTTTCTGCAGCATGTCATTAGAGCTTTGGCAGTTCAAAGGCCATAAAAGCACGGTCAGTTTTCTGGCTTTGTTTTCCATGCTATGACAGCAGTCACTGTGCTCTAGGACTGACGAACGTTCTGAGACGAAAGATGTCTCTGAACTCCGGCCTGCAAAGCCTCCTTTCAAGCTGGATGAAGATAACCAGAGCCCAGGGCTGTTTGTCTTTGCTAGCATGTCCTGGAAAAGAGTTCTGCAGCCAAGAATCCTGTGCTATTCCCCCATCTGCATGCAGCTCTGGGAGAGTTCTATCCACAGTTTTTCTTGTTGCCTCTTAATGTGACTCTTGGACAAAGCTGACATCTATTTTTTTTTCAACAGGATCTGAATCTTGATTGCACAAGAGCTGCTTAGTCAATGATGTGGGTCTTCAGCTGACCATTCTGCTTGAAGTCAGGCAGAGGCAACAGCACTACAGTTTGTTGGACTTGATGCAAATTTGAAAAGAAGGGTTCTGCATTTGTCACTTGGTTTCTAACTCTAAATTATTCTAGCCACTTCTGCCTCTCCCTGCTGAGCACAATTTCAGCTGGAGTCTGAGGATCAAGGGACAGCAGTGAAAATAGCCATCGAAGAGGAAGATGTCCTGATGCTCCCCAGCTGCAAAGTGATCAGGAAGAGAATCTGAATCCACCCTTGGCATTGGCCTTCCCAGAGTTTGCTGATGAGGAGTCAGTGGCCACCATTGGAAATGCCTCAGGTCAAAGGACAGAAGGCCACATGACAAAGAGTCCTGGCCTGCCTGGTGACCTGCTGTGCCTTAGTCCTGCAGCTGTGACCTGGCGGGTTCCAGCTATCACTGCGTGTGGTTTGTGAATTGTAACAGGCACAAGGAGCAGGAGATTGTGAAGAGCTGATAGAGCTTGGCAAGAGTGGCTCGTTTCTCTGTTAATGCTTACAGAGCATTAACATGGAAAAGTGGAACCCATGACTCAGTCTACACTGTGAATCATTTTACAGTATTTTGCTGGATTTGATAGCTACCAGAGGGCTTTCAGCCAACTGGTGAGCAGCTTTCAGTGCACTGCCCCAGGTAACTTCCTCTGACAGTGTGTTTAACCAGCTCCCCATCAAACCTGACAAGCTATGACTGTGAGCTGGGAGGCTCAAGATTTGATAGGCACCATGTAATGCCAGGTCAGTTTTCTCAAGGTATAATTCAGACTGGAACAATGTAACTGTTATGGCTGTTCTGCAACTTTAAATCCTTTCAGAAAGGCACAATAGCATGCCTGTGAAGTTTGACACACAGAATAAAAATTTTATAGGTAATAGATTTTTTAGACAGGTTAGCTTTTCTGGCAGCTCCACTACTTTTGGATGAAGTCAAATTGATTGCAGTGAGGTACTTTACAAAAGATTTGCTACACCTGTGAATCCCTGCCATGCAGGAAAGTGTCTGTAAAACAGAATATAAAGGACCACCACTAAAATAAATAAATTATTTATTAAAACTGTTACCTAATTTGCACTGCTAACAAAATCCTGTGTACACAGTGTTATTCTGTGATATCCAAAGTAAGTACAAAGTGCAGTTGTACCCAGGTTTACAGAGAGGCACAATTTGTTCCTGTTGGGGATCAAACTCCTATGTATAGCTCAGAAGGAGCAAAGATTGATATAGTGAAGTGACCACAGCAATATGTGTTTCAGGTGTTTGTGGATTCCAGGGAGGTTTCACATTAAACTGCTAAGTTGAGGCAGCCATGATTTGATCTTCCTCCAGATACATTTATTCAGCACCAGGTGTTGCCATCATTGTGCAGTCAAGCCAACAACGCGGGTTTTCTTCTGAGTCGTGTGTGTGGCATATTTGTTCCCCAGTCCTTGCCTCTTGGTTTACTCTGACCACACACAGCTCAGAGCTTAGCATTTTCCTAAATCATCTTAGTGTTCCAGGAGCTGCAGCTCAACTTTTGCTCAGGAGATCCTATGAACTGTACCTGACCAAAGCATTTTCCAAGCCTTTCAATAACAAAATCATGCTATTGGCATTTTCTTCCCTGTGATCAGCACCCTAAAGACACCAATCTTCAAATATCAGATATTTATCTGCTCTAAGTGTCTATTGAATAACAGTAGCCCAGACATGTTTCCAAGCTTTCCTAGGAGGAATGTTAGAGGACTAAATTATTTTACCAACTGATTTTCCTAGGCCAGCCTTTAAATTTAAAATAGTTTATTTCCTTTTCCTTGCACCAGACCCTCTATCAGTCCCATCATCTATGCCTGGATCCCAGTAAGAACTTTCTCAGCCCATCTCTAATGATTAAGATCCATTAAGGGTTTCAGGGTAACAAAGGCTGTACAAGACAGGAAGAAGATATGCTTCCTACTGATTATATGAAATTCAACGTATGCATCCCCAGCATTTACAGATAAAAATTTCCACGTAGAGACTGCTTTCTTTGGAACCTTTTCTGCAGTAATATTTATCTTTTCATTATAACTACTTTAGTATTTTTTAACGTTTCAGTCAAAATGAATTGCAGCTGATTCACCTAATGTGTACTAATTTGCAAATTAATTCTATTAACCGAATTAGGCTTAACTGATCTGTGTTGTCCAATTATTCATCTGACTCACCCATCCACAGACAGAACAAGTAGCCTCAATGGGTTATTGTTCTGTTCCTTTTGAATCACAAACCAGCTGCTCGTTTTCCCCAGCTGTGAGGCTGAGATCAAACATTAGGGCTACTGAAGATGCTTCACTCCAAATGAGAGGATTAGAGGCAGAGAATTTAATGCTGTGCACTCCAGTGTCACAAGGCAGTGCAGAATGACATGGCTTGGAAGCCACAGCAGCATTTCAAGGCTCTGTTTGGTCCCAGCCCAAGAGTGTGAACTGTGTTCCTGTGTACTGTGGCATCTGTTCTGGGCTTCACAGTGAGTGTTACAGTGCTACTCAGAATGTGTAAAAGAGAGCAAGACAAACAGCCAGGCCCCCTTATGGCCTCCATTATGACATAATGATGCTGCCTCACAATTCAAAATAAGAAAGGGTTTGGTGAGATTTTGGTCTCCCTTACCTCTTCATGAACGCACAGAGCTTGGCCTGTAGGGACTTGAAGACTTAAGGAGGAGCTGTTCCTGGCCTGTTCCAGGTGTGAGTAGGAAAGGTCACACTACAATGCTTTGAGATGTGTAGGGGGACCTGTGCCAGTCTGATGCTTCCCTGAACAACTTCTCCAGCAGAGAAACCTGGATCTTAAATTTTAGCCAGAAGTTAGTTTTCAAGTAAGTGATAACATCTTGGGGTATTAAAATGCAGCTCTAGTGAAGGACAGTTCCAGAGATTAGGAAATAAACCTTTGATGTTGGGACCTTTACATCCCTTGCATCGAGTTTTACTCTTTGCCATGAAGTAGCTATTTTGGCTGGTACCTTGAGCAGAGGGAAACACAGGAGGCACCTCAAACCCATCTGTGTAGTTTGAGTTGAGGTTAGAGCTAAATTTAAGAGGCTAAGAGGCTTTTGTTATTATTCCAGTGCAAAAGGAAGAGCTGATCTGAGTCACAGACAATGTGAAGGATCCTGGCATCATCAAATAAGAACCCTAAATATGATTTATCTTAGTTTCTCTAAGCCAACAGCATCTTACCTGAGCTGTCACATGCTTCTGAAGTGGATCCAAATCTTATATGCCCTCCTAAGACCACCCTTAGTAATCTCAGTAAAATATTAATTTTCAATGCTGCTGTCATACAAAAAGCTGAAAGTACCAGTGAAGTGTATTGATTTTTAAAAGTGAAAATTAAGTCTCGAGGGAGTCTGTCTAGCTTGGAGGGTTGAGTAATGCACTGATGAACCTGAGAGCCATGGCTGTCTCCAGAAGAGAATGGTGGCTCATGGCTTTAGAATGTTGCTCACTTCTGGCACACTCTCAGGGAGTATAAGCCTTGACCTCTAGAGTTTCCTCGGCATTCATCTCAAAGGGAGCAGGCACTTGAAAATGACTGCAATTCTGGGCTAAACACCTTTAGTTCTTGATACTTAAATCTCTTTTTTGTTTGTTTTAGAGGGTGTTCTGTTGTTGAAAGTCTCTCTTTATAAGCCTTAATACAGATGGATAGCAATTTAAGAACTGCAAAAAGGAAAATATATTTTCATTGAGAGGATTGATTTACAATTTTCGAGATAGAAAACTTATTTCAAATTCAGTTATCACTTCTCCTCCTCAGTATGTTTAAGCAACATCAACATAGCTCAGAAAAACTGCAGGAGTGATCCCCAAAGTGTCTTTGAAAATAACATCTTTTTCTGCTCCGAATACTGCAGAAGCTTCTCAGAACAACTTTTTAATTAAAGCAACATAATGTGCTACTCACCACAGAAATGAAGTGGCCTCCTCTTTGTCTTCTAAATAGGAATTATGATTTTAGCTCCTTCATCACCACTTCTACTAAACAAGAATCAAAAGCAATCAAGTCTGAAGGACCATAGGAATCTCAGATTAATACAATCAGCCTGACAGTAGGGAGACTTCTTTTTTTTGGTATAAAAATAACACATAATAATGCCAAGTAGGTACTTTTTATTTTATTTTATCTTATTTTAAATTTTTATTGCCACTTGCTTCACACCATTAAATGCTTTGGGAGAAAGATACAGTAACTGCAGCTATTATGGTTAAACTTTAGATGAATGTACTTGTCAGAATATAAATGAAATCCTATATCACTTTCCTCATTTTGTTTTGTTTTCCCCATCCTAAATGAAATTACAGAGAATTAAATTTTTGAAGCATGACCGTTGCACAGAGAATTATTCAGCCAAGAGCTGGCCACCTGCAAGAGGTTTTCTCCTCCCTCCCTTAAGCTTGTTATTTATTGTCTCTGTTACTAATTAGGTTTCCTGACTTAAACTTAGTTTGCAGATGATGGATTTTAAAGAATATTGTAAGGGACAGGACATCAAGGTCAATATTTGAAATTGGCAGAGAAGTAACCTTCAGAGGCCTCCTGCTCTGTGATAGCCCAGGACAGAGAGAGGCTGTGAGCTGAGTGGACAGTCTTGTTAGTGGCTTTTGTTGGTTTTCTGAGTTTTTGGGGGATTTTCAGGTGTTTTTTGGTGGGTTTTTTTCACCCTTAAATCACAGCATGCAGTAAATAGCACTTCTGGTAGTGACACCATAGTTATGAAAGTTAAAAGCCTTACTCATTAAAAGCAGCACCTGGTACGAGAAGGGCTTCCCTAGGCATCTGGGAACTGCTTCCAGGGTGGAAAAACAATGTATTTTCTTGCAATCTAATGGTAAACTGACAAGGAGCACAAGCGAGAGGGAAGCACTATAAGCATTTTAGATAAACATTGACTGTTTTATTGCTGACTGAGAATTTAGAAAGGAGCTTTGCAGGGCTGAACAGAGAAGAGTCATAATTGAATCCATGGCTAATTCTGCAGCAGTGAGGTACAGTAGCAGCTAATCTCTCATATATATATGAAATGGAAAATTCCACTTCAGTCCAGTTCTGGTGCTAGATCTACTTTAAATAGCTATTTTCTCCTCCATTAGACCTAATGACTTCATTACAGTCTCTCAATGTAAGGCACTGCTTGGAGCAAATAGGGTGATTGGAGTATGGTCCTCCACTTGTTTCATGGTTCAGGGCACTCTCCCAGGAGCAGAGTTTCACCATTTGGCCTATGGGGGCTAGGAATCATAAGAGGACTATTCTCCAAGAATGAGCCCAGGGTGAAAGAGCAAAAATTATTTTAGACTACATGCACTTTTGGTGGAATCTCTTTCTGAGAGATCTGAGCTGTTTGTTCAAACAGACTGGACAGTTTCCTTCCCTGACTGATGTGCCAGAATTTTTCTTCTTTGACTTCTACAGTACTTTTCCTTTAGACATGACAAACTGAGGCTGTAACTTGTGATCAGCCCAGAACTGCTCAGGCAGTTGGACTAGATGATCATTGTATGTCCCTTCCAACAGAAATAATCACTTTTATTGTATTAGATTCTATTCTATTTTATTCCACTCTATTCTAGATCCAGGGTGCCATGTCCAGGGCTGAGGATTTGTGATGATTGTTCTTGGAGGCTCTTTTTTCAGCATCAGCAGCTGCCACAAAGATACACAAACTCTTGGGTAGATCTTCAAAGGCTTCTGTAAGACCTCTTCCTATGAAATGCAGGTGGCTGGGGCTAGAGCCTTGAGAATCTTCCCTAAGAAATCGAGTAAGTTGTAATAGTTATGACTCATTTATATACAAAGCTATAGCTAGTATGACAATCTGAAACAAACTTGGAATCACTATTCAGCTGCTTTACAGAATATTCCAGTAACTCACGCAGTACTGACGGAACAACCCAGGTATTCCAGGGGGTTCTTGCTCCATACTTGCTTGTGATATCTTGGTTTTTATCCGTGAAAAGCCTCTATTTTTCACACTGAGATTAAGTGGAGGGAATCACTCATTTCAATCACTCTTACATTAGTAATAATTCAGCTCTCCCCAGCAGGTTGATTAGGTACCCTGGATAAGACAGCTGCAGGATCTGCTGTGACAGGAGAGAGTGGCTGCTGAAACACTGCTGTCCATGGAGGTGGTTCATTTGGGAAATGTCAGCAGTGGGTGAGATGGAAAGGATGTGTTTGAGAGCTTAGAAGCTAATGGTGGGACATGCTTCTTGCTACAAGAGAAAGCAGAGGACTTGGAGTAATTGTTGCTGTTTTTATTCCAAGTCACTGCTCTTTATTGGATTAGCCAAGCTAAAATCCCCTCTAAATTAATGCTCAGGAACAAAACATATGTAATAAAAGAAATAATATTTACGTAATTGAATTTGTTTGTCCTCAAATTATCTGATCTCCTTTGCCGTCACAGAGAGTCATATTTTAAAATTTGCATACTTTGATACTACATTCAATTCCAGCATATACAGCTTTAAGTTGTCACTGAAGTATTGAAAGAACCATTTTATGCTTTTGTGAGGCAAACTAAATAAGGGACTTGTATAAATCTACTCTGTAATATACAAATAGGGAAAAATAATTGTTTCATCTGTGATGTTCATTGAGATACAGTGATTACATTGACTCTAGTAATTGTCAGCAGCCAAATGACCTTCATGGGAATGCCCTGGGATAGGACACGGAGAAGAGAGGTCTGACTTCCATCTTCTTGGTCCCACACTAGCACCAGTCTCAGACAAAGCATCTGTGTCTCAATTCCTTTGTCATACTGCAAGGGAGGTAAGACTGACCTCCCTCAGAGCAATTTTATAAAAATGAGGATTTTATTTGTAAAGCCCTCTGAGAACTGTCAAAGGAACTTGCCCACCCCCTTGTCTCTGTAAAAATCTGTGCACAAAAGATGGTTCAAAAAGAATTTGAAGGGCCCAAGAGGTGGAGATCTGCAGTAGCTATAGGGTCTCAATGGGTCAGAGGAGGAAATTCCATGTGGACCAGTAAGCAAAACAAATAAAACCAAACATTTGTTCGGCAGTTTTTAACAGATTCCATGACTTCTAGAGTAGATATTATCCACTCAACAAACAGATTAACTTTTTCTGGATGTGATACCTAACTTAGAGGGCATATTGATTTAAATGAAAAAGTAGATTAGCTCACATATAACATAGGGCAGAAAGAATTTAACTTATTGAACCCTTACAGATTGCATCATGTTTTGAAATTTGGAAGTGAACTTATAGTCCAGATTGAATCTGACTGTACTTCATGCCAAAAAGACTGATTATAGCCTAAGAAGGGCACTTTGATATGTTTTCATAACAATATTTTGTTAGCATTAATAGGCAGCCAAATGTCAAACAGAAGATTAATTGAAGCAACAGTCAGGGAAGAGATGAAGTTTGGCTGGGAAGTCCTTATTGAGCAAAATAGAAATTGTGCATCACTGTCAGTGACCCATAAACATTTCTGGGATGAAATATTTCTTCCTGTTATGAAGAAAAGAGATGTTCTTAAATTTAAACAATGGGGAAAACTGGGAAAGAAAGGTCTCAGTAATAAAAAGGCAGAAGGAGGAAGCATGATAAGCTGGGGGAATGGTTTGCATTTTCTCTAGAGAGATGGTTTTTAGTTTTCTGAACATTTGTTGCCTTCAGTGTTTTGTATTACTGAAGTTCTGGGTCCTGAGCTACCAGTGGTCATTCATGACATGGCACATGTCTGATCCCTTCAGGGTAATTTGTATGCCTGCAGTAGCTCCTTGGTGTATGTAGGACATCTGCCTGTGATGCAGGAGGGGATCATTAAATTGCTACTTCTGCACAAGGGAGTTGTAGCCCATCTTCCTCCTGAGGGGCAGTGTGTGCAGTCCCTCTCGTGAGGCCGGAATTGCCGATTGGGAAAATTCTGCTAAAAATCCAAACTTCTTGACTCCTTCAAAGGTTTGAAATGCAGTTACCAACCACCCCAAAAGACCAAAAAGATGAAACTTTGCAAATACTGGACCAAAATCCAGTGCTACTGTTCAGCAGCCACCAGTAGTGATAACAGCTTTGGGTTGGGCTATGGAGTGGGTTCAAAGCAGGAGGGATGGCAGAATCCAGCCCATGAAGGCAATCCAGTCTGCATTTTTTCTCCTGATATGTAAGAAAACTTGGTTTTTTGGGGAAAAATTTTGCTGCTTACAAAAGCAGATGTTTCAATTTAATTACTTTTGATTAGGTATTTTAGTTAAAGGTTAAGGCTTATATAAAATTCTGACCCCACAGAAGCTACTTTCTCCTCAGATGCAAATTCTACTCAGTTTTCCTCAGCAGAACAACTTCAGGCCTTGCATGGCAGAGGAGTAATACCTATTAAGCTTCAGGGGCAGGGAGCGATTAGCATAGCACAGATGTCACAGGGTACCTTGCTTTCAGGCATGTGTGTAGAGTAACAATTCAGAGACAATCAGTTAAAGTCCAAACCAGGCAACTTCTTGATCAATGAAAAAACATACTCAGGAAATTAAATTGCTAAAAGTCAAGCTTGGTCATTCATCTTCTATAGAGCACGATGGAGTAGGAAAAGCAATAGAAAAGAAGCTCTCTGGCCTCTGAAGGCCTGCTCCCTGCTCTCTGCCAGATTTCCTGCAAAGTGCCCTCTGTGCCAGCTCGTGCAGGTGTGTGAGACTGTGATGAACAATTTAATTACCCATTCCAGAAACAGTGGTGGACATCCTGTGCACTTCACCTATGGGAAGCTCTGGGCTGGATGCAAGCACTTTCCTCTCCTGATCCTGACAGAGAGGCTAAAGGGACCCTGTATAATGCACCCACTTTTCCTGCCATGACTAGAAGAACTCTCAAGTTTTTAATCTCAGAAACTTCAGAAACATACTGAATAGACAGCAAAGCTTTTTGAGGTCTGTCATGGTCTCAGGGCTGGAGACAGTGGCACCCACTGCAGTCTGCTGGCCTGCCTGCTCCTCAGCTTCCCCTCCCTCTTTCTGGGATGAGGGTGCGTGAGTGGTGGTCAGGGTGGACTGGCCTTGCTTGTCTGCTTGCTGCACTGTGAGTGTAGTGTGGAACAGCCAACCAGAAGGACAGCTGCTTCTTTCCTTAGTGTCACATAAAGTCATTGTCCAGTGACTTTGGTGGTGACTGTATGGGATGGAGAAGGGGAATCATGAATGTGCTCTTCAAATATATGAATATTTATACAAAATTACAGATGCACGAATGAGTTATTGTCAGGGAATGGAGCCAGGGCACATAAGGTCCTCCTGCAAATGTGCACCTATTTGTACTCTGGCATGAAAATGGGGGTGTTACTTTCAGTGATTATTCAGTCAATGCCAGCTAAGGCACCTCTGTACACTGCTGCACTCAGAGCACAGACATGTCTTCACTCTGACTTAATGCTTTTCAGCACGCAGGGCCCCTGGGAGCCCATGGAATACTTTTTGGGAAGCTGTGAAAGCTGACGAAAACAAGCAAGCTTGTATATACCTGCAGCAATCCTTGTATTTGATGTTTCTAGAGGAGATTTCTGCAAACAGGACTGACTGGCTACTACCTCCTTTGGGTTCTCTGTTGGATGTCTGCTGGGGGTCTGGCTTTGTTTGTTGTGTCCACGTCTTACCAGAAGAACATGACAGAATGGGAATTTACACAACAGTAAATATCTCCCTGCCTTTTAAAAAATAAAATTTCAAAAGGAAAGTTCTTTTGGATTGAAACTAATTGTTAAGGGAGGAAGACGAATAAAGGAAGTTGTTTACAAAGTGTGGGTCATTGGTTCACAAGAGAAGAGAAAATAGAATTTATGTAATAGGTCACATAGGTGACACTGTTCAAATTTCAGATTGTGGCTGTTTAGAGGAACAAACTGTTTGCAGAAGGATATCCAGATATTGGGGTTTGTTTGGATAAGAAATAATGAGAAATCTTCTTGCATGAAGAATTAAAGATCCTAAATGAAGAAACAATGTCAGATCAGAACATCAGCTGCTCAACTAATTAGCTTAATGGATTTGGCTGTCTCTAGAGAAGAAGTGGTTCTGCATCATTTTTCCTTGTGGTTTTTTTTTTCTTGTTTGTCTTGCTGTTGTTTGGTTCTTTTAAATTCCATGTTTCAGCAGTGTTAATTTTAATCTGATTTTCCTGATTCTGTGTTGTCTCAATACTCCAAACTTCTGTAGAACGTTTTCATGTACAACAAAAAACCAAGCCCTGCTGACATTAGACCACAAGACACAGTTTTAGTTTCATGCCCATTTGGGCAGTGGAAGCCTAAGAGGCTTTGCCAATTTTGCTGGATATATTCACATTTTGACCTTTCTTTGCTATGAAACAGATAAATATAGCAAAATTGGTTTTCACATCTTTGGAGAAGATAATTTTCTGATTGAAATGCTTCTCTGAGGCATGTTCTTTTTTTGTTTTATGATCTTTCTCCCCCAGCTAGAAAGAAAAATAGAAACCTTCCTGTCCTAACTGGTTTGGACAAGAAAATCAAGAAAGGATGCAGATGTTTAGAGTGGTTACAAGAAAATGCAGAAAAGCATGTATGTTCTCTTTAGGAAAGTTAGGAAAAGATACACAGCCTTTGAATGCTGTCATTCATTGAAAAAGAAATGCATTTTTTCCAAGAGGAAAAAATCCCGAGGAAAAAATCCCAAGGAAAAAATCCCAAGGAAAAAAGCAGCAAGAAGAGGCAGTAATTTCCACCACAGACAGTGACTGAATAAGGCAAGTAGTCAGGTGATGTCTGTTGCTCTGATTTTTTCAGCCTTCTGATGTTTTACATTTTTGTACTGGAGCTCTCATGCATTGTAACATAAGCAAAAAGTGATGTTTTGAAAACTGTACATTCCTTCCTGGGGGAGGGAACAAACTGATGAACTTCTAGTTTGACCGGTGGGGTCAGAGAGGTGTCAACCTCATGGCCCAATCGCTGGTCAAACTCCAAAAAAACCCTAAACCCAAAATAAACTTCCTTCTTTTGCTCGCACAACCTGAGAGTGTGAGTGTGGTTTATTCGTGTCCATCTGGCAACAGATGTCAGAAGAGCAAAACAAGAATGAAGCAGTGACACACAGCAGAACAGACCAGAAGAGGAGGGCAGTATATCTAGTACTGCAGTGTGGAGATCCCCATTTACAGAACAATAATCAGGCAGCGATTGATTTTTAAGGAAAGGCTGGGTACTGTGGATAAAGGAGCATTACTATAATAATGCAGATAAACTGGCGCCCTGGAACCTGTCTGGAGAAGTGTTCTGTGTTTGCCAAAATAATGGAGATAAGGTAATTAAAAGCTCTAGGATGCTGGAACCATCCTTGGGCTGCAGGCAGAGGGCACAGGGCTGTGTAGGAGCAACTGCAGCTACATGGACAGGGAGAGGGAATAGGGCAGATACTGCCTCAGAACAGGACCACTTTTGTTTTCCTGACAGTTTGGTGAAAGGAGAAAAAAGTATCTTTGCTTTCAATAAAACTGAAGATCCTTTGCTCCAGTGGGAGGTGACCTTTTACAAGGTGAAGATCTCAGCTCATTTCTATGAATGGAGCAGATTTATGGCAGTTGCTCTATTTTGAATGAAGTAGCACAATTCTATGGGAGGGAACGATTGAAGCATGAAATATTAGTGGGGCAAGACTGCACTATTTCTGTTCTTCGCTGACAACCAAAAATGGATAAGTTACCCATAAGACAGTTCTTTCTTTCATTTCCTTGGGGCTTTTTTCTGAAGAAAAAAAATGCTATAAACCATGGTAGTGTGTACACGTAGAGTATATATCTATCTATAAAACACGTAAAGTGGAAAAAAAAAGCCACTCATGATAACAGAATCAACCAATAAAAATTCAAAATATTCAACAAAAGAGAAAAGGGAAACGAAAAGAGAACAAAATTTTGAAGTGTGGTTTCAGTTCTGTTGCCTCAATCATTTGAACTTAGTGACTGGAAATGGAATGAGACAAAAGACGTTTTGCCCAGTTTATCCTTTCCTACGACACCCACTGCCAGTAAATGTAAGGTACATGTTCCTATGGGGAGCTAAGGGGCTCTGTCTGAGCAGTCACATTTGCCTTCAGGGAGGTGGCTGCATATGGAAATAATGAGTGCCCTGGGGAAGTGGAAAAGAAATTCTTCTGACTCTACCAAATGCTCTTTGTGGGCCCTGCATTGATGTCTCCAAAACAGTTGTCTCAGTTTACCTCAACTTTGAGGCTCTATTCGGGGGTAAAGAGAGAGAGCAGTCATACTCTGTGACCCATGAGGGCTAATGCAAAGTCAGCAAGAGATGGTTTGTCTGTTACCTCTTTCACCCACATGGTCCAGAGAGAAATTACGGCTTTGATATTCCACAGATTTCACAGGATATCTAGAGCTGGGGCCCTTCCTTTATCCAAAGCCTTGAAGTGCAAGCTAAATCCAGAAAACATTTATGCTTAAAAAACCCCAAACAAACAAACAAACAAACAAACAAAATGAAGTCTTCTATGATATGAGATCCATGTATGCAATGAGCAGAGAATAAACAAAATGGTTGCATGAGCTGCAGTGCTGTGTCTGGAGATGAGTATCTGGGTACCTGCAGTCCATCGGAGTCTGACATCATCCACAGGCTCTTGTTCCACTAGGGAAGGATAGAAGAGCACATCTCTACAGCCTCACACAGTACTCACAGCCTGCCAGCTGTCATGGGGAAAAGCTCCTATCCCAATCCCTAATTCCATAAAGTCAGTTTCCATACAGCTGGCAATGTCTCCTGAGGCACTCTAGGTTTGTGGATGCTGGTGGTATCCATTGGGGTGCTCTTATGTTTATTACAGCAGAGAGATGTTTTAAGTTTGGTCTGAAAATATGGCTCTTACATAAAAAACTGTCTTTTTGTTGAGTTATTTTGAATTACACAGATGAAGAGCCAGAAAAAACCTAACACCTTCCTTTACCAGGCTAGTTTCAGCTTTCAAAGACCCGGTAGCCTGTTTCCTTTACTCTACCAGTAAAACTGATTCCCTGAAAGTTGTACCAAGAATGCACAGGCTGGTCTTGTGTTTACCACTCAACATCAATCCAGAGAGGAAGACATGATCTGCACCATGGGCTTCATCAAAACAGGACAACTTTTCCCTCCAGTGCTTTTCCAGAGCCGTGACTTTCTCTAAGGATGGCTCCAGGCAGCACAAGGGGCTGCGAGGCTGAGCCAGAGCAGAAAGGTGGAGAGTGGGATGGGATGCTCATTGCTCAGCTCTGTTGAGTCAAATATTCAAATTAAAAAATATATCAGCATCTGCTGAGAAAAAATACCATTTAATTAGAAGGGAATAAAATGAACATGCAGAATAAAAAGGAGACCAGAGCAGATGCAGAAAGGAAGTTGAAATAATCCATCTGAGAATTCTCTGAATGATTATTATTAATAACACTGAGCACTTATGTAGCATTTTTTGGGTCAAGTTCATTGCTGTAAATCATCACAACAAATGTGGAATGTAGGTTATTCTTACGCATCCAAATATCATATCTAATGTATATTAGTTTAGTTATCAGTATCATATGATAAGGGGGTCAATTCTGTATTTGTAATTGAAGGGCTTTCTCCTCTATCCAGCAAATAATAATCTCACCACTTGTGCCTCACCTGTGTCTGTTTCCTGGCATATTAAGTACGGATTAAAATGTACAGCACCTAATATGGAATAACTGTTTTCATCTCCAGTGTAGTTTGAAAATATGTTCCTTTATGCAAAAGGATATTTTAGACAATTATTTTATACTTTGGTTTCGACAAACATTATGTCCCTTACTCCAAGCCCCAGAACTCTGTGTGAAACAGCATTCACTTTCTTTAGTCTGGAAAGCCTGAATATGAACCCATCAGCAGCCAGGTTATTACACCAGCCAGGTCCACGGGAAACCAGGCACTCAAGTAAGTACACTTAGTGCACCCCCCTGTAAAACCCATGGACTGCACAACTCTGCTTCCCCTCCCCAGTTCTTCAGGTCTGGTAGCTTCAGCAAATCCTTAATCATTAACAGCCATGATCATCTGCTGGGCACTGCACTTTCTGCAACACCTTTGATAGAATTCCCCTCTCTGATCTAATATCAAAGGTTTGCAGCCTCAGCTGGTGATCTGTTTCACAGATTCACACACATTATGTACAGTCCATTGTCTTAATTCAGTTACAGTTGAAAATTAATATAGGTCAAAGCAAGATTTTACATAATGACTGCTTTCCAGACACACTCTGGAGACTGATGCATAATCTGACAAAGTATCCTGAAGCAGATCTCACTCTGTATAGACAAGTTGTTTGTGTAAGCAAGAGATCAGTTAACAGGTTGGAAAAACAATTGTGAAACAGCTATTTAAAAAAAAAAAAAAAAATTGTTCATTCTACAAATAGCATCAACAAGAACATCCCTGGAGTAAAGGTGTATTTTCCTAGTATAAATGTGCTTAAGAGTTTGAAATGTTTGGGGAAAAGTGGATTGGTAGCTAGTATATTTCAGATTTTCTTCTTTTAAAAAAAAAATAATTTTTTTTTAAACTTTTTTTTATTTCTGCTGATTAAATGCAAGTCAAGGCAGAAAATCCCTGTGAAAACACAAAACCAAACGGAGTGCCGATTGTTTTTAAGCTTTCCTCGGCTGAAGGGGTGTCATGTTGTTTCCAGATGCTCGGTTCCCTTGGAGAAAGGGCACGTCTGTGCAGTGCCGAGTGCAGGTGACGCTGACAGGCTGCAGCCATGGGAAGGGCCGCGTTGGCTTCTCGGGCAGCTCGGGTCATTCCCGCTGACAGTGTGTGAGCGGCCGGGATGGGCAGACACGCTGCTCCACGCCCTGAGGGGAGCCAAAGGCCCAAAGGGCCTTCGCTTCCTCCCTTCTGACTTCTTCCCCTCATACGAGAAACTGCTCAAAACAGGAGGAAAAACAGATTGGAAGGGGGTATCCCATGGCTGCTATACGAACCTAAAAAAGGACTGTAGAGAGACGGGCTTCATGCTCTGATATATTTGCAACCCGCATTTCCGTGTTCACTTTAACGATGAAGTGCTGGCCTTGCCACTAAGCTGGGCTGGGGCCTTGGGCGCCTCTGCCATGTGCTCTCCAGACCCCCCTGAGGGCCCAGTTTGGGTTTCTGTCCCCAGAGAGAGTAGCTGAGCCTCCGAGCAGCCCTGACCCCACAGCTGCTGGGAAAGCTTATGCTGTGTGTGCTGCTGCTGGGAGTGCTGGAAGCACCATGGACTCCTTCGTTGGCCCCTGCAGTGGATGCCTCACCAGATTGAACAACTGACCTTGAAGGAATTGTCTGCCCAAGAATTATTATTTTCAGAATAGCATTCATCTAGGCAGGCTGAACTAAATTTTATCCATGTACGCACACACACACACATACACACACACACACACGAGATGTTTTCATCAAATTTCCTAAATTGTATACTTCCTAAATTTGTATAAACACAATTTGTTATGTATTAATTAATCGACTGTGTTTTCCAGAGTAAAGTTGCATTTTCTTTACAAGTTTGTATGAATATGCCCAACTTTGGATGGACTGTTAGTATTCTGATTATTGATTATAATCACCTAATTTACATTATTTTCCACTAAGATGGGTATGACATCATTGGACTGGATACCACCCACCCTGCCAAACTGCCTGAGTGCAGCAGCATCTGCCATCTCAGCACCAGTAAATTCAGACTCTGTGAGCCTTGTCCTTTGTTGCAGCAGTTGTCCCTGTGTGACCAAAGAGAATGGGGTTGTTCAGCCCCGCAAGGCACAGGTACTCATTTCAGGGTAAGATGGGTTGCCATCTGGAGTTGCTACCTTTCTCCATTGAAAACAAGGTTCTGGAGAGCTTAGATATATTAAACACTACATTTTTTCAGTTTGGTTAAAATTAGATAAGAGGAATCCTGCCTCAGGTGCTCAGGCTTCATAAGTCACAGGTGTTGAAAATAAACCTCTTCTCCCCTATAACAAATGACAATGCACTATTACTGATATTCCTCAAGGTACTGACAGCAGAAGTGGAACCAATTCAGATCACGTGGTGCTACACAGAGAATCTGTCATCTGTGACATCAGCCAGTGCAGTAGAAATACCAAATGGGGATTCATCACAAGACTCATCTTGGTAAGTCAAAACTCTTTAGACTCCCTAAGGGAGTGTTGAATTTGGAGCATTCTAATGTTCAAATTTATGATAGATTAATTTCCTGTTTGTACACTAAATAACATTTCAGAAAAGACTTTTTTTCTCCCTCAGAAATGATAAATTTTAATTCTAAAATTGCTTGGCTCCATCTGGTATCTTATCAACACAATTCCAAAACAACATTACAGTTAAAAAAAACTTCTGGTCCTTTTCCCTATGCCTATTGCTATGGAATAGTTCTGCTTTTAGTAGGGCCATTAAAGGTAGCATGTGACCTTGTGGACACCACACAGTCTCATCCTTGAGCTAAGGAAATGCTTGCTAAATTTTCCTTTTTTTTTTTTT